>CM064529.1:505724-528592 GCA_032716605.1 Paralithodes platypus
CGATTTCAGTCAGCTTAGGAAGGACATATGTTAGTTATATTGAGAGAGGTTCTTCATAAACTGCATAAACACGTCTAGTACCACTGAGAAAATACATACATACAGAACATCTACACGGTTTACTAAAATAAATGAATAACTCTCGGCCGAAATTAATACACATTTAGTCGTTAATAGAATCCTCAAATGGTCATCCTTCAAGGCAAGAGATCAACTTCCAAATTACCCAGGCGAGGACACATTATCATCAAATCTGCTTGACAACAACAAGAACAAGATTGATAATAATAACAACAATAATAGTTATAATAATATTACTACTACTACTACTACTAATAATAATAATAATAAGTAATAGTAATAATAGTAATAATAATAATAATACAAATACAAAAAATAATCATAATAATAAAATAAATAAATACATAATAATAATAATAAAAATAATAATAATAATAATAATAATAATAAATACCGGTAACAATAATAATATAAATAATACCAACCAAAACAAGTATAAAAACCGCCACATAATCGAAAGGGTTAATTAAAACGAGCCGATACCGCCTGTCATTAATTCTTTCAATATCAATCGCCTCATTACCCTCGCCATCAGGTCATCAACGCGCATAACAGCCATCGGAGTAATTAATACGACCCGTTAATCAGGCCATTGTTGTCTGCATTACGGTATTAAGGGGATGGTGGCTGTTTTTTTTTTTTTTTTTTTTGTTGGGTGTATTCATTCAGTTATTCACTTATTTTTTACTTTCCTCACTAGACCTCCATCAATCTCAGACCCCCCTTCAAAATAATTTTGTACATTCTTCGATAGAAAAAAATTCCGGCCGAAGGCCGGTTTCTCTTCAAAATACAGGCTCGCTATCGCTCGCCAGGATAAATTCGACACCTAAATAGCACCAAAGGTCTAAAAATGTACAACGAAATGGGGCGAAAGGTGATAAAATCGCCAAACTAACGGAACGAGTCTTAAAATCTCAAAATTAATATGCTAAACATGAGGGAGAAAGGGGTCCATAAAAAGCGCCTACCTACCCCTTAATACGATTTGCATAATGTCATATCGCGTTTTGCATTACCCATCGCCCCATTACAAGGACCTCATAATAGTGGGATTTTTGTTGTTGATTTGTTCATTTATTTACACATTAATGAAGTTACACCAAGTTCTTAACATTAATCCTCCATTACAAACCCCAATGCACTAAAATATAAATAAAATAAATAAATAAATTAATTAATTAATAATAATAATAATAATAATAATAATAATAATAATAATAATGCCTCCCAAGACCTTTATGAAGCTTAAAATTAGTACCCCCATGATGTGGGACCCTTCCAGATAAGTGTTTACATTTTCGAAGCGGTTCCTCGAAATGATAAGAGTTGCTATCGCTCGCCAGGAAAACATTGACACCTAAATGACACAAAAGGTCTTAATATTGATAATACAAATGGGTTGAAAAGTCATAAAATCGTCAAAGAAATGGGGTGAACGTCTTAGAAATGACTGAACTAAAGGGGCTAAACATGAGGGACAAGGGGACCCATCAATATCATAACAACATTAATACCAATTGCTTCTGCCTAGTGACGACTCGCAACATGGGTTTGATAAGTGTGTCTGGAATAAAAAAAAAAATCCAGGAAGAATAACAAGAATGACAATAACAACAACAACAACACGATACCAATACCATCATGAAAAACAACAACAACGATACCAAAAACATCATCAAAAACAATAACAACAACAATAATAGGGACAACTGCAATCGCAATAATATTAACAACACATACTGCAACATTAACAATAATAACAACAAAAACGAGAACAATGGCAACAATAGTACCAACTACAACAACAATGACAAAACAACATTAACAACAGCAATAATAACGACAATAACGACAGTAACAATAAGAACATCATAATTATATTTACCCCTTCAACACCATGACGCATTTTTACCTTTGATTCAGGCTAAAATTAGACGATTTTATGCAGGTTAAGAAGGACCGTCCTATCATTAAGATCGTATTTACCTATTTGAGTTGAATAGGTAGATATATTACAATTTTTTTTTTTTTTTTTTAAGAGACAATGAACGGAGGAAGGAAAAACACAGATAAAACAAAAAGGTCCATGTGCCTAAAGGCATCCTCCATTCATAAAATGTTTGTAACAACTGGATTTAAACATTTGTAGATTGTAAGTTTGTGGAAAGCAATTCGAGGGAAGTGAATTCCAAAGAGTAGTAGCTCTGGGGATAAATGAATTCTGATATGCAGAAGTTCTGCATTGTGGAGGAGAAAGTGTAAATTCATGGGCGCTCTCAGCTGCCCTAGTTCTACGGGGAAAGATGTGGAGAGGCGGCACAATTGAAGCAAGTTCCTCGGAACAATTGCTGTGAAAATATCTGTAGAATAATGCAAGGGATGCAACGTTTCTTCGTATGGATAATGTAGGAAGATCCTGTGTGATTGCAGGGTTATTGATTAATCTAATAGCTTTATTTTGAATTTTGTCCAACTGCCTCAATGCAACCACTCCACTTCCACCCCACAGAGGTGAACAGTAATCCATCTGAGAACGCACATGACTTTTATATATTACGGCCAACTGCTCGTCAGTGAAGAATTCTCGAACTCTGTACAGGAGTCCCAGTTTTTTAGAGGCATTCTTAGCAATGCTTCTAACATAATGTGTCCAGCTCAAGTTAGTAGTTAATGTTACACCGAGAATGTCAATACTAGGGGAAGTGGGAATATTTACATCATTAAAAAATATAAGGGAGTCCGTGAGATTCTGTCGGTTAGAAAATTGAATGTACTTGGTTTTCTGTGCATTAAAGGAAACTAGATTCTTTTGTCCCCATCCATTAATTCTAGAAAGGTCCTGGTTCAGAGAAATTGCAGTGTTTATTTTTGAATTTGTAAGATCGGGTTGGGTGAAAGAATTGGTAAATGTGAAGGAACTGTGGAGTGTTGAGTCATCTGCGTAGGAATGTATTGGATTATGAGTGGTAGATATGAGATCATTGATATGAATGAGGAACAGAATTGGGGCCAAAACTGATCCCTGGGGAACACCAGCATTTATTGAGTGAAATTGAGAATAAAGGCCATCTACCATTACACGTATTTTTCTGTTATGAAGATAAGAAGAAATTAGTGGAACTAATGATGCAAGGCCGTAGTGTGACATCTTCGACAATAAGGATTGATGCCAGACTCTATCAAATGCCTTTGATATATCCAGTGCTATTGTATGTGTTTCACCACGTTGGTCTGTAGCTTGGTTGATTTGATGCGTAAGAAGGCAAAGCATGTCTGCAGTTGATCGACATCGTCTAAAACCATATTGCCTATCACTGATTAATTTATTATTCTCAAGATGCTTAATTATGTGATTATTTAATATAATTTCAAAGACTTTACCAAGAGTGGAAGTTATAGCTATTGGTCTGTAGTTTGATGGATCTGAAGAGGCACCTTTTTTAGGAACTGGATGGATGTTTGCTTCTTTCCAGGGTACTGGGAAACATGAGGTATGAGTACACAGACGGACATTTTTTGCCAATACAGGAGCGAGCACCAAGGAGCAATTCTTAAGTACTATTGGAGGAATTTCATCTGGACCAGGAGCCTTATCTACTGAGAGATTCTGCAAAATAGTTTTGACATGTCTGGTGTGGATCTTAAGTGAGGGAATTTCAGGCGAATTAAAATTAAGTACAGGGACATCTTGATTTATTTCATCGAAGGTTGAGTTGGTGGAGAAAATATCCGCAAGAAGGTTAGCTTTACCTCGTGGGTCACTTACAAGATTGCCAGTCGGAGATTTTAATGGTGGAATGGATGAAGCAGTAGTGAAGTTGGATTTAAATGAGTTAAGAGTAGACCAAAATATTTTGTTATCATTTGGATTATTTAGAAGTTTATTTGCCTGCTTGTGGAGAAAGTTTGATTTAGTTAGGTTTAATACAGTTTTGGCATGATTTCTGATGTTTCTAAAGTAATTAAAGGCTTCATGTGTTTTTGATCTTGTGTATGCATTGTAGGCTATTGCTTTTTGTTCAGTTACTCTAGCACAATTATGGTCAAACCATTTAGGTGAATTAGATCTTTTACTGTACTTTTGATGAGGAATAAAAGTTTCCATTCCAATTTTTACAAAATCTTGTATGTGGCTCAAGGTGGAGTGTGCATCATTAGAAAAGAAAGAGGTCCAGGGAATATCAATAAAGAAACCTTGAAGACCCTCCCAGTCTGCCCTATCATAATGCCATTTAGTCACCAAAACAGGTTCAGAGTGGGAAGGTGTGGTAGGTGATAGACAGGTGGCCTGTATCAGACAGTGATCAGAAGATCCAAGCGGGGACCTCACTGTAACATCATAATTTTCTGAATTGGTTGTTAAAAATAAGTCCAGTAGGTGGGAATTATGATTAGGATTATCTGGTACACGGGTGGGTTGGTTGACTAGTTGAGTGAGATTAAATGAGTCTGCAAATAGCTCACATTCAAGACCAGCATCATCAGTCCTGGCTGAATGAGTGAGCCATTCAACATTATGGACATTAAAATCACCCAACACAGTGGTTTCAGAAGAAGCATTTTAGTTGAGGACACTGAGTTGTGAGGACAGAGAATCAAAAAGACTTTGCTCTGGAGGAGTATTTGGGGAACGGTAGATGCAACATATGTATTTAAATTTACCAGCAGAAATTAATTTGTATATAGAATAATCAAAATAGGGACAATTGAAACTAGTAACCTCCTCCAGGGCAATTTCAGATTTTGCGAAGCAACATACACCTCCCTTAGGTCTGAAATTTTGGAGCAGTTGATAACCTGGAAAATTAAATCTAGACGTGTCAGATGTGGATGTTACTTGAGTCTCTGTCAAAAAAAGGAGTAGGGGATTCTGCTTGAAGAAATTGGTGTACAGAATTGATGTTAGAGTGAAGTCCCCTTATATTACTAAAAAAAAAGCTGCACCGACGAGCAGCTTTGGGACGTTGCAATGCTCTTGACACAGTCGCATGATGACGACCGGGAGGGCCCTGTGTCAACGACCCAACCCTGCCGGGGGTGGATATCCGAGGGACCACCAGGTTTGCTCTTAACAATTGCACTGCCATATTTATTTGGTAAAGGTGTATGGTGTTACATGTATGATATGTAGTGGGAAGAGTAGTGTTTTATGGATAGAGGATAGCGATGTAGGGCAATGTCGTGAAGTTGGATGTGTATGTTGTATAAAGAGGGTTTTCCTGATACCCCTGATGTGTGAGGCAGAAAGATATGTATCCAGCTACCAGGGCCTGGGAGAGAAAATGGAATTCAGGCTATTCCCTGAGTCTCCCGAAACCTTGGCGGTAGTACTTCCCTGGGCGGGGCTGCCTACCCCTACTACCTACAAAGTAAAGAAAATCGTCTAATGGTAACCAGAATATTATGTAAATTACTTAATAGTGGTGAAGGGGTTAAGACTGTAAATCATGCAATTATGATGCCACAAGATGTCTTTAATTATTATTTTTAACACATTTATTAGAATAACTTAAATAATTATTGTTTTTCGAAACACGAATATTTCATTGATACAGTTGCATACAACTGTATTGCATCAATTATATATAATATGAAGTTCAGGTGCTTATCGACGCCACACTAAAGCTACAATTGGCCAACGACACTCAATATCGACAAGTAAAAAGGGTAAACGATTTGCTTAACGATTATGATTCATCAATCACTCAACAATATATCACTCGCAGTAATCTAAGCGATGTGATATTGTTTAGATTGGACTCGAATGTGAGCAGTTACCACGATCCGGCAAACATTATTTTAACAGGGTGTCAAACAAGGTACCTATTCCCGTCTTTTAAGTCATTGTTGATAACAAAAATTATTTCTATGTGAGTGAGGGAGACAAAAAGCCAGAACTGCCTGTATCGAGTGCCTCCCCCAGAGTTGAAAAAGTGACAGGGCCAAAATTAAGGGACGTTCGAGCCAAAATGCCTGGACACACGGAGTTTGAAGTAATCTAAGTCACAGGAAGAGGGAAAGACTGATTCTGGGAGAGTTCCAGAGCTCAGCTGTTGAATAGAAGAAAAACAGAATAACGTTTCACTCTTGGGTTGGAGAGTTGCAGAGTAGGGGTGGGATTGTGTTGCAAGACGGGTACTGCGTACCCTATGTAGAGGAAGTGGTATACAATGGGAAAGCTCTGAAGAACACTGATTATTGTAGTAACGATAGAATAGCGAGAGAGATGCAACAATACGGCGAAGAGAGAGAGAGATTGCAGAGAGTTGGTGAGAGGACGGGAGTTAATGATACGAAAGGCTTTCCTTTCTACTTTGTCTAGGAGTGCGGTGTGAGAGGATCCTCCCCACATATACGGTTATATTTATGATTGTATGTGTTTAAAAGTGATAAAATGGCCAAGACAATGCAACTTCAGGTCAACTGTCCTACATTATTTCTCCCATTAACTCCAATCTTAAAAACTACATTGTCCCGGTTTGGCGCACATTATCTTGTATGTATGTATGTACTCATGCCCATTCCTAATTTTTTACTTTGTTTTACCTTTTTCTGGGGGTGGCCGACTCGAGACAGAGCCCGAATAGGGACTACACAACACAACAGAAAACAATGAACACACAAAAAACAAAACACAAATTCACACACATCTAGGTCACCCAGGAAAAGACCCAGAGACCAGGGATCACCAAGGTCCCTCCAGCACCCCCGGCCCGGGGGCGGGAGGCCTGGTATCCTTCTCCTCTTAAATAAATCTACCAAAACACACATTTTCATAACAATGGCTAATTATGCAGACCAAAGGGGAACAGCCAGCATCACCTTCAGCTACTCGGACATTTATTATCACCAACATTTATGATAAGTGGTGTCGGAATAGCTAGGCTTAACACGATCCGGCCAAACATTTTAATAACAATAGGTAATTATGCCACCCAAAAGGGGAAAAAATTGCACGTCATCAGTCACTTAATAATATAACACTACCCGCATTACCGTAATCGGCCGACAGTGTAACCCTTTATAGATACATGACGCATTTGTTTTTGTTATGGCTATTAATATATGATTTTATTCAGATTCGGGAGGGTATATGGAAGTCAGAAGGTTAATTGAGATACCATTTACCTTTTTGATGCCCCCAGATCCTTCCTAAGTTGTATAAAGTCGTCTACTGATAAGCAGAATAAGCTGTCAAAATGCGTCATAATCCTCAAGGGGTTATGCCAACAATAAGGCGAAAAAAATTGTAAGTCATCAGTCTCTTATCCCCTTGAGGATCTAAGTCGTGTTTGTCCAGTATATTTTGGTTTTCAGTAGACGATTAAATGCAGTTTAGGACAGATATCTAGGAATCAAAGGGGTAAATACTATCTCAATCAACTCTTTAGCTCCCACAAGTTCACACTAAGCTGTATAAAATCGTCTAATGATAGCCAGAATACACTGTCAAAATGCGTCATAATCCTCAAAGAGTTAACAATATAATTATTACGAGCCACATTACGGTAAGCGGGCGACATTTTAAGGGGGTAGTGCTTGGTTTTTGGTCTATATATTTATATATTGATTTATTTGTTTAGTTTCCTCGCTAGACCTCCATCAAGTATAGAAAAACAACCCTAGACCCCTTTCAAGATAAATTTGTACATTTTTCGGTATAAAAATGTCCCGGCCGAAGGCCGATTCCTTCTAAAATTATAGGCTCGCTATCGCTTGCCAGGAAAAAATTGACACTTAAAGGGCACGATAGGTGTAAATATTGACAAAATGAGGCGAAAGGTCTCAAAATCGCCAAACTAACGGAACGAACGTCTTAAAACCTCAAAATTAATATGCTAAACATGAGGGAGAAGGGGATCCAGAAAAAGCGAGTAGTACCCCCTTAATACCAACAATACCTGATTATACCGACATTAAAGCCGGTATCACACGAGAGCTTATTTAGTCAAAGTTCGATGATCAACATTTTTCTGGCAACATTTCTGGAATCTTTTGCAATGGAATAGGAAACTAAACTGATGATAGATGAAATTGGGTAACCGAAATATTATATATGTTGACCTCATAAGCTGCCAGACCAGAGTTGAGGATAAATGTTGAGGGAAAAAGTGCTTGTGTGATAGGGGCTTAAGGGACAAAAAATTGTACTTCATCAGTCACTTAACAATACATTACCAGCTACATTAACATAAGTCGCACAGATTTAATAACAATAAGTATTTTTTTGTTTTACGTCATCATTCACTTAACTATATATTACCATCCGCATTACTGTAAGTGGCTGATATTTTAATATTAGCAATACCTGATTATGCCGACATTAACCCATTCTGTACCGGTGATGTACTTTTCATTATAGTCTGGCGACTATTAGACATTTTTTTACAGCTTAGGAAGGCTGTCTACTCATTAACAGGCTACAGACTATCTCAAATAATCCTTTTAGCTACCATATATCCTTCATAAGTTTTATAAAATTGTTTAAATATAGGTAAAATCAAATAAAAATTATGTTGCCGGTACAAAAGGGGTTTAGGTGGAAAAAATTGCACATCATCAGTCACTTGACTATATAAACACCAGCCACATTACAGGCTTACGCACACATTTTAATAACAATACCTGATTATGCTGCCAATAAGGGGGAAAAAATTGCACATCATCAGTCATTTAACTATATATTACCAGCCACATTTACAAGCTTACCCACAATGAAGCAACTTGTTGGAGTTCAAGTAAGTTTTATCTTTTACTGTACTTATCATTTCGCAATTTATTTTTCCTCTATCCGAATTACTCTCTCCTATTTTACTCCAGCCATCATCATCATCATCATCAGGTTTACACACACATTTTAATAACAATACCTGATTATGCCGGCAATAAGGGGGAAAAATTGCACATCAACAGCCACTTAACCATATAAATTATCTATTTTTATTAATTTTACTCCAACACCAAACACCTCCAATGAAATTAATTAATGCCACATTATAGGCTTACACACACATTTTAATAACAATAGCTAATTATGCCGGCAAAAAGGAAACAATTGCGCATCATCATTAATTCCCCGGGGGCATTCAGCAATTATAATCGCCCCGCCCATTAACGTGATCATTACAAACAAAATCCCCGGACCTCGCGGTAAACCCAGGCCGCACAAAAGTTACCATTAATCAGGGGAGAAGGGGAATCCGCGGCCATACGTTAAAACTCCGACACACGCTAAACCCGCGCTAATCCTCGGGCCGTGAAAAAAGGGAGGGGTTGACAAAAATAGCTGAACAGAAAGGTATATAATAATAATTATAAAATATATATATATAAATACAAATAATACAAAATATATAATACCAACAAAAACAAAACAAAAACAACAATAATATAAATAATACAAATATAAGTAATAATAATACATAAACAAATAAATAAATACATAAGCACATAACTACGAATAATAACAAAAATAATAAAACCCAAAATATAACCGCGTAACCAGGATGCATACCCACGTACTGATAATGCTTTCCGATTTTAAGACGTTTGGCCCATTAGTTTGCCAATTTTAAGACTTTTCGCCCCTTTTCTTTGTCAATATTAAGAGTTTTCGTGTCATTTAGGTGACGATGTTTTTCCTGGTGAGCGATTGCAAGCCTTTAATTTAGGAGGAACCGGCCTTCGGCCAGGACATTTTGCTACCGAAAAATGTGCATATACAGTACTGCATATCTTGAAAGGGGATCCTGTTTTTTTTTTTCCTTTCTTTGTTTAAGTTTGCTGGAGGTCTAGGGAGGAAACTAGAATAATAATAATAAATAAGTGAAAACAATATCGACCAAAACAAATAACTCTCCCCCTTTAGCCGGTGTCACATGAGCGCTTTTTCCGGCAATTTTCGATAAGCAAGGTTTTCCTCCTAATAAGTGATGTCTCGGAACCCAGCATATTTCGATCAATAATTGGTATCAGCACTATCTAAACATTAATTCATCGTTTCGAGTGAGATATACAAACATGTTCCTATCTTTACACACCCTATTCAACATCTGACAGACATTAATACAGCACACAGAGTAAAACGTAATGACAGCGGAGACAAGACTAATTTGGCCAACCGTATATTATGCTACGTGACTGAAATCTGGTATAAATGAGATGTTCAAGATGCCAGACTGCAATTGCTCGTAAAAATTGACGGAAAAATCGTTCGTATGACACCGCCTTTATGCCGGTATCACACGAGAGCTTTAATAGTCAACATTCGATGATCAAACAAATTATGGACTATTTTGCACCGGTAGGGGAAACTAGACTGATGATAGATGAATTTAGGTAACCGAAATATTCAAAATGTTGACCTCATAAGCTGCCAGGCCAGTGTTGAGGATAAATGTTGAGGGAAAAAACGCTCGTGTGATATCGGTTTATACTGTGTCAACGAGATGAAGGAAGCTCTCGCGAATCTATTAAATGTAGTGCTGTTATCTTGGGTAGTGCTCTAGATCACTTTGTCCGACACGCCATCCTCTATGTGTAAATTAGGTCTGGACGCTCCGAGTTCCTGATATATATGCTTTTGATTTGGAATACCTAGCTGGGTGGCAAAGTTAACCCCTTCTGTACCGTCGACATCTTTTTTCGTTGTATTCTGGCAACTACTAATTGATCTTATTTAGTTCAGGAAGGATCTCTAAGCAATTATAAGGCTTCGAAATATCTCGATCAACCCTTTTAAGTACCGTACCACAGAAGTTCAGAACCTTCCTAAGCTACATATAATCGCCTAAGTGTAGCTAGAATATAATACGTCGCTGGTACAGAAAGGGTTAGGTCAAGGCACTACTACACAATTATTTAAATACCGTATATACAATAACAATTGGAACTTTATATGTTTCTGTTCGGGTTCTGTCTCGAGTCGGCAACTCCAGCTAGGGGGTATGTGCCCGGGTATATACATTACATACATACATATGCAATAAATTAATAATTTATTATAAATAAGTATATATATATATATATATATATATATATATATATATATATATATATATATATATATATATATATATATATATATATATATATATATATATATATATATCCTTTCCAATTACTCAACTTTCATCCTCTAATACGACGGATGATAATGAGTGCTTCATGCCGCCATCTTCATTGTCTCAGTCACTAATGTATGAAACCCCTACCCTGTTTCATATACCCCTCCCCCCCCCAAAAAAAAAAAAAAAAAAAAGACGCCATCACCGGAGACTGATATACGGGGCTAGAGCTGCTTTATCATGGGGGCAATTTGATCGTGGGGGCGCCATTTTGGTCCCTTGGTGATGTTACAAGAACATACAAACATAAGAATATGTGTCTGCAGAAAGCCGATTGGCTCTCACAAGGCAGATTCCTCTCACACCCAACCCCAATTATAAGGCCTAATTATAGGCCCAACTCACTAACACCATGAGGACCGACCTCACCAAAATCAAGAAAGTAATTCGGTCAGTCAGTCCTTACTCTCACAAGGGATAGGGAGGATCAGCAAGAGACACAAGAAAGGACAAAGAGGTGACAGGAGAAGAACACATAACAGTACCAATTCGCCCACAAAAAGCAAGCACACAAGCCTTCAAAAGCACCAATCACTCATCAGCACCCGAAATCAATGGCTTCACCTCACATGTTGATAGGAAATATCTTATTACTTGAAGAATTACTTATACTGTACTTCGAATATCAGTAATGGATACCAGAGTTGAAAAATGTATTATTATATCATGCAGGACATTCGTGGATATTTAATATGATGTGCAGAAAGAGCCATAGTACTTTTCATTCGTTTCTTTCCGAGTTTAGTTCTACTAAGTATATTCTATAACACGTGTGTTAATTTTGTATTAGTATATTGCGAATCCATTTACAAAAACTCTGATGTTTCTGTTGGGACTAATGAACAAGTGATAACTGGGTACAAAAAAATACAGTTACTAAAACGAAACATATATACTATACATTGTTTCTTTTCAACAACGGTAAATTGCAAAGTTGCCATCAAGATTTCTCAGTTATTTGGAATATTTTGTAGTGATATATGGTGCTAATTATATATACTTGGCACTAATATGAAGCAGAGAGACATGGTAGTTTCTTATTGTTCCGTTACTTATCGAGAAATTAGTTGCTAAAGGATTCAATTTACCGTCAGATGAAATTAAACCGAGTATAGAAACATATACCTACATGTGGCCATTTGTCCAATCTCCGTGTACTGCAGGGTCTGTAATCTACCATCCCTATTGTCTGGACCGGAGATAGATAGATCATACCCGTCACCCGCCAAATACACCTTCCATTAACTTATTAAACGCAACGGAAGCAAGAGGAAAAATGTATGGTGATGGAAGCAGTGGTGTATGGGTGTGTTTAGCTACGATCACCACACATACATCTTCATTATCATTATCACCACCACCACCACCACCAATAACAACAACAACAACGTCATGGTGGTGATGAAAACAGTGGTGTATGAGTGTATTTAGCTACGATCACCACACATACATCTTCATCATCATTATCATTATCATCATTATCATCATCATCATCATCATCATCATCATCATCATCATCACCACCACCAACACCAACCACAACAACATACACGTAATGGTGGTGATGAAAGCAATGTTGTATGGGTGTATTTAGCTACGATCACCACACATACATCTTCATCATCATCATCATCATCATCATCATCATCATCATCACCACCACCACCACCACCACCACCAACAACATCAACAACAGCAGAAACGTAATGGTGGTGATGAATGTAGTGGTGTATGGGTGTATTTAGCTACGATCACCACACATACATCTTCATAATCATCAACACCACCACCACCACCACCACCACCACAACAACAACAGCATAAACGTAATGGTGGTGATGAAAGCAGTGGTGTATGGGTAAACTTAGCTCAGACTACATCACACATATCTGCCTCAACACCCCAACAGACAAATAATGGTGGTGTTGAAAGGAGTGGTGTATGGGTAAATATAGCTCCACACTCATTCAACACCAACAAAAAGGTAATGGTTACGGTAATGAAAGGAGTGAATCTGGCCGTGGTGGTGATGGATGGACCGTGATCACCTCGGGGGAGATGTTTACGGAGTTTATGTGGGGGGGGGGGTCTGGGAAATAATGGCTAATTGTATATATAACACCCCGTTCTTTAACATTAATATCAAATACAGACCCAAATGTACCTGAATAAACTATAATCAGTTACTTTTTACCATTGTATGTATATATATCTATCTATCTATATCTATCTATAGGTATATATATATATATATATATATATATATATATATATATATATATATATATATATATATATATATATATTATTAGAGTTGTCAATTAATGAGGCATGTTACTGACACTGCATGCGCGTATGTGGATGTTACGGCAAGTCGAACAAATAAATAGTATTACTAATAGGCCTATATAGTTTTCTTTTAATCTTTGATATAGTATATATATCAGAAGTTCATGTGGAGGAAAATACAAACTAAAGTGTTGCCTATAGCAGCGAGCGAGTGACTCTTCAAAGTAAAAGAGACAGCGAGCCATATAAAGGGGACATTTGAATCTACAAATTCATCTGCATGTGTATGGTAGCATGCATGTATTTAGTTGGCTATGAATGTGTCTATTTCAGGCAATTTCTGCGGAAGTGTGTATGTATATGCACATTTACCACCAAAAGAGTTGCTCTCCTTAATTAATGTGTATAAAATATATTTGCTGACAGACTTAATGCTCTAATCGTCAATCTACTGTTCTAATCGTCTAAGAATTGACAGTAACCCCAGTAATTTAGAACCACAATTAAATGCTTCCCGAACCCTACATTGGACGAAGATAATACAACTGAGTGCTAATTTGTGATAAAAGGCTAAATATCATTCAGTTTCAGGATGATCACTATTTGTTTCTGTATATTTCGTCCATGATTTTTTTTTGTTTTTTTTTAATAAAGGGGTAAGCTTCATTATTCTTTGTCTTACTTTTTTCATACAGGCGTAATGAACATGATGGTGCGATGGAACTCTCTCCCTGAATCCATCTTTCAATCATCCTATGACTTAAATTGCTTCAAACTTCGTGTGTCCGGGCATTTTGGCTCGACTGTCCCTTGATTTTGGCTGTCACTCTTTCAACTCTTGGGGGAGGCACTCGTCACAAGCAGTTTTGCCTTTTGTCTCCCTCATCCACATAAAAATATAAATAAACTTTAGTGGCAAATGTACGTCTGTGTGTTCGCCCCGATAACAATAGCAGCAACCCCCCCCCCCCCCCCACAACACCCCTCATTCTCAATCCCCCATCTCCACCCCCCCCATCCACCCTCAACACCACAACCCCCCATCCTCCCTCATTCCCAATCCCCCATCTCCACCACCCTCCATACACACCAGAACCCCCAGTCCCCCTCATCACCACCACCCCCATTCCCCCTCATCCCCAATCCCCCATCCCCCCTCAACACCACCCTCCCCAATCCCCCTCAACACCACCATCCCCAATCCCCCATCATCACCACCATCCCCCCTCCCCAACAATAGCAGCACGCCCACTCCCCCTCAACACCACCATCCCCCATTACCCCCTCCCGCCAACGATCACCCCCTCATCACCGCAATGACTCATTTTCTTTGTCTTTAAATGCCACCCTATGCCTGGCCTAATACCCACCCCCGGGAAGACGAATGCCGCCTATTAACCGATACATATAGTACCGCTCCCACGTGTTTAAGTTTTTGGTTTTCAGGACCCCCATCTCCCTCATGATTAGCCCCATTAATATTGAGATTTTAAAATGTTCGCCTCATTAGTACGGCGATTTTTAGACCTTTCGCCCCATTTCTCTGGAAATTTTAAGACCTCTCGAGTCATTTAGGTGTCAATTATTTTCCTGCGAGCGATACAGAGCCTGCAATTTAGATGGAACCGGCCTTTGGCCGGGGCACTTTCTACCAAATATGTATGTATGTATGTATGTACCCAGGCACACACCCCTTAGTTGGGGATGGCCGACTCGAGACAGAGCCCGAACACGGACAACACAACACAACATTAACAAAAATTACATACATCTAGGTCGCCCAGGAGAAGGCCCCGAGGCCTAGGCCCATTTGGGGTCTCCAGCAAAAGATTCCCAGGTGCCAGACCTCCCAGAGAGGTTCCGGTCTCAGCAGGCAGACACGCAGCGAAGCCCATCACCACAATGCTTGCTCACCTCACATCCAGGCATGACCCTTCATATATATACCAGCTCCCCGAGCCAGGCGCCTGACGGACTATTATCTAGTCCAACTGGGGCCTGACCCCCTCTCCCAACGTCCTCGTTATCACTTATCTATTCACAAGCATTCTCCTTTCATTTCTATTAATTTCTATTAATTTCCACTTCTCGTGCCTGTTCCTCAGTCATCTCTCTACCTTCCAACGCTTGTACTAAACCTTCTCTCCATCTCATCCGAGGTCCTCCTCTCCCTCTACCTCCCCTTGTTTCTGACTCACATACTTTCTGTGCAAGCCTTTCATCTCCCATTCCTTCAACATGTCCATACCAGCATAGCACCCTTCTGTCCACAATAGCCGATAAGGGTTCTGTCACACTCTCCTACGTACCGAAAATAGCCAGAATAAACTGTCAAAACGCTTCATTATCATCAACCGGGTTGCAAATAAACCAAATGTACCCCCCCCCCCCCCCCCCCGATCCCCACCGGTCTCAATAGGATCGTTCGGACGCCAGCAGGGGTGCGGTCGCTTAGGGTTTGCCCTTTTTGTGCAAATGGGGGTTGGGGGGAGGGGGGTTGGAGATGTCTTATAATCGCCAAACTAATGGAAAGAACGTCTTAAAATCTTAAAACTATTGGGGTTAAACGTGAGGGAGAAGGGAGTTGAATCGGGACTCATGGCCCTTTTTAGTCAGCCCCCTCCATTTCGCTCCACTAGTTTGAGACTTTACGACGTTTCACGAAAAATAAGACGCTTCACCCCATGCAGGTGTCGATTGTTTTTTTCTGTGCGACACCTGTTGACATATTGAAATTACGATAATGCATTGTTATTGTTCCTCACGGACTTCATAATTATAATGATAATGATCGTGTACTCAACCTTTAACTGTGTTGGTGGTGTAATGGTTTAGATGTCCCGAGTTCGAATCCCGGGAGGACCATATGCTTTCATTAGTATATTCAAGTACATTGGGGTTTGTAAAGGATGATTAATGTTAAAAACGGGGTGTTCCTTAATCAAATACATGTAGTAATATACAACTAACACCTGAATCACAATCACGGAATAACGCTTACAATAACTTCGACGAATCACCACGACTTACAATCACCTCGACGAATCACCACAACAATCATACACAAGTAACACACAACTAACACCCGAATCACAATCACGGAATCACGCTCACGAATCACCTCGACAATCACACACAAGTAACACACAACTAACACCCGAATCACAATCACGGAATCACGCTCACGAATCACCACGACAATCCACACACAAGTAACACACAACTAACACCCGAATCACAATCACGGAATCACCCTCGACGAATCATCACGACAATCACACAAAATACAACACTAATGACCACTCCGGCGGCGGCAATTACGACCGGCCCACCGGAAACTATTAGATATGATAGGAGGAAACACAGGCGCCTTAACTTATGACGGACCTTAACACAAAAAAATATCTTTCAGGGGATAGTGGCTGGTGTTTTGGTCTATTAATTCATGTATTCATTTATTATTAAGTTTCCTCGCTAGACCTCCATCAAGCTTAGAAATCACCCTTCAAGACAAATTTTTATTTTTTGGTAGAAAAATGTCCCGGCCGAAGGCCGTTTACTATTAAAATTACAAGCTCGCTATCGCTCGCCATGAAAAAATCGACACCTAAATGGCACGAAATGTCTTAAAATTTACAACGAAATGGGGCGAAAGGTATTAAAGTCGCCAAACTAATGGGCCGAACGCCATAAAATCTGAAAACTAATGGGGCTAAGGATGAGGAAGAAGGGGGACCAGAAAACAGTCCGTGTCTCCTTAAACATGATGGTGGCGGGCTGGGGAGGGATTAATTAGATGCATGGGGGGCTCGGTTTTTCTCGGCGATAAATAAAGCTTAAATACGTGTGTCAAATATTATAATTAACTGGAGATTGGTGGGGGGGAGGGAGGGTAGAGGGGGAGTAGATGGGTGGTGGATGGGGTGGGGGAGGGGGATGTAGCTTGAGATAGGTGTGAGGGGGATGGGTGGGGAGGGGGGATGTAGCTAGAGATGGGGGTGTGGGGGAGAGGGAGGTTGGGATGTGGCTCCAGATGGGAGTGTGGGGGAGGCGTGGGGATGTATGGTATGTAGAGATGGGTGGGTGGGGGAGGGGGGATGTAGCTTGAGATAAGTGTGAGGGGGACGGGTGAGGGAGGGGGGATGTAGGTAGAGATGGGTGTGTGTGGGAGGGGGGAAGTAGCTAGAGATGGGTGGGTGGGGGATGGGAGCGGGAGGGGGAGTGGGATGTAGGTAGAAATGGGGGTGTGGGGGAGGGGCAGGGAGAGTTATAGCTAGAGATGGGTGGGTGGGGGATTGGAGGGGGATGTAGCTAGAGATGGGGGTGTGGGGGATGGGTGGGGGAGGGAGGGTTATAGCTAGAGATGGGAGGGAGTTGGAGGGGGGATGTAGCTAGAGATGGGTGGGTGGGGTAAGGGAAGGAGGGATGTAGCTACAGATGTGTGGAGGGGAGGGTTAGATGAGGGGGTAGAGGAGAATTGGGGGGATTGGGGATAGGGGGATATAGCTTGAGGTAGGATGGGTAGGGGGGCAGGGGAGAAGTAGCTGGAGATAGAAGGGGGAGTAGGGGGGGGGGGATTTAGCTGGGGATGGGAGTGGGTGGAGGAGTGCTAGGGATTGAGTGGGACCGGTGTGTGGATAGAGGGATAGAATTTGATTAGGGATGGGAGAGGGAATGGATGTAGATTGGAAGGAAATTGAGTACAATGATGAATGAAATTTTCCTTCTTCTCTTCCTCTTTATTATCCTCCTCCTTCTCCTCGTCCCTTTGCTTCTTCTTGTTAGGGTGACGCTTATTGACATGATCTATAATAGTCTATACTCGAGGCCATAACAGAGCCCTTTCTGTAAATGTCGTCCTGTGCGTCGCGTCTCAGTTAACCCCTTCTGTACCGATGATGTCCTTTTCGTTAGATTCCAGCTAGGTATTAGACGATTATACTCAGCTTAGAATGAACGCGTAGCAATTAAGAGGCTACAGACTATCTCATGGAACTCCTTTAGCTACCACAGATCCTTCCCAAGCTGCCTAAATTATTTTCAATATAGCTGATATAAAACACCAGACATCCTCGGCAATGAAAGGGTTAAGGAGGCTGGCCGTTTGTTTGGTCTATTAATTCATGTAGGCCTATTCATATATTTTTTTTAGTTTCATCCCTAGACCTCCATCAAGCTTAGAAAAACACCCCCCTAGACCCCCCCCCCCCCACTTCAAGATAAATTTGTGCATTTTTCGGTAGAAAAATGTCCCGGCTGAAGGCCGGTTCCTCTAAAAATTGCAGGCTCGCTATCGCTCGCCAGGAAATAATCGACACCTAAATGGCACGAAAGGTCTTAAAATTGACAACGAAATGGACCGAAAGGTGTTAAAATCGCCAAACTAATGGACCGAACGTCTTATAATCTCAAAACTAGTGGGGCTAAATATTAGGGAGAAGGGGGTCCAGAAAAACGGTCTTCCTCCCCTTAACACGGCCACGCAGACCTACGGCTTGGACTGGCCTTCTTATAGGGTTATCGGAGAACCCTCGAATTCATGTAAAAACGCGTCTACATCCATGTACGTGAGATCAAACGATAGGATGCTGGACGAGAGGACGTGGGGAGGAGGAGGGGTGGGGGGGAGGAGGAAGGGGGGGAGGAGGAAGGAGGAGGGGGAGGAGGAAGAGGGGGAAGCGGAGGGGGAAGCGGAGGAGGAGGAGGGCGGAGGGGGGAGGAGGAAGGAGGAAGAAGAGGGGGAAGCGGAGGAGTACAAAGGAAATCAAGCAACAACAGGTCTAGTGACCCTTCTAGGCTGCTTGTCCTCCAAAACACTGAGGATCAAGTGTCCAAACAGTGGTTTAGAGTGTGTAAGGGAACATTGGAAAGGGAACTCCTTCCCTGGAACTAATGTCCGTGGCAGGACTAGGAAGTTAGTAGGGGACATATGGGTTAGTAACTGAGGGGAGGATAAAATAAAGTTATTAATTTACAAACGCAGTCAGTCGCGGGTTTGATGCGAGATATTTGTCTAGGCGGAGTTTAAATGAATCAACGGTGCTGCAGTCTATAACGTCTCGGGGAAGCCCATTCCACAAGTTGACAACTCGATTGAAGAAGAAATTCTTATATTCGTGTGAGTTAAAAGATTTACCAATAATTTTGCAACCGTTTCCCCGCGTGTAATTAGATTGGTCGATAGTGAAGTACCTACTACAGTTCATATTGTCGATGCCTTTGATGATTTTGAACACTTGAATTAAGTCACCTCTTAATCTGCGCTGGGTTAAAGGAAATAGATTTAATTCTCTAAGACGCTCTTCATATGGTTTGTTCTTTAGGCTAGGTATCATTTTGGTAACTCTACGTTGAACTCGTTCTAGCTTGTTTATGTCTTTTTGGTAATAAGGGCACCAGCATTGAACGCAGTATTCCAGAAGAGGGGCGGACTAAGGAATTGTAAAGGGTTAGGATAACGTCTTTGAATTTATGCTCAAATGACCTGCCTATAAAGCCAATTATTTTGTTTGCCTTCTTAACAACTTCTGAACATTGTTGACTCGGTTTTAGGTTACTCGATATTGTTACTCCCAGATCGGTTTCTCTGTTTACATTCTTAAGCCGAGTGCCATTCATCGAATAGTTTGCTTTCTCATTTAGGTATCCGATATGTAGTACTTTACATTTATCCGCATTGAAACTCATTTGCCAAATTTGGGCCCAATGTGACAATTTATCTAGATTGTGTTGCATATCGTCAACTTGATCTTTTGAGAGTACGCTATTTGCAATTTTTGTATCTTCAGCAAATTTTGAGATTGTACAGATGAGACCCTCATCTATGTCATTGATGTAAATTAGAAAGAGAATTGGTCCTAGTACCGATCCCTGGGGTACCCCGCTACTTACATTAGTCCATTTAGATGCCTTACCGTTTATGACTACTCTTTGCTTTCTGTCGCTGAGCCAATTTTCTATCCATTTCAACACACCGTCTTGTATTCAATGCGCTTTTAGTTTTAGCAGTAAACGTTTGTGGGGAACTTTGTCAAAGGCCTTTTGAAAATCAAGGTATATAATATCTACAGCTTTACCTCTCATCGTAGAGGTTGAGGATATCGTGGAAGAAGTCTAAGAGGTTTGTTAAACAGGAACGTTTTATACGAAAGCCGTGTTGAGTATCTTTAAGTATGTTATTTTCCTCTAAGTGATTTACGAGTCTGTCTCTTATGACCGTTTCTAGCATTTTACATACAACTGAGGTTAAGCTAATTGGACGATAGTTACTGGGTAGGGATTTGCTGCCTTTTTTTGAATATCGGTGTTACGTTGGCTATCTTCCACTGATCAGGCATAGTTCCAGACTGCAAGGATTTATTGAATAGTAATGTCAGTGGTTTGGAGAGCTCATCCTTAGCTTCCTTTAGAACTCTAGGCGAGATTGTATCAGGTCCAGGTGTTTTATTTACCTTGAGTTTATCTAAACAATTCAATACTTCTCTCTCTGTAACGGTGATATTGCTTAGAACATCTGAATTATCAATCTGAATCGGCGATGGTGTAGGGATATCACTGAGGTCTTCTGTTGTAAAAACTGATGCAAAGAAGGTATTGAGGGCATTACTCATTTGTACTTCGTCTTTGGTGTATTCTCCATTTTCATCGACTAATGGTCCAACAGTTGAAGTAACTACTTTTTTCTTTCTGATATAACTATAGAATTTTTTCGGGTTTGTTTTACTTTGATTCGCAGTATGTAACTCTAGGGTCTTTTTACTTTGCTTAATTAACTTTTTGGCTTTGCGTCGTAGCTCTACAAATTTCACCCGTTCTTCGTCATTTTGTGAGGATTTTAATCTATCATTAGCAAATTTTTTAGCAAGCAGGCAGTTTGAAATATCTTTATTCCACCATTTGGGCTTATTATTATGGCCTGGATGCGGTATTTTCGATGGTATGCAGTCTTGCACTGCTTTTAGGTAAGTGGTTTCGAATAACTTCCAAGATGTATTTATGTCGTTATTGTTAATTAAAAAGCTCCAGTCAGTTTCTTTAAACATAGCTCTAAGTTTATGAAAGTTTGCTTTCTTGAAATTAGGGACTTTTTCGATGCTACTATTTGGTTCGTTACTAGTAAAGTTTAAAGTGAAAGTTATCGTACGATGGTCGCTGTTACTGAATTCATCACCAACATTCAAATTCTCTATCAATTCTTCTTTTGTTGCAAGTACAACGTCAAGAACGTTATTACCACGGGTCGGTGTTCGAACAAATTGATGAAGAGAACTCTCTTGCAAGTTCGTATACAAGTCATGTCCGGAGTGTGAAGTAAGAGTATCGCCCCACTTGGTCACAGGTAAATTAAAGTCGCCAAAAAATACGGTATCTTGAGAGTTACTTACATCTGCAATTTGTTCATAAATTTCTCGGTCAGTTTGCACTGATTGAGCTGGAGGTCTGTATATTAATGCAAGTATTATTTTTGTACCTTTATTATTCTTTATTAGCACAAAAGATGTGTCGACGTTCACAATTTGAGGTTTTGACAAGAGGGTCGGGTTAAGACTTTCTTTGATATAAAATAAAACGCCACCTCCATTTTTATTTATTCGGCTTTTCTCAAACATTACATAACCGGGAAGTGAATACTCTGCTAAAAAGTCTCTATCTACTGTATTGAGCCAAGATTCTGTTATACCAATCACATCATAATTTTCAGTAAACACTAGTTCCTCTAAATCTGAAAATTTATTGCGTATGCTACGAGCGTTTGCATAGAAAACCTTTAAGTTGCGGTTTTAGAACTCACAGAACGTTCTTTAATCAAATTTTTGGTTCTGGTCGGATCTACATTTACATTCATGGCTGACATCGGTCCTCGGTCGTTTTCCCTGGCGGTTTTGAATTTGGGTCGTGTTGGTGGAGCTTTATCCAAATTCGCAGTTCTTGACAGATTAGCATTTAATTACTTCGCAGGTTGCCGCCCTCGCTGTCTTCGGTCCTCCTTCCTGGTTGTCCTGTGCCGAGTCGATTTCTTCTCCGAAAATCCTTCACCGCATCGTTGAGAAGACGCCCAAAACGTGCTGCTCCCACCTGGTTCAGATGAACTCCATCGTCCGAAAACAAATAGTCATCGTAGTAGAAATTGTCCCAGGTGTCGACGAATCCCACGTTTTCCTTCCTGCAGAGGTTTGCTAGACAACGATTTGTGCTGGTGGCTATGTTGTAAAATCGGCTCTCTACACCAAGCCGGGGGACGATTCCTGAGACGATGATCCTTGATGACTTCTTCTTAAACGACTTGATCAGCTGCTGGTACTTTAAAAGCAAATCTTCCGACCGGGTTCGGCTGTACATCGTTGGATCCAACGTGGATGACGTACATTG
>CM064529.1:528692-561192 GCA_032716605.1 Paralithodes platypus
AAGTATGATTATATGGAGTTGCAATATATTTCGATGTGAGTATCCTGGGTTCGGGTCCTCGGAGTGCCACATGTATTTGTTGATTTCATTAATTGAGTTTAGATGTGAAGTTGGTTGGTGTAAAAAACATAATTATATATACATAAATTGTCAGAGAACAATACCTTAACTCACTGAGCACCAGCTAATTAATAATAAATGTACAATCGCGCTAAGAAGTGATGACTTGATTCCCAGTACCTTTTGTTCAGAAAGTGCTATCTGGCAACTATTGAGGCTCTACTATATTCATATATTACACACCGGGGAGAACTGTATTGAAGGACAAAATACCAAAAACACGATATATAAGTATTGTTACAACATATTTATCTCATTATGTGAGAGCAAACCAAATAATACGAAAGTTGAGACTAACCCGAACGAAAGAATGTGGAATCGTAGTATTTCGCTCACTAGATTCAGGATTAAAATGTGGAAGTCTCTTAATGCTTTTATTACTTTTTAAACCAACAATACTGGGAGAAAAGTATCTCATAAAATTAAAACCAACCGTTAAAAGTAATATTCAACCCATGAGTGTCAATAAATCACGTAAATGAACATATAACAGATTGTTTTTTCCACATTTAATTCTCTATGTGGGACAAGTCTGCCTTAAAAAACAAAGCGGTCTCCAGTATATTTTGTGATAAAGCTTGAATACTCGAGAACAGCTTGTAATTTGTATAGACAGACGATGAAATTTCACTTATAACATATTTAATAACCCATAGGGACACCCATATAGGAACGAAAGATGGAAAGGCATGTAGTAAAGGACAAAGGTGGATATACGAACGGAAGAGATACACTTTCCCTTATATACCGGCAGTGACTGACTTGCATTTTTTTGCAGGCCTCCAGGCGGCAGGCTCAGTGAGTGTAACATGCTAGATCTAAAGGAGGTGTATGTTGCTTCGCAAAATCTGAAATTGCCCTGGAGGAGGTTACTAGTTTCAATTGTCCCTATTTTGATTATTCTATATACAAATTAATTTCTGCTGGTAAATTTAAATACATATGTTGCATCTACCGTTCCCCAAATACTCCTCCAGAGCAAAGTCTTTTTGATTCTCTGTCCTCACAACTCAGTGTCCTCAACTTGAATGCTTCTTCTGAAATCACTGTGTTGGGTGATTTTAATGTCCATAATGTTGAATGGCTCACTCATTCAGCCAGGACTGATGATGCTGGTCTTGAATATGTGCTATTTGCAGACTCATTTAATCTCACTCAACTAGTCAACCAACCCACCCGTGTACCAGATAATCCTAATCATAATTCCCACCTACTGGACTTATTTTTAACAACCAATTCAGAAAATTATGATGTTACAGTGAGGTCCCCCGCTTGGATCTTCTGATCACTGTCTGATACAGGCCACCTGTCTATCACCTACCACACCTTCCCACTCTGAACCTGTTTTGGTGACTAAATGGCATTACGATAGGGCAGACTGGGAGGGTCTTCAAGGTTTCTTTATTGAATTCCCTGGACCTCTTTCTTTTCTAATGATGCACACTCCACCTTGAGCCACATACAAGATTTTGTAAAAAATTGGAATGGAAACTTTTATTCCTCATCAAAAGTACAGTAAAAGATCTAATTCACCTAAATGGTTTGACCATAATTGTGCTAGAGTAACTGAACAAAAAGCAATAGCCTACAATGCATACACAAGAATCAAAAACACATGAAGCCTTTAATTACTTTAGAAACATCAGAAATCATGCCAAAACTGTATTAAACCTAACTAAATCAAACTTTCTCCACAAGCAGGCAAATAAACTTCTAAATAATCCAAATGATAACAAAATATTTTGGTCTACTCTTAACTCATTTAAATCCAACTTCACTACTGCTTCATCCATTCCACCATTAAAATCTCCGACTGGCAATCTTGTAAGTGACCCACGAGGTAAAGCTAACCTTCTTGCGGATATTTTCTCCACCAACTCAACCTTAGATGAAATAAATCAAGATGTCCCTGTACTTAATTTTAATTCGCCTGAAATTCCCTCACTTAAGATCCACACCAGACATGTCAAAACTATTTTGCAGAATCTCTCGGTAGATAAGGCTCCTGGTCCAGATGAAATTCCTCCAATAGTACTTAAGAATTGCTCCTTGGTGCTCGCTCCTGTATTGGCAAAAAATTTCCGTCTGTGTACTCATACCTCATGCTTCCCAGTACCCTGGAAAGAAGCAAACATCCATCCAGTTCCTAAAAAAGGTGCCTCTTCAGATCCATCAAACTACAGACCAATAGCTATAACTTCCACTCTTGGTAAAGTCTTTGAAATTATATTAAATAATCACATAATTAAGCATCTTGAGAATAATAAATTAATCAGTGATAGGCAATATGGTTTTAGACGATGTCGATCAACTGCAGACATGCTTTGCCTTCTTACGCATCAAATCAACCAAGCTACAGACCAACACGGTGAAACACATACAATAGCACTGGATATATCAAAGGCATTTGATAAGAGTCTGGCATCAATCCTTATTGTCGAAGATGTCACACTACGGCCTTGCATCATTAGTTCCACTAATTTCTTCTTATCTTCATAACAGAAAAATATGTGTAATGGTAGATGGCCTTTATTCTCAATTTCACTCAATAAATGCTGGTGTTCCCCAGGGATCAGTTTTGGCCCCAATTCTGTTCCTCATTCATATCAATGATCTCATATCTACCACTCATAATCCAATACATTCCTACGCAGATGACTCAAACACTCCACAGTTCCTTCACATTTACCAATTCTTTCACCCAACCCGATCTTATAAATTCAAAAATAAACACTGCAATTTCTCTGAACCAGGACCTTTCTAGAATTAATGGATGGGGACAAAAGAATCTAGTTTCCTTTAATGCACAGAAAACCAAGTACATTCAATTTTCTAACCGACAGAATCTCACTGACTCCCATATATTTTTTAATGATGTAAATATTCCCACTTCCCCTAGTATTGACATTCTCGGTGTAACATTTACTACTAACTTGAGCTGGACACATTATGTTACAAGCATTGCTAAGAATGCCTCTAAAAAACTGGGACTCCTGTACAGAGTTCGAGAATTCTTCACTGACGAGCAGTTGACCGTGATATATAAAAGTCATGTGCGTTCTCAGATGGATTACTGTTCACCTCTGTGGGGTGGAAGTGTAGTGGTTGCATTGAGGCAGTTGGACAAAATTCAAAATAAAGCTATTAGATTAATCAATAACCCTGCAATCACACAGGACCTTCCTACATTATCCATACGAAGAAACGTTGCATCCCTTGCATTATTCTACAGATATTTTCACAGCAATTGTTCCGAGGAACTTGCTTCAATTGTGCCGCCTCTCCACATCTTTCCCCGTAGAACTAGGGCAGCTGAGAGCGCCCATGAATTTACACTTTCTCCTCCACAATGCAGGACTTCTGCTTATCAGAATTCATTTATCCCCAGAGCTACTACTCTTTGGAATTCACTTCCCTCGAATTGCTTTCCACAAACTTACAATCTACAAATGTTTAAATCCAGTTGTTACAAACATTTTATGAATGGAGGATGCCTTTAGGCACATGGACCTTTTTGTTTTATCTGTGTTTTTCCTTCCTCCGTTCATTGTCTCTTAAAAAAAAAAAAAAAAAAAAAAAGATAGTGCCAGGAAATTAAATACTTTCATTATTCTATACAGATATTGAAAACAAACCTTACTTATATATATTCAAACAACATAAATACAATTTAAAAGGCCTAAATAGGTTAATTTTGTCAGTAGGCCAATTACTGGGAATATCCGGAGACCTATAGTTATAAATTAGGAAATGACTGGGCTCTGACGGGCAGTGGAGAGTTGCCAGCGGTAGCCAGATTTTGGGACTTTTGTCCGAGCCTTAGAAAAATAGAGTCATGACTTCTTAGCGCGATTGTACACCCAGTACACCGCCTTAGGGGGTTCTTTTCCCCTGCACAGCTTCTTGCTCTGTACAGGGGCATAGTGCGCCCTTGTATTGAGTATTGTTCACATGTGTGGGGAGGTTCCTCTCACACTGCTCTCCTGACAAAGTTGAAAGGAAGGCCTTTCGTATCATTAACTCCCGTCCACTCACCAACTCTCTGCAATCTCTCTCTCTCCGCCGCAATGTTGCATCTCTCTCGCTATTCTATCGCTACTATAATAATCAGTGTTCCTCAGAGCTATCCCAGTGCATACCACCTCCTTTACGTAGGGCACGTGGTACCCGTCTTGCAACTCAATCCCACCCCTACTCTGTGCAACTCTCCAACCCAAGAGTGAAACGTTACTCTCAAACTTTCTTCTACTCAACAGCTGAGCTCTGGAACTCTCTCCCAGAATCAGTCTTTCCCTCTTCCTATGACTTAAATTGCTTCAAACTCCGTGTGTCCAGGCATTTTGGCTCGAACGTCCCTTGATTTTGGCCCTGTCACTCTTTCAACTATGGGGGAGGCACTCGCTATAGGCAGTTATGCCTTTTGCCTCCCTCAATCACATAGAAAAAAAAAAAAAAAAAAAGGACCAGCAGGTTGTAAAAAATGATTTTTTCCAGAAAACACCAGGAATGGGTTAGAAATGAAGGAAAAGCCACAAAAAACCGATCCCCTAGGTCATTAAGGGGTCATTACCGGGTGCCCGAAAGTTGGTTACAAGAGGGGAAATGGGTAGGCAAAAACATGCAATAACAGGTTTTTGCGTGCTCACGCGCAAGCGGCTGGACTTTGAGGGTTTTCAACCATCGGCATTGTTGCATGGGATACTTACACAGTTCCCATACAAATCTGAGCCCTCTTATCTTACATATATTGCCGACGCACGTGGTGCGTCGCTGGTATCCAGTGGGTTAATGAGCATATACTGTATGTATATATATATATATATATATATATATATATATATATTTGTTTTTTCTATGTGAGTGGGGGAGACAAAAGGCAAAACTGTCTGTGGCGAGTGCAGTCAGAGAACAATAAAATAGATAAGAATAGGACATGTAGCAATAATAAGTACGTACTAAGAGACACAATGGTGATTAATGAAATCCTAATCAGGCTCAATTGTGTGGGGAATAGCTAGCTTGAATCTAATGTGTTATGCATGTAGAGCAGAGCTTTACACATATAGGTAAGAGAGCGGTTTGGCGACTTAGTGGTCGAGCAAACGTGTAACAATATATTTATAGATGAATAATTACGTTAATGGTAGCGTGTGAGGGTTTAATAGGCAAGTGAATTAATTAAGGTTGCGTTAAAGTGGGTCTGACAGCCAGACCTTGGAAAAGAACAAGCGTCACGACATAACAGCAATATCTCGCCAGCTAGGGCTGGGTGGAGACATCAGGAGATCAGACAATACTCCTGGTTGATACCTGGCAGGGTGTGTGTTAGTGCCAGTTAGCACACTAACAAAGGTTACCTGGCCGGGATTAGCCGTTGCAGGCAAGGGTTTGTTTACAAATATACCACGCTGAGAATAGGGCCAGATAACACCTAGTGAGGCTAGAAAGCACTCAGATCTCAGGAGGGGAGGTGAGATACCTTCCCTGACCTGGTCTGAGCACCTAACTAGTTTCTAGGTGTTTTCTGTCCTAGATAGTGTGCAGGGAAAAACGGCGCGTTTCGCCGTCTTATTAGGTGACATAGACCCCTTTCACTCCGGCGACGTGGGTAGGAAGGAGAGCAGCAACAGGGACCTCAGGATTCGCCGCCGGATGCCTTCTAGGGACCAACCAGAGGGCGGCTTGGTTGGTGACGTCAGGTTCTCCTGATTGGCGGGGGTGACGGTCGAGCTGGCCAATCCTGCGTCGGCTTGGGCGGGTGACATCACATCCAGTCCCGGGTCAAAATGCCGCCTCTTAGGTGTGGGGGGAGCTCTGAGGGGATCTGCTGCAGCTATGGGGGGCGCCGCCCTCTTCCTCAGGGTAACTTCTATATTTTGGACCCGTTTTCTATGGAAGAAAATGGGCCTATTTTAGGAGGGGGTGACCCTCGCATCATGGGGCCTCAATGGAATGAGTGGCCCAAGTTGTAGGTTGTGTGGGGCCTTGTATTGTTCTGTGGACCTTGTGGTATGCCAGTAAGTTGTGGTGTCATCTAGGTCGCAGTGAAGGCATCTATGGGCGTCGGGGGAGCAGGTCTTGGTATGGCAGCGGTGGTAGAGGGGTTCTGTGGGGCTCCGGCAGATACAGTTGGGTGGTTGACAGGGCAGCTTGCCCATATTGTGCATAACAAGACTACTAAACACGAAGACTACGGAATAATCCACGACTATTGATCTTCCCTGTACAAATACCGAGAAGAGAGCTTAGTACACCCATTAACACCGTAACACCGACCAGCAGACCATGTACTAAGAGTGTACTAAATTACAGGGAGGGCTGGGATTGAAACAGTACACTTCCAAGTAAGCCACATACAGAACACGCAGCACATGTACTAAACGGGGTACCACATGGAAACTTTGCCATTTTCGAGCAATGTATTTCAGTTTGTCCCCTAGGCTAACAAAAACGCCTTCCCAGACTTCCTGCAAACGAATAGAATATCCACCCAGACCTTTTCAAGCTTTAATGTGTACATTTTTCGATAGAAAAGTGTCCCTACCGAGGGCCAATTTCTTCTACGTTACAGTTTCGCTATCTTTCACCCAGAAAATAGAAAGATAAAAACAAATACCTACAATTCAAAGAACAAGAAAATAATTTAATAAATAAAATAAAGCAGACAAACAAACAAAAGGAAACTACACTTAAACAATGCTACTTATAGAAGGGACTATATCCAGAAACTAAAACATTAAGGGGAGATTGTCACCGAAGGGTTATATTCCTCAACCCCCTTTTCCCTCATGTATAGCCTGATTAGTTTTAAGATATAAAATACGTTAGCACCATTAGTTTAGCGATTGGAAGACCTTTCACCCCATTTCTGTCAATTTTAAGACCTTTCGTGGCATGTAGGTGTCGATTATTTCCTGGCGAGTGATAGCAAGCCTGTAAGATATGAGGAACAGGAAACTTTTAACCGAAAAATAAAAATGAAAAGGGGTCTTGGGTGTATCTTTTTAAGTTTGATGGAGGTCTAGGGAGCAAACTAAAAACCTCCCCTTAAAAACCCTCAAGCAGTTAATATAACCCTAAATCCTACATAATCCCCCCCCCCCCCCTCCGCGTACAAACCCCACGCTCCCCCCACGGGGGGGGGGGGGAGAGAGAGAGAGAGCGAGCATTTCAACAAGTAGACTATTTCAACCAGTAGACCATTTCAACCAGTAGACCATTACAACCAATAGACCATTACAACCAGTGGACCATTACAACCAGTAAACCATTACAACCAGTAGACCACTACAACCAGTGGACCATTACAACCAGTAGACTATTACTACCAGTAGACCATTACAACCAGTAGACCATTACTACCAGTAGACCATTACAACCAGTAGACCATTACTACCAGTAGACCATTACAACCAGTAGACCATTACTACCAGTAGACCATTACAACCAGTAGACCATTACAACCAGTGGACCATTACAACCAGTAAACCATTACAACCAGTGGACCAATACAACCAATAGACCATTACAACCAGTGGACCATTACAACCAGTAGACCATTACAACCAGTGGACCATTACAACCAGTAGACCATTACAACCAGTAGACCATTACAACCAGTAGACCATTACAACCAGTAGACCATTACAACCAGTAGACCATTACAACCAGTGGACCATTACAACCAGTAGACCATTACAACCAGTGGACCATTACAACCAGTAGACCATTACAACCAGTAGACCATTACAACCAGTGGACCATTACAACCAGTGGACCATTACAACCAGTAGACCATTACAACCAGTGGACCATTACAACCAGTAGACCATTACAACCAGTAGACCATTACAACCAGTAGACCATTACAACCAGTAGATAATTACAACCAGTAGACCATTACAATCAGTAGACCATTACAACCAGTAGACCATTACAACCAATAGACCATTACAACCAGTAGACCATTACAACCAGTAGACCATTACAACCAATAGACCATTACAACCAGTAGATAATTACAACCAGTAGACCACTACAACCAGTAGACCATTACAACCAGTAGACCATTACAACCAAGACCATTACAACCAGTAGACCATTACAACCAATAGACCATTACAACCAGTAGACAATTACAACCAGTAGACCATTACAACCAATAGACCATTACAACCAGTAGACCATTACAACCAGTAGACCATTACAACCAGTAGACCATTACAACCAGTAGACCATTACAACCAATAGACTATTACAACCAGTAGATAATTACAACCAGTAGACCATTACAACCAGTAGACCATTACAACCAGTAGACAATTACAACCAGTAGACCATTACAACCAGTAGACCATTACAACCAGGAGACCATTACAACCAAGACCATTACAACCAGTAGACCATTACAACCAATAGACCATTACAACCAGTAGATAATTACAACCAGTAGACCATTACAACCAGTAGACCATTACAACCAATAGGCCATTACAACCAGTAGATAATTACAACCAGTAGACCATTACAACCAATAGACCATTACAACCAGTAGACCATTACAACCAGTAGACCATTACAACCAATAGACTATTACAACCAGTAGATAATTACAACCAGTAGACCATTACAACCAGTAGACCATTACAACCAGTAGACCATTACAACCAGTAGACCATTACAACCAGTGGACCATTACAACCAGTAAACCATTACAACCAGTGGACCATTACAACCAGTAGACTATTACTACCAGTGGACCATTACAACCAGTAGACTATTACTACCAGTAGACCATTACAACCAGTAGACCATTACTACCAGTAGACCATTACAACCAGTAGACCATTACTACCAGTAGACCATTACAACCAGTAGACCATTACTACCAGTGGACCATTACAACCAGTAAACCATTACAACCAATAGACCATTACAACCAATAGACCATTACAACCAGTAGACCATTACAACCAGTAGACCATTACAACCAGTAGACCATTACAACCAGTGGACCATTACAACCAGTAGACCATTACAACCAGTAGACCATTACAACCAGTAGACCATTACAACCAATAGACCATTACAACCAGTGGACCATTACAACCAGTAGACCATTACAACCAGTGGACCATTACAACCAGTAGACCATTACAACCAGTAGACCATTACAACCAGTGGACCATTACAACCAGTGGACCATTACAACCAGTAGACCATTACAACCAATAGACCATTACAACCAGTGGACCATTACAACCAGTAGACCATTACAACCAATAGACCATTACAACCAGTAGATAATTACAACCAGTAGACCATTACAACCAGTAGACCATTACAACCAGTAGACCATTACAACCAATAGACCATTACAACCAGTAGATAATTACAACCAGTAGACCATTACAACCAGTAGACCATTACAACCAGTATACCATTACAACCAATAGACCATTACAACCAGTAGATAATTACAACCAGTAGACCATTACAACCAGTAGACCATTACAACCAGTAGACCATTACAACCAGTAGACCATTACAACCAATAGACCATTACAACCAGTAGATAATTACACCCAGTAGACCACTACAACCAGTAGACCATTACAAACAGTAGACCATTACAACCAAGACCATTACAACCAGTAGACCATTACAACCAATAGACCATTACAACCAGTAGACAATTACAACCAGTAGACCATTACAACCAATAGACCATTACAACCAGTAGACCATTACAACCAGTAGACCATTACAACCAGTAGACCATTACAACCAATAGACTATTACAACCAGTAGATAATTACAACCAGTAGACCATTACAACCAGTAGATAATTACAACCAGTAGACCATTACAACCAGTAGACCATTACAACCAGTAGACCATTACAACCAGTAGACCATTACAACCAATAGACCATTACAACCAGTAGATAATTACAACCAGTAGACCATTACAACCAGTAGACCATTACAACCAATAGGCCATTACAACCAGTAGATAATTACAACCAGTAGACCATTACAACCAATAGACCATTACAACCAGTAGACCATTACAACCAGTAGACCATTACAACCAATAGACTATTACAACCAGTAGATAATTACAACCAGTAGACCATTACAACCAGTAGACCATTACAACCAGTAGACCATTACAACCAGTAGACCATTACAACCAATAGATAATTACAACCAATAACCATTACAACCAGTAGACCATTACAACCAGTAGACCATTACAACCAGTGGACCATTACAACCAGTAGACCATTTCAACCACTAGACCATTTCAACCACTAGACCATTTCAACCACTAGACCATTTCAACCACTAGACCATTTCAACCAGTGGACCATTTCAACCAGTAGATCTCAACCAGTATCAAATCAACCAGGGCCAACCAAACCAGTGTCAATTTGAAGTTCTAACCAAACTTGACCTAACCTAACTCTACCAAAGCTAACCTAAACTAATAATATTGGTTGAGTTGATACTGGTTGAGAGCTAATGGTTGCAATGGGCTAATGGTTGCAATGGTCTACTGGTTGAAATGGTCTACTGGTGGAAATGATCTACTGGTTGACTTGTTCGCTCACCCCAGAAGTCTTGACTAAAACACATATTTCCTAATATGAAGAAAATCCTTTAATGGTAGCTAGAATGAAATACGGAGCGCCAAGCCTATCGAGGGACCTTATTCCAAGGATGGGATAGTGTGTGTGTGTGTGTGTGTGTGTGTGTGTGTGTGTGTGTGTGAGTGTGAGTGTGTGTGTGTGTGTGTGTGTGTGTGTGAGTGTGTGTGTTTTCAAGGCCTAAGATAATGCCTACATTATGCAATTGCGTCGGTGTACATGTGTGTGTGTGTACGTGTGTGTGTGAGATAGCGTGTGCGTCTGGGGGTAGCCGTAGCAGGAGGGGCTGGGCCATGTATATAATTTGCCTGCATCAGGAGTAACACCTGGTCCTGAGAGAACTCCGGTAAAACATATGTCGCTAGGGGGGGGGGAGAGAGAGAGAGAGAGAGAGAGAGAGAGAGAGAGAGAGAGAGAGAGAGAGAGAGAGAGAGAGAGAGAGAGAGAGAGAGAGAGAGAGAGAGAGAGAGAGAGAGAGAGAGAGAGAGAGAGAGAGAGAGAGAGAGAGAGAGAGAGTGTCATTGATTTATTCCACAATAAGCAGTTGTTTAGAATGACTGAAAACGTCTTATGCATGGATAATAATTAATACTAAAAATCCTTGTGGGAGCCAATGGATATAAAAGAGAATTTAACCCCTTCTGTTAATTATATTTTGGTTATCAGCAGACAATTTTATACAATTTAGGAATGATATCTAGAAATTGAAGGGGTAAATAGTATCTCGATTAACTCTTTAGCTTCCTAAGCTGTATAAAATCATCTCATGATAGCCAGAATAAAATGTCAAAATGCGTCATGATCCTCAATTGGCAATTTTACGATTTTCGGCCCGTTAGTTTGCCAATATTAAGACCTTTCGTACCATTTAGGTGTTGATTCTATCCTGGCGACCAATAGCGCGCCTGTAAATTAGGAGGAAACGGCCTTGGGCCGGTGCATTTTTCTACCGAAAAATGCAAACATTTAGCTTGAAAGGAGTCTTGAGGAAATGTATTAAAGCTTGGTGAAGGTTTATAGAGCAAACTGGAAAACAAAAGTCAGAATATAACCTAACAACGCACATGTATTCTACTATTAAATATGGGATAACTAAAGCATAAATTAATATAAAATACAAAATAATACTAATGCAAATAAAGAAATATAAATTCAAATTAAGCTAAAAGCAGGATATACGAGATAATTTAACATAAAGTGTATACCCAGGTGGTGGTGGTGGTGGTGGTCCTTATGCCGTGCCCTCGCCGTCGTGCTCTTGCCGTGCCTCACTACCTATGCCGCTTGAGCACGTATATTCTTCCGGCCCGCCCCGACGATTGGATTACGCCCCCCCCCCCCCCTCCCCCTGAACTTCAAACATCAACCCCGTGATACATTTTCAGCTATTCTTCTTCCCACCATCATCATCATCATCAGGAAAGCGCAGAACGAAAAGAGTATATAGAACGCCCATGACAAATACTACTATACAAGATACATTAAGGAGAGATGGGTCGGGGGGTTTTCTCGACCCCCTTTCTCCCGCGTGTTTAGCCCCATTAGTTTTCGGATTTTAAGACGTTCGGCCTATTAGTTTGGCGATGTTTACACCTTTCGCCCCATTTCGTTGTCAATGTTATATTTATATAAAGACCTTTCGTGCAATTTAGGAGTCGATTGTTTCCTGGCGAGCGATAGCGAGCTTGTAACTTTAAGAGAAACCGGCCTTCGACCGGGACATTTTTCTACCGAAAAATGTACACATTTATCTTGATGGGGGATCTAGGGGCTTTGTTTTTAAGCTTGATGGAGGTCTAGCGAGGAAACTAATAACAACCACTGTCTCCTTAAAATACTAAAGTACACGTGAAAATAACAATATGCATAAACTAGAGGGGCACTCAGTAGAGCGCCTACCTCCGCCTACGCTGGCTGGTTCTTAACCATTAGTATCACAGGCCTAAATTATCTTCTGGATCTAGATTCCAGGATATGATCCGGATTCCCTCCTAAATTGAAAAACTTCTTCCTTGGCGCATACCCTATATGTCTACCAAATTTCGTGAAAATCGGTTCATAATTATATCATATTTGTCCACTAAATTTCGTGGAAATCTCCAGATTGCCTCCTAAATTGAATAACTTCTTTGGCGCATATCCAAATATCGTGACCATCAGTTCATAACTTTGTGAGCCGTCAACATTGGAGGAGGTATGTGCTCTACCCATCACCTCGTAAATTGCATCACTTTTTCCTTGGCGCATATCCTAGCCCCCACCAAATTTCGTGAAAATACGTTTATAATTGTGTTAATTATCTTGTTTACAGATAAACTGACAAACAACTTCGTTGGCGGAGGAGATAAATAAACAGAAAATGTTTAAATTGAGGAGACCAACTAAAAATAGACATTCAAATAATACCGTACTTATACATTAATGTAGGCCATGTTACATAATACAATTTGAAGTTGGTATGAGAACAACAAATTGAGAATAACCTTTGATTCTTTCATTAATATTAATAACCAAATAATGACATTGATAAGCATTATGTAGTAATACAGAAAATATACTGTATGCAACTTTATTGAGAAATAGGTAAAATCAATCATGCATAGTGATACAGTTGCATTGCGGTTTTTATCAACTCTCTCTCTCTCTCTCTCTCTCTCATCCATCCTACCTTTGATCCCAAACTTATATATTTAACTACTAAAATCTATCTACCTATTTATATGCATTTAATCGAACTATTCATATCTCTCTCTCTTTCTCCAAGAATGTCTTCTTCAATCGAGTCGTCAACTTGTGGAATGGGCTTCCCCGAAATGTCATAGACTGCAACACCTTCAAAGTTCGCCTAGACAAGCACCTTGCCCTGAACCCAAGGTTGACTGCATTTGTAATTGAATATATAATTTCTTTGGTAGTGTTCGTTCAATAACCTAATAAATCTTAATATAATTTCCCCTGCCATGGACTAAGCCCCCAGGGCAGCACTTCCTTCTCAAATTTTTCCCACATTCTCTCCGAAATACTGTTGCAACACTTGGAACAGCAGTGTTTTGGAGGGCAAGTAATCTCGAGGGGTCGCATGATCTGTTGTTGCTTGTTTTCCTTTGTACTCTCTCTCATTCGCCTAAAAACCCGAGAACGTAATCGATGTCGCCTGTGTCGCCGTTGTCAGCGTGTAAATAAGAGAAGTGAGCAAAAATCCAATTATCCAGCCTTTAAGTCCGGAAGCAGAAAATGGCATTTATTTATAAAAGGCTAGCGAGGAGGCGGAAAGGGTAGGAAAATATGGGTGAGTAATCTTTAATGGGCGAAATGCATCGCTCTCTCTCTTGGACGTTAAGGGTACACTCTCATACGAAAACATACGCACGTAGTTGTTAGATACATTAATGTGTACACATGGTAGGATATACACACACAACATATATATATCCACAGTAACCATATAAAATAATGTTGCATGTTTTGTGTGAGAGAGAGAGAGAGAGAGACCGACAGAGAGAGACCGACAGAGAGAGAGGGAGAGAGAGTATGAGAGTGAGGCTGAGTACGAGAACACCAACAAACGAAAAAGCTAAAGATCGAACGAGACCAAGAAAGAGACAGAAACAGATCACGAGAACCCCAACCAGCAAGAACGAGACCGCACGAGACCGAACGCGAGAGACCGAGGACAAGGATTGGGGTGGAAATAAAGAATGGTACAACAGAGGGAATTCCGTGCGCAAGTCCTTTTCCATAAGCCAGTTACAGAGACCATTAGGAAAAGTTGGATTCTTTTGAGTTAGCTCGGATACGTGAGTGGTGTTGAGTTAGTGATGAGGAGGAGGCTGGAAAGTGGACAGTCTCGCTTGTTTCGGTGCTCCGTTTGCCGCTTCGTTTGGTGGTTCATTCGTTGCTTCGTTTGTGGTTATTAATTTAGTGATGCTGATGATAAGGAGGAGGAGGCTGGAAAGTGGACAGTCTCGCTTGTTTCGGGGCTTCGCTGCTTCGTTTGGTGATTCATTCGTTGCTTCGGTTGATAAATATGATGGCTAGTTTGATTTCCTTATTCGTTCTTATTCTACCTTTCTTCGTGTTATTGCGTTTCGTCGTCGTCTTCGCTCTTTCTGTTATTAATAGACCTACTTTCATCGTGAATTTGTGCATATTCTTGTCATTTAGGCCTATGCTCTCCCTCTCTTTTTCTTTTGACTTGCCTCGTCATCTTGATTACTCATTTTTTTTTTTCAAAGATTATGATGGGATATTTGTGGTTACTTATGAAAACTTGGCATTACTATGGTGGACAGACACCGGTTAATACCATTAACCCTTTCAAGATCCAATATGCATTTCTTTCCTGTTTTCCGGCTATTATTAGACGATTATATTCAGATTAGGAAGGGTTTATGGAAGTCGAGGGTTAAGCGAGATAGTCTTTACCTTTCTAATTCCCACCGATTATTCTTAAACTGTATAATATCGTATAATGATAGCCAGAATAAACAGTCAAAATGCGCCACAATCTTCAAAGGGTTAAGTATCGAGAAAGCAAATTCCTTGGTATTGAATTGTCTGCCAGGTGAAAACAAATCGACTATAGTTCAGCAGTTACTTGCAAGTAGGGTACGCAACCTCCTCGGATGCCCTTTCATTATTTTATTGTCTGTTGGGTTTTTTCTCTTATTGTCTCTGCTGCTGTGTATTCTTAATATTGACTCTTAATAATAACGTAGGATTCTGATGGACAGAAAGTATGATGAATTTGGTTTTATGTATTCATAAATGTACTACGACTGTATATTAGCTGGTAGTTCTGTTTATTAACGATGTTTACAGTTCCAACTTCCTTATAGCATGACACTAGGAAGTGGTCCAATTGTGTATATAAATAATACAAACAAATACAGAAACCAGAGAAACTGTTTGAAAGAAAAATTATTATTTATTAGACAAAAATAAAAAAAAAAAAGGAAAATGATTGAGCAAAAATATCCGAAACCGGAAAAAGGCCAATATTAGCAATGTCAAAGAAGACATTAAAAAGTCGAGATAGAAACGATGCAGTATGGAGGTGACTGACAAGGGTAAATGAAGATGGAAATGCAGCAACATGATAAATGAAGGCATGCAAAAGATAAAAAGAAACAGTGGAATATAAGCACATATGCACACACTTACATGCACACAATACACACACGCACGTAAGCACGTACACACACACACACGCTTGAGGTGGGTTGGTCATTAGGGTGGATGTGGTAGTGTGGATGTGGTAGTGTGGTACTATGGTAGCGTGGATGACGTAGTGTGGATGTGGTAGTGTGGATGTGTGGTAGTATGGTAGTGTGGATGTGGTAGTGTGGATGTGGTAGTATGGATGTGATAGTGTGGATGTAGTAGTATGGATGTAGGGTAGTATGGATGTAGGGTAGTGTGGATGTGGTAGTGTGGATGTGGGGTAATATAATAATGTGGATGTGGTAGTGTGGTGGATTCAGGCAGAGAACGTTATGGAGTTAAGTTCCACACCTCCTTCTGGTGTTATCCACTTGTGACCGGAAGTGGAAGAGTAACCCGGAGAGGAGTCTGTCCCCCTAAGGCCTAAGCTAAGGAACCCGCCTCTCAACACCACCCCCTTCAAGGTACAATAATGCTCCTCAGACCCTTCCTCAAGCTATAAATAACTCAAGCTTAAATAATGCTCCTAACAGCCCCCTTCAAGCAAAATGTAAACATATTTCTGTAGTAAAATTTTCCGCCTTAAATTACAGGCTTGCTATTGCTCGCTAGAGCAAAATCAAAACCTAAATCGCTCTCTGAACCCCAACTGTCATTTGAATATCCCACTGTATCTGTTTTATTTATATTTTTGTTTTGTATTATATTAATCCATACTGTCATTTAAGTATCCCACTATATCTATGTATTTATCTATTTTAATTTATCTCTTTGTTTTTTTTAGTCATTTGTGCGCGGCGGCCATGTCAACAACAACATCGCTCCTGACTGGCTGACTCGGGAAGGGAAATTGTCCGGGTGGAGGAAGATCAGCCGCATTACAATTTCACACTGACAATTACACCAATTAACTCTGTAAAAAGAATGCTAAATTGGGCGGCTCGTGGGTGGGGGGGGGGTGGGGGGGGCGGTGAGAGGGGGGGGGTAGAGAGGAAGGTGGATGGGTGGGGTAAGGAAGGGGAGGGGAGGAGTTAGGTGGGGCGGAGGGATAGGAAGACAGAGGGTGGGGTTGCTAGGAAGGTGGGTGGGTGGAGTAAGGTTGGGGGAGGAGGGGGGAGGGGGCACAGAAATGACGTGGGTTGGATAAAGTTGGGGAGAAGAGATAATTTAGATGGTGGGAGGGTGGGGGGGCGGAGTAGGGATAGAGGGTAGCTAGAAAGGTAGGGGAGAGGGATTTTGTGGGATGGTGGGGAGAGGGATTAAGAGGGTAGCAAGTAAGGTGGATAGATGGGGTAGGGATGGAGGAGAGAGGGGTTTGGTGGGTTGGCAGGGAGGAGTAATACAGAGGATTCTAGAAAGGTGGGTTGGTGGGGGTAAAGTGGGGGGAGGAGAAGGGATGGGTTGGGGTAGGATATAGGGGGTAGCTGGTGGGTAGGTTGAGGTAAAGTGGGGGAAAGAAAGAGGGGGAGGTGGGGAGGAGGTGAATAGAGGTTAGCAAGGGGATGAGTGGGTACGGTTGGGTGTGGGGGGTTATGAGAGGGGTGGTGGGGTTGGTTAGGCATGTGGGTGGGTGGTGGGAGGATGGCGGAGTGGGCGGAAAAGTGGGTCGGTGATAGGAGGAAGACAGGTGGGAGATAGAGAGGGAGGAGGAGGAAGAATGGAGGGAGGGGGAGTATGAGGATGGATAGTGAGGGGGGAAGGACGGAGGGTGGGGGAAAGACGTGAGGGGGAGGATGAGGAAGGATGCAGGGTGGGGAGAAAGAGGGAAGATGGATGGAGGGAGGGGGAGAGGAGTGAGGGGGAGAGGAATGAGGGGGAGGATGAGGGGTGAGGGGGGAGAGAAAGAGCTAATGTTTAGTTGCTTGTTTTCCGTGGCGTTGACAGAGCAGTAATAAGCAATCATCATCCATTCCTTCACATCTTTGGCCTCTAAACCCCACTAAAAAAAAGAAGAAAAAAGGCTGATATACGACGTAAATCGACAAATCCAAATATATGACTTAATACACACAAATACACGCACACATAGTTAATTAGCACACATATGAATATACAGTATAATGATAACATGAAATACGTTAATGCATACCGGTAAGTGAATTATAATTGTCATTGAACACGAACACACACACACACACACACACACACACACACACACACACACACACACACATTCTCTCTCTCTCTCTCTCTCTCTTACATACATTAATTTTCCAGAAACAAACTCGCGAATTTAACTGCAACTTGTTCCCACATTATTTCCCCCCCCCCCCCTTCCCTTCCCCCTTTTCTCAACCATGTGTTTCCTTTCTATATCTACTATATGATTTTTTGCTATCTCCTTTTTTATCCCTCCCCTTACCTCTTCCTCTCCTCTCCCTCTTCCCCCTTCTTTCTCTTCTCTCAATGATGTCCTTCCTTTCTATATCTGTTGTGTGACTTATTGCTATCTCCTTTTTATTCCCCCTCATCCATTTCCTCTCCCCTTCCCTTCCCCTCCCCTCCTCCATTCTCTCTCTTTTCTTCTATGTGACGTTTTGCTATCTCCTTTTTATTCCCCCTTCCCTCGTCCTCTCCTCTCCTCCCATTCTCTCTCTTCTCTCAACGATGTCCTTCCTTTCTATATCTCCTGTGTGACTTTTTGCTCTCTCCCGTTTTATTTATCCCCCCCCTCTTCCTCTCCTCTCCCCCTCACCCCCTCCATTACCCCCTTCCCCTTCCGTCTCCGCTCGTATGGGTTGCCCACGAGAGAGAGAGAGAGAGAGAGAGAGAGAGAGAGAGAGAGAGAGAGAGAGAGAGAGAGAGAGAGAGAGAGAGAGAGAGAGAGAGAGAGAGAGAGAGAGAGAGAGAGAGAGAGAGAGAGAGAGAGAGAGAGAGAGAGAGAGAGAGAGAGAGAGAGCGCGAGAGAGAGAGAGAGGCCATCTCATTCTTTGGACGCCATTTTGATACCTCAATTATCGAAGAACGAGGTTTTCAGTAGGCTATATTATTTTGTGTTCGTGTAGAATGTACAGTTTTTGTATTTAGTTTGTGTTCATGTAGAATGAATAGGTGGGCCTATATATTTTGTTCGTGTAAAATTTATAGGTTTTTAGTTTGTTTTAGTTTAAGTAAAATGTATATTCATAGACCAAACTACAATATATCCTATGCCAGTATTCCCCAATGATTATTATGGGTATGAAGCAATGGGAGTGTATACAGAGGAAAATATCACCAGTGGTACCAAGATGGCGGAGGTTGTCCAATCTCTGTTACTATAGGGTCTCTACTCTCACTCTCACTCTCTCTCTCTCTCGTGTGTGTGTGTGTGTGTGTGTGTGTGTGTGTGTGTGTGTGTGTGTGTGTGTGTGTGCGTGTGTGTGAATGAGTGTGTGTGTCTCTATTACTATAGGGTCTCTACTCTCGTGTGTGTGTGTGTGTGTGTGTGTGTGTGTGTGTGTGTGTGTGTGTGTGTGTATCCTGTATATGTGTGTAAAATAGAACACATACAACTATACTCCATTTCCTCTCACCTGGCGGAAAGTTGAACCCCTTGAGGATTTTATGAGGCGTTTCCTACCTTAATATCGCCAATTTTAAGCAATTTCGTTAGTTAAAAAGAGGACATACAGAAGTCAGAAGGTTAAAGTCGGTATCACACGAGTACTTTTTCCTTCAACATTTATCCTCAACACTGGTCTGGCAGCTTATGAGGTCTACATTTAAAATATACCGGTCACCGAAATTCTTCTATCAACAGTCTAGTTACCGATACCAGTGCAAAATACTCCAGCAATGTTGCCAGGAAAATGTTGATCATCGAATGTTGACTATAAAAGCTCTCGTGTGATACCGGCTTAATTAAGATAATCCTTAGCCCCCGCAAGTTCTTCTCACACTACACACAATCGTCTAACATTAGCCGGAATAAAGTGCCAACAGCGCCCTCGTATACTGAAAGGGTTATTCGTCTATACCCTGTTCCAAATAGGTAGGCCAAAACTCATTAAGGGGACATGGGCCGGTTTTCTGGACTACTTTCTCCCTCATGTTTAGCCCTATTACTTTTCAGATGTTAAGATGTTTGCCCCATTAGTTAGTCGATTTTAAGACCTTTCGCCCCATTTCTTCGTCAATATTTAGACCTTTCGTGCTATTTAGGTGCTAATTTTTTCCCCTGGCGAACGATAGTGCGCCTGTAATGTTGGAAGGAACCGGCCTTCGGCCGGGAAATTTTTCTACCGAAAAATGTACAAATTAATCTAGAAGGGGGATCTAATGGATGTTTTATTAAATTTGGTGGAGGTCTAGGGAGGAAACTAGAAAAATAATGAATACATGCAAAAATCGCCCAAAAAGTGAACCATCCTCCCCTTAAATCAAATAAGTAGGCCAAACCACATTAACCATAACCTCTATAACTCACAAACGACTAAAGTAATCGAACTATTATTTCGACCATTTGGGAAGGGTCAGCCAAGGAATAGGCGTGCAAATTCACAGCCCATTTCCTCTAGCCCTTTTTTGAGTTACACAGGTTATGGGTTTATGATTTCTGACCTATAGCCAACTATAGTCTATTCTCTGTAAGTGGGCGAGAAAGCGTGACCTCTATCCTCTGTAACTCAAAAAGGGCTAGAGCATATTGGCTGTAAATCTTCACAGCTATTCCTTGACTGACTCTTCCCAAATGGTAGGAATATTAGCTCGATTACTCTAGTCGTTTTTTAGTTAAGGAGGTTAGAGGTTATGATTTCTCGCCTACTTACAGCGAATAGACTATAGTTGGTCTCGTGGAGAGAGTCATGATTCCTACCCAGGAGTCTGGAGTTTGCGCCCGCTCAAGAGTGAAGGTTTTATATACTAGCCCTGGTTGGTACCGCCTCCCTTGATCAAGCGGATGGGTAATGGTCTCTGGTGGCTGTTACAGAGCTATCGAATCTCGGAGCGGAGGCTAGACAAAAATGGCGCGAAATAGAAAACCCGAGAATATTATATTTTATTATTAGTAATGAAACAACAAATAACTCTCATATCTCTTCATCATAATAATGCCAAACTTGCATAATTAACACAACACACAAGACTAGAAAAACTTTGTAATAACTGAGCAATTACGATAGGGACAAGGCAATTTACCGCCAGCTAATAATAAACATACTATAGTAGGCGTAATTAGTGTGTAATCATCGGTCTGCGTTGCCATTCAAATCTGTCTTCGGGCTTTTGGAACGCAGTTAAAGGAGCCCACCTCGCTTCTTTTCTCTTTCTTTCCCTCTCCCTTTGGCTTGTATTCATTCGGCCCCATTAAGCTTACTGTTTTAAGACGTTTACCCCCATCCAGGTGTCAATATTTTCCTGGCGAGCGGTAGCGAGCCAGGATATATGTATTTTTGTTTTGGCAGCAAGCTAAATTTGTACATTTTTCGATAGAAAAATTGTCTCCATACAATGCTGGCTCGCTATCGCTCGCCAGGATGAAATCGACACCTGGATGGGAATAAATGTCTTAAACAGTTGACTGAATGGGGCCGAATGGATACAAGCCAGGGAAAGAGAGAAAAGGAGAGAAAGATAAAAAACCGGTAATCCCCCTTAATATTCGCATTAGAATGAGTAAGGCAATGAATGTCAAATTATCGAATCTTTTAAATGGTATTGAAAATAATATGTTTCAAGATATTTATGTGTACCACTTTAGTTCAGCCAATATTTATACAATATTTGAACAATGATATACAATAATGCCAAAATACCACTTTAGTTCACCTAATATTTACATAATATATAATTATACAATAATACACAATAATACAATATTTACAAACAATATTACCGTGCAACGTACATGCATTTCTACTTCGTATGTATTTGATAAAATAGAACTTCCAGAAAATGTTGAAGGGCAAAACATCGAATGGGTAACGTTTGTTATTCTTTTAACCCAAGATCTCTCTCTCTCTCTCTCTCTCTCTCTCTCTCTCTCTCTCTCTCTCTCTCTCTCTATCTATCTATCTATCTATCTATCTATTCTTCAATACAGACTCAACCCTTTTAAGATAAGATGACGCATTTCTTTCCTGTTTTCTGGCTTTCATTAGACGATTTTATACAGATTAGGAAGGATGTATGGAAGGAAGTCAGAGGGCAAATTGAGATAGTCTTTAGCCTTATCATTTACACAGATCTTTCCTTAACTGTACAAAATCGTCTAATGATAGCCAGAATAAAGTCAAAATGCGTCATAATCTTCAAAGGAATCATTTAGAGGTCGCAGATGGCCTTCTAAACTCAATACAAAGATCCCTGACCTCTTCGTAACTCAAAAGGGAATAGAGCAAACTGGCTGTAAATATCCACACCTATTACCTGGTGGACTCTTCCTAAATGAGAGGAATTTCAGCCCAACTGCTTTCATTCATTTTGAGTTATAAGAAGTTACGGGGTCAAGATTATTGTCAAGTTTGTTGGCGCTACCTATAGTAACTCCACATAAGAAGAGACAACATCAACTGAATATTAAGTAGAAATAATTTCCAAAACCTGTTCTGCCATCGTGATTAGTTCTAGCTAAATGTACATTGCTTGTATGTTATTACCAATATGCAAAATACATTCTTCTTGTTCTACTTCTTCTCTCTCTCTCTCTCTCTCTCTCTCTATATATATATATATATATATATATATATATATATATATATCCGAGAGAGAGAGAGAGAGAGAGAGAGAGAGAGAGAGAGAGAGAGAGATACAAATAAACAACCTAAGAGAAACAAACGATATCTCCCCTCCCTCCCCCTCTCTCTTTCTCTCTCTCTGATATGTAGCCACATATACACACATATAACCCAAGAAAGACCAAGCATACCCCTCCCCCCCCCTCTCTCTCTCTCTCTCTCTCTCTCATATATAGCCACATATACACACATAAGCAAGAAAGACAAAGCATACCACTCCTCTCTCTCTCTCTCTCTCATATAGACAGTAAACACAGATACAAACATACAACCTAAGACAACAAATATATTACCCCCCAACTAACACTCACACTCTCTCTCTCTCTCTCTCTAATACCTAAATGAGAAAGCAAACTATTCGATGAATGGCACTCAGCTTAAGAATGTAAACAAAGAAACCGATCTGGGAGTAACAATATCGAGTAACCTAAAACCGAGTCAACAATGTTCAGAAGTTGTTAAGAAGGCAAACAAAATAATTGGCTTTATAGGCAGGTCATTTGAGCATAAATCCAAAGAAGTTACCCTAACCCTTTACAATTCCTTAGTCCGCCCTCTTCTGGAATACTGCGTTCAATCCTGGTGCCCTTATTACCAAAAAGATATAACAAGCTAGAACGAGTTCAACGTAGAGTTACAAAATGATACCTAGCCTAAAGAACAAACCATACGAAGAGCGTCTTAGAGAATTAAATCTATTTCCTTTAACCCAGCGCAGATTAAGAGGTGACTTAATTCAAGTGTTCAAAATCATCAAAGGCATCGACAATATGAACTGTAGTAAGTACTTCACTATCGACCAATCTAATTACACGCGGGGAAACGGTTTGCAAAATTATTGGTAAATCTTTTAACTCACACGAATCTAAGAATTTCTTCTTCAATCGAGTTGTCAACTTGTGGAATGGGCTTCCGGAGACATTATAGACTGCAGCACCGTTGATTCATTTAAACTCCGCTTAGACAAATATCTCGCATCAAACCCGCGACTGACTGCGTTTGTAAATGAATAACTTTATTTTATCCCCCCCTCAGTTACTAACCCATCTGTCCCCTACTAACTTCCTAATCCTGCCACGGACATTAGTTCTAGGGCAGTAGTTCCCTTTCCAATGTTCCCTTACCCACTCTAAACCACTGTTTGGACACTTGATCCTCAGTGTTTTGGAGGACAAGCAGCCTAGAAGGGTCACTAGACCTGTTGTTGCTTGATTTCCTTTGTACTCCTTTGTACTTGTACTCCTTTGTACTCTCTCTCTCTCTCTCTCTAATATATAGCCACATATACACACATATAACCCAAGAAAGACAAAGCATACCCCTCCCCCCTCTCTCTCTCTCTCTCTCTCTCTCGGATATAGACAGTAGACACAGATACAAACATACAACCTAAGAAAAAAAATATATAACCCCCCAACTAACACTCATACTCTCTCTCTCTCTCTCTCTCTCCTATATATTTTTCGCTGTATCTCTCATCGAAAATATATCTTAGCCTTCCCTTGGTGATACAATAATTTCAATGATTCTCCGTTGCCTCGGGCGAACTAATATTCAAGACAAGGGTACGCATTACACACACACACACACACACACACACACACACACACAGTCACAGTCACACACACACACACACACATGCAGACAGAGACACAAACACACATAAACTCCCTGTAGTATCCCTTCCTTTCGTTCTTTTCCTTTCCCTATCGTGTCTGTCTCTCTCTCTCTCTCTCTCTCTCTCTCTCTCTCTCTTACACACACTATTATCCCTTCCTTTCGTTTTTTTCTTTCCCTATCGTCACTCACTCACTCACTCACTCACTCCTCACTCCGTGCTACCGCCAGACGCTGCAGACGCTCTGTCAACGCTCTCACGATATCGATCATAATTTGAGTATTAACTACTCATCCTCTTCATTCTTGTGCATGAAAGGTGGTTAAGAGCACGTTTAACCATCCTGTAGCTTAGTAAGTAACACTGCACGATATTTCGCTGTGTATTGACTGATAAACTTTGTGTTTATCACAAGACTCCTGCTCGGACAGGGCGCCACTAGCGCCATCTATTGTTTTGTTTTGCTTTGTAAACAAACGCTCTCTTATTACTATTTTATATAAAATCGTAGCCCCTAATTTTACCCATTACCTACTGTAGTAAGTATCAATTTAACTGCCTTGTATGTAAGTAAAGCTTTGCATATTAATTTGCTAATAAACAATATTGTTTACTAACTAACCGCCTACAGGGACTAACGCCGACACCATTTTGTAAACAAACCTTTTTGGGGGATTATACATATTAAATTCCAGCAAATTTTGTACCAAATTTAAGTGCATTCATTTATCTTTTCCCCCTAGATATATTCTTGACTTTTCTCCTCAGACTGATTTTACTTTAAGCTAAGGGTGGTATTTGTACAAACTAACCTAGCCTAACCCAACCTGCCAAGCTTTTAACCTAACCCAAACCTAGCCTATAGCCAGCCAATCTGTTTTATTATTAACTCTTGTAGATATTGTATTTGGTATCCTACTGTAGCTATATATATCTGTAATTTTAGTTGTTGCTTGCACGATCTTGTAATAACCTTTGACTGATACACTTTTTTATCTAAAAAGAGTAGGCTACTGCTTTACTAGGCTTCAGTGACACCAGGGTCATCTGTTGACACAGTATATTAACCCCTTGTGTGCAGTCACACTTTATTTTTATATAATCTCTATTTGGTGAATTGTATATTTAGTTACATATTCTGTTATACATATATTTGTTTAAGGTTAGGTTATCACACCTGGTAGCCTATTTCTGCGAATTTCAATTTTATTATATTCGGTTAGGCTATTCAACGCTGGTAGCATATTATTGCGTATTTCAATTTAAAATAATACTTTTGGTTAGGCTATCGCCCCTGGAAGCCTAATTCTGCGTATCTCAACATTTTTGTTTTCGGTTAGGCTATCACCCCTGATATCCTATTTCTGCGTATTTCAGCATATTTGTTTTCGGTTGAAGTGATTGAAGTGTTTTTAAAGTGAGTGAAGTGTTGTAAAGTGAGTGAATTGTTTTTTAAGTGAGTGAAGTGATCTGAAGAAAGTGACTGTCACCATGCCTCGTGCTTGTGCGAACTGCGCCGGTAGGTTTGGTGAGTCCATGTTTGCTACTATCGATCTTCAAGTCTGCCGGCTCTGCCAGCAACGAGAGAATTTTACAGTGAAATTAGATGAAGCCTACAACAAGATCAACGTCCTCACCATGAAGCTGGAATCACTCCAAGAGTTTGTAACACTCAACGTTGGAGTGCCACAAACTTCAATTGTCACCGCAACTCCAGCAGCCACCAACGCCCCAACGTCAACTGCCAACAATTCAACGCCTACAGTAGCCATTTCAGCTGATGTTTCCGATACTCAAGATACAAATAGCGACTCTCTTCCCCCTCAAGACAACTTCCGTGTCGTGAGGAATAACGTTTGCCCCAAGACCAGGAAACACATACCGATTACCGAGTGTCAAAAACCGTTTCCAGATACTCGCAGACTCAGATGGCGAAGAGGAAATAGAAGAAGTCCGGCTCGTGGGAGACTCGATGATACGTGGTCAGCTCACAGAGTTTTGCGCCAGGGCACCTAAGACCAGGAAGCGTTTTTGTATCCCTGGTGGTGGTGTGGATGACGTAGTTGCAGCAGTTGACGAAGTATCAAAGCTGGCCCCTGCAAATACAATGTACGTCATCCACGTTGGATCCAACGATGTACAGCGAACCCGGTCGGAAGATTTGCTTTTAAAGTACCAGCAGCTGATCAAGTCGTTTAAGGAGAAGTCATCAAGGATCATCGTCTCAGGAATCGTCCCCCGGCTCGGTGTAGAGAGCCGATTTTACAACATAGCCACCAGCACAAATCGTTGTCTAGCAAACCTCTGCAGGAAGGAGAACGTGGGATTCGTCGACACCTGGGACAATTTCTACTACGATGACTATTTGTTTTCGGATGATGGAGTTCATCTGAACCAGGTGGGAGCAGCGCGTTTTGGGCGTCTTCTCAACGATGCGGTGAAGGATTTTCGGAGAAAAAATGACTCAGCACAGGACAACCAGGAAGGAGGACCGAAGACAGCGAGGACGGCAATATACAAAGGAATTAAATACTAATCCGTCAAGAACCGCGAATTTGGATAAAGCTCCACCAACACGACCCAAATTCAAAACCGTCAGGGATAACGACCGAGGACCGAGGACAGCCATGAATGTAAATGTAGATCCGACCAGAACCAAAAATTCGATGAAAGAACGATCTGCGAGTTCTAAAACCGCAACTTTAAAGGTTTTCTATGCAAACGCTCGTAGCATACGCAATAAATTTTCAGATTTAGAGGAACTAGTGTTTACAGAAAATTATGATGTGATTGGCATAACAGAATCTTGGCTCAATACACAAGATAGAGACTTTTTAGCAGAGTATTCACTTCCCGGTTATGTAATGTTTGAGAACAGCCGAATAAATAAAAATGGAGGTGGCGTTTTATTTTATATCAAAGAAGTCTTAACCCGACCCTCGTGTCAAAACCTCAAATTGTGAACGTCGACACATCTTTTGTGCTAATAAAGAATAATAAAGGTACAAAAATAATACTTGCGTTAATATACAGACCTCCAGCTCAATCAGAGCAAACTGACCGAGAAATTTACGAACAAATTGCAGATGTAAGTAACTCACAAGATACCGTAATTTTTGGCGACTTTAATTTACCTGTGACCAAGTGGGGCGATACTCTTATTTCACACTCCGGACATGACTTGTATACGAACTTGCAAGAGAGTTCGCTTTATCAATTTGTTCGAATGCCGACCCGTGGTAATAACGTTCTTGACATTGTACTTGCAACAAAAGAAGAATTGATAGAGAATTTGAATGTTGGTGATGAATTCAGTAACAGCGACCATCGTACGATAACTTTCACTTTAAAGTTTACTAGTAACGAACCAAATAGTAGCATCGAAAAAGTCCCTAATTTCAAGAAAGCAAACTTCCATAAACTTAGAGCTATGTTTAAAGAAACTGACTGGAGCTTTTTAATTAACAATAACGACATAAATACATCTTGGAAGTTATTCGAAACCACTTACCTAAAAGCAGTGCAAGACTGCATACCATCGAAAATACGGCGTCCAGGCCATAATAATAAGCCCAAATGGTGGAATAAAGATATTTCAAACTGCCTGCTTGCTAAAAAATTTGCTAATGATAGATTAAAATCCTCACAAAATGACGAAGAACGGTGTGAAATTTGTAGAGCTACGACGCAAAGCCAAAAAGTTAATTAAGCAAAGTAAAAAGACCTTAGAGTTACATATTGCGAATCAAAGTAAAACAAACCCGAAAGAATTCTATAGTTATATCAGAAAGAAAAAAGTAGTTACTTCAACTGTTGGACCGTTAGTCGATGAAAAAGGAGAATACACCAAAGACGAAGTACAAATGAGTAATGCCCTCAATACCTTCTTTGCATCAGTTTTTACAACAGAAGACCTCAGTGATATCCCTACACCATCGCCGATTCAGATTGATAATTCAGATGTTCTAAGCAATATCACCGTTACAGAGAGAGAAGTATTGAATTGTTTAGATAAACTCAAGGTAAATAAAACGCCAGGACCTGATACAATCTCGCCTAGAGTTCTAAAGGAAGCTAAGAATGAGCTCTCCAAACCACTGACATTACTATTCAATAAATCCTTGCAGTCTGGAACTATGCCTGATCAGTGGAAGCTAGCCAACGTAACACCGATATTCAAAAAAGGCAGCAAATCCCTACCCAGTAACTATCGTCCAATTAGCTTAACCTCAGTTGTATGTAAAATGCTAGAAACGGTCATACGAGACAGACTCGTAAATCACTTAGAGGAAAATAACATACTTAAAGATACTCAACACGGCTTTCGTAAAAAACGTTCCTGTTTAACAAACCTCTTAGACTTCTTCCACGATATCCTCAACCTCTACGATGAGAGTAAAGCTGTAGATATTATATACCTTGATTTCAAAAGGCCTTTGACAAAGTTCCCCACAAACGTTTACTGCTAAAACTAAAAGCGCATGGAATACAAGACGGTGTGTTGAAATGGATAGAAAATTGGCTCAGCAACAGAAAGCAAAGGGTAGTCATAAACGGTAAGGCATCTAAATGGACCAATGTAAGTAGCGGGGTACCCCAGGGATCGGTACTAGGACCAATTCTCTTTCTAATTTACATCAACGACATAGATGAGGGTCTCACCTGCACAATCTCAAAATTTGCTGACGATACAAAAATTGCAAATAGCGTACTCTCAAAAGAACAAGTTGACGATATGCAACACAATCTAGATAAATTGTCATGTTGGGCCCAAATTTGGCAAATGAGTTTCAATGCGGATAAATGTAAAGTACTACATGTCGGATACCTAAATGAGAAAGCAAACTATTCGATGAATGGCACTCAGCTTAAGAATGTAAACAGAGAAACTGATCTGGGAGTAACAATATCGAGTAACCTAAAACCGAGTCAACAATGTTCAGAAGTTGTTAAGAAGGCAAACAAAATAATTGGCTTTATAGGCAGGTCATTTGAGCATAAATCCAAAGAAGTTATCCTAACCCTTTACAATTCCTTAGTCCGCCCTCTTCTGGAATACTGCGTTCAATCCTGGTGCCCTTATTACCAAAAAGATATAAACAAGCTAGAACGAGTTCAACGTAGAGTTACCAAAATGATACCTAGCCTAAAGAACAAACCATACGAAGAGCGTCTTAGAGAATTAAATCTATTTCCTTTAACCCAGCGCAGATTAAGAGGCGACTTAATTCAAGTGTTCAAAATCATCAAAGGCATCGACAATATGAACTGTAGTAAGTACTTCACTATCGACCAATCTAATTACACGCGGGGAAACGGTTGCAAAATTATTGGTAAATCTTTTAACTCGCACGAATCTAAGAATTTCTTCTTCAATCGAGTTGTCAACTTGTGGAATGGGCTTCCCCGAGACATTATAGACTGCAGCACCGTTGATTCATTTAAATTCCGTCTAGACAAATATCTCGCATCAAACCCGCGACTGACTGCGTTTGTAAATGAATAACTTTATCCTCCCCTCAGTTACTAACCCATATGTCCCCTACTAACTTCCTAGTCCTGCCACGTTAGTGGCAGGGCAGTGGTTCCCTATCCAATGTTCCCTTACCCACTCTAAACCACTGTTTGGACACTTGATCCTCAGTGTTTTGGAGGACAAGCAACCTAGAAGGGTCACTGGATCTGTTGTTGCTTGATTTCCTTTGTACTCCTTTGTACTCCTTTGCACTCACTCACTCACTCACTCACTCACTCACTCACTCACTCACTCACTCACTCACTCACTCACTCACTCACTCACTCACTCACTCACACACTCACTCACTCACTCACTCACTCACTCACTCACTCACTCACTCACTCACTCACTCACTCACTCACTCACTCACTCACTCACTCACTCACTCACTCACTCACTCACTCACATCACTCACTCACTCACCACACACACACACACACACACACACACACCACACACACACACACACACACACACACACACCTGTCAAACACACACACACAGAAACACCACCACACACACACACACACACACACACACACACACACACACACACACACACACACACACACACACACACACACACACACACACACACACACACACACTGAATACGGAATACCAATAACACCACATTCCCATCTCTTTTGGCATACATTTTCATTTTCATCATGATTAGGGGACAAACATGCACATTTCGCCCTTTCCATTCTTGCAGCCCCTCCTATAATGTACCGGCGGGGTCAAGAGCCATACAATACCACTACAACATTAAATTTACCTGCGTGAGTTGGGTAAGATAACTGCATACCAAAACACACGAACAAAGTCTGGCAATAAAACATTAGCCCCAGAATTAATTGTCGGTGGAACCTTCACAAACTTTAAATTTGTAACAAACAAGCAAGCAAGCAAGCAAGCAAGCACGCAAGCACGCACGCGCACACACACACACATACATACATACATACATACATACATACATACATACCGGTACATACATACATACTATATATATATATATATATATATATATATATATATATATATATATATATTGTACATAGATATTTCTTAAGCTAGTATAGTTACCCGCATGTATTCTTGGTTGTAAGCCAACCATGTATTTATTTATTACTTCTATTGGAGGGTGGAGAGAGACCCTTAACTTTGCTGGCCTTTTCTTCCACCGTTTTAGTATACAAAAGAATCACTGAGTGGGCATGAATTGATGTGGGAAACTGTACTTCCTTATATATACTTCAAATAGTCACGAAATTCGGTATATTAAAAGGTTATTGTATCGCGAGTTAAAATAGTCTATTTCTTTTCAATATGACCTGTGTGATTCGCTATTCAATCAAGAGAGACCCTTTCTAATCTTGATGAAATCCTTTGGCTTCCGGCTAGCCAGAACACAATTAACCCCTTGAGATTCATGACGCAATTTGACAGTTTACTCTGGTAATTTAGACGATTTTATACAGCTTAGGAAGGCTCTGTGGTAATCAAAAGGGTAAAGACTGCCTCAATTAACCCTCTAACTTATATATGCCCTTCCTAATCTAACTAAAATCGTCTAATAATGGCCAAAATAAAAACTGTCAAAACGCATCATAATCCTCAAGGGGTTAAGGGGGCAGTGGCCGTTTTGGGGGGCTAGTAATTCATGCATTCATATATTCTTTAGTTTCCTCCCTAGACCTCCATCAAACTTAGAAATACACCTAGATAAATTTGATAAAATTTCATAATTCAAGATAAATTTGTAAATTTCCCGGCCAAAGGCCGGTTTCTCTTTAAATTACAGGCTCACTATCGCTCGCCAGGAAAAAATCGACACCTAAATGGCACGAAAGACCTTAATGTTGACAAAGAAATGGGATGAAAGGTCTTAAAATCGAAGGAACGTCTTAAAATCTAAACACTAATATGCTAAACACGAGGGAGAAGGAGGTCCAGGCAAAGCGAGTAGTACCCCCTTTAATAAAGAACACCAGCTTTATCACTAACTGCTCCGACGTCCGCATAACAACAATACCCTTTAACCCTTTGAAGCTCTGACGCGTTTTAGCAGTTTATTTTGGCTATCATTAGACGATTTTATGCAGCTTAGGAAGGATGTGTGGGTATTAAAAAAGGTAAAGACTATCTCAATCAACCCTTTGACTTCCATATACCCTTCCTCATCTGAATAAAATCGTCTAATAATTACCAGAAAACAGAAAAGAAATGCGTATTGGATCTTGAAAGGGTTAATCAGAAACAGTTAACCCTTTCGGTACCGGTGCCGTCCTTTTAACTTTCTTCTGGCTACTATTACACGATGTTATTCAGTTTATAAGGGGCCTCCAGCAATTAACCACTTGCGAGTTTCAAGCTATAAGGAAGTTGGAGCCATAAACATCGATATTAAACAGAAATACAATAATAATGTAGGTTTCTAATGGATATAAAGTATGTTGAATTGGGTTTTATGTATTTATATAAGCACTACAACCGCAATTTAGGTCACCATTCTGTTAATTATCGATGTCTACAGCTCCAACTTCCTTATAGACTGAAACTCGCAAGTGGTCAATTAAAAGGCTTCGAGCTATCTCACGTGACCATTTCTACTTCCCACAAATCCTTCTTTAACTTCACAAAATCGTCTTATTATTTATTTTCTATGTGGGTGAGGGAGACAAAAGACCAAACTGCCTGTGACG
>CM064529.1:566192-598488 GCA_032716605.1 Paralithodes platypus
AATTCGATGGAGGTCTAGGGAGTAAACAAGAAAAATAACGAATACATGCAAAAATCACCCAAAAAGTGAACCATTATCGCCAAATGGAGGAGTGTTTGTGCCTTCTCATTTGATGTAGACATTTCTTGCCAAATGTGGTGAAGTACAATTGGTTACTTGCGAGTTTCGGTCTATAAGGAAGTTGGAGCTGTAGACATCGATAATTTACAAATGTATCACCTAAATTGCGGTTGTAGTGCTTATATAAATACATAAAACCCAATTCAACATACTTTATAGCCATTAGAAACCTACATTATCATTACATTTCTCTTTAATATTGATGTTCACGGCTCCAACTTCCTTATAGCCTGAAACTCGCAAGTGGTCAATTGGTGTGGATGTAAGGGAATTTCCATTTATCATGACAACTACTGCGACGGATAGCTTCAATAAAACATTTCAAGTTATTCACTTTAGCCTATATACAAAAAAAAAAAAAAAAAAAAAATTGTAGTAGGTGTACTGGTTTGAGAGTGTTAGGGAGCTCAGACGGTATTGTGCAGCATAAATTACTGGTTCGGCTCATTGGTTTAAGGAGGGGGTTTAGTTTGCTCACTAAACCGCCATCAAACTTTAAAAAAAAAACACCCACAATGTGTAAATTTTTCGGTAGAAAAATGTCCCGGCCGAAGGCCGATTCCTCTTCAAATACAGGCTCGCTAATGGCACGAAAGCTCTTAATATTGGCAAAGAAATGGGGCAAAAGGTCTGAATATCGCCAAGCAAATGGGGCGAATGTCTTGAAGTCTCATAACTAATAGGGCTAAATATGAGGGAGGAGGAGGACTCGAAAAAACAACTGCCTCCCCTTAAGTTCTGTATGTGGTATCCCAGGTTCGAATCCCGGGAGGATCACGTGCTTTCATTAGTTTCATTTGAGGGTGTTTGGTGTTGGGAGTGAAATTATTTAATTAAGATTATTACTACCAATATTTCAGGTCTACGGTCATACACTAAAACACAATAAAGTCCTCACTCCCTCTCAATAACAATACTCACCACCACCAATATCACCACAACCATCATCACCACCACCACCACTACAATCACTACTACTACCACTGCTACATCACCATCACCACCACCATTACAACCCTCACAATTATCATCACTACCACAACCATGATCTTCACCCCAACCACCACCACCACCACTACAATCACCAATACCACCACCACTACTACCACTGCTACATCACCCTCACCACGACCATTACAACCTCCACAAATATCACTACTACCACAACCATAATCTTCACCCCAACCATCACCACCACCAACACAACCAATATCACCACAACAACCACCACCAATAACACTACAACCATCACCACCACCAACATCATCACAAACATCATCACCACCACCAACACCAATAACACCACCACTACTACCACATCACCATCACCAATATCACCACCGCCATCACTACTACAATCACCACTGCCACACCATCACCACCACCACTACACAATACGCACATCGTATATACAGTGATACCAATCTATTCAAATAATACCCTTCCATTCTGTATGCATAATGAGACGATGACTTGCAAAATGACCATCTGCCCATAATTTATGACAGGACAATCTGCTATAATCATTGCCCCCACAACTAATACCCCCCTTAATACCCCCACAACTAATACCCCACAACTAATACCCCCACAACTAATACCCACATAATTACCCCCACAACTAATACCACATTAATACCCCCACAACTAATACCCACATCAATACCTCCACAACTAATACCCACATCATTACCCCCACAACTAATACCCACATTAATATCCCCACAACTAATACCCACATCAATATCCCCACAACTAATACCCACATCATTACCCCCACAACTAATACCCACATTAATACCCCCACAACTAATACCCAAATCAATACCTCCACAACTAATACCCACATCAATACCCCCACAACTTATACCCACACCAATACCCCTACATCTAATACCCACATTAATACTCCCACAATTAATACCCACATCAAATACCCCCACAACTAATACCCACATTACTACCCCCACAACTAATACCCACATTAATACCCCACAACTAATACCCACATTAATACCCCCACAACTAATACCCACATTAATACCTCCACAACTAATACCCACATCAATACCCCCACAACTAATACCCACATCAATACCCCTACAACTAATACCCACATTAATACCCCCACAATTAATAACCACATCAAATACCCCCACAACTAATACTCACATTAATATCCCCACAACTAATACCCCCATTATATGTATATAATATAAATACTGCATCCCAGCCATCACCATTAAGGGGGGTGACCTGCTTTGCTTCTCTAATTTTCTCTCTTTCTATGGTTTGTATCCATTCGGCCCCATTCAGCCTACTGTTTTAAGATGTTTATCCCCATCCAGGAATCGATTTCTTCCTGGCGAGCGATAGCGAGCCAGTATTGTATGGAGAAATCCGGGTTCGCCGGAAACATTTTTGTATCGAAAAATGTACAAATTTAGCCTGCAGTCAAAATTTGTTTTTAAATTATGCTGGCTCGCGGAAAAAAAATAAACACCTGGATGGGGATAAACGTCTTAAAACAGTAGGCTGAATGGATACAACCCAGAGAGAGAGAGAGAGAGAGAGAGAGAGAGAGAGAGAGAGAGAGCACAAAAAGAACGAGGTGGGTTCCCTTAATATCACCAGAAAACTATAGTTCTATTTGAAATACTACAACCCTCTGTACAAATATAACAACCATCACCACTATCATCACCACCACGAAAACGCCCATCATCATCATCACCGCAAAAATCACCCACATCACCACTACCACAGCTACTATCACCACCACCATCGTCACCACCACTGCTACCATCTCCACCACCATCATCGTCACTACCAACACCATCATCACCACCACTGATACGATCGTCACCACCACAACTACCATCACCACCACCACCACAGTTACCACCATCACCACCGCTACCATCACCACCACCATCATCACCACCATTACACATCACATATAACATCAGTATAGCCAATCTAACCAAATAATAACCTTTCATTCAGTATTCACAATGAGGCGATGACTTGCAATTTGCACACCTATCTACCTCCATTGCTAGATCACCATTCATATTCGTCAGTCACCATCATCACAACTTCTACCATCATCACCACCATAGCCTCCACATATCACAACCAGCACCACCGATATAACTACCATCACCACCAATGTTACTATTATCATCACCCTCCCCACTAACACCACAAACATCACCAATATAACTACCATGACCACTATCATCATCACCACCAATGTTACTACCATCATCACCAACAAAACCCTCACCACTAACACCACAAGCATCATCATCATAACCTCCACACATCACAACCAGCACCACCGATATAACTACCATTACCACCACCACCAACTATCATCATCACCCACAACACCCTCACCACTAACACCACAAACATCATCATCATAACCTCCACACATCACAACCAGCACCAACAATATAACTACCATTACCACCACCACCAACTGTCATCATCACCCACATCACCCTCACCACTAACACCACAAACATCACCACCATTACACACCACACATAACATCAGTAAAGCCAATCTAACCAAATAATAACCTTTCATTCAGTATTCACAATGAAGCGATGACTTGCAATTTCCAGCTGACCACCTCTATGCCAAGATCATCCTCAGGGGAGAGAGAGAGAGAGAGAGAGAGAGAGAGAGAGAGAGAGAGAGAGAGAGAGAGAGAGAGAGAGAGAGAGAGAGAGAGAGAGAGAGAGAGAGAGAGAGAGAGAGAGAGAGAGAGAGAGAGAGAGAGAGAGAGAGAGAGATAGAGAGAGAGAGAGAGAGAGAGAGAGAGAGAGAGAGAGAGAGAGAGAGAGAGAGAGAGAGAGAGAGAGAGAGAGAGAGAGAGAGAGAGAGAGAGAGAGAGAGCTCAATGGCCCGATAGGTTTCAAAATTGTCAAACTAATGTGACGAATGTCCTAAAATCTCAAAACTAATGGAGCTAAACACGAGGGAAAAGGTTCACACATTTTAAAACTTCAACCTTCAAATAATGACCTACCTTCTTACTATTTATTAAAACCTGGTTAATTAATTTCCACGTTGCCCTAAAAGAAAGGATAGTGCACATCAAGGAAAGTCTGTCAAAGAACAACGGAGCTGGAGTAATGTATGTATTATGTCACGTGATCATATAATTACGTACACACACACACACACACACACACACACACACTATAAAGTCATAAGAACAACTAATAAAACACATATTACTACAACCAAATGAATACTAAAGTACATTGAAAAAACGCCCCCCCAAAAAAAGTCAATTTAACTAACACAAGACCCTTACCTTGGGCGGGCTTCCAAGAGATGGCTGCAAAAAAAGAAAAAAAAACATATATTAGAGAAATTGCATTGGCTTGGATAATATTATAGTAGGTTATTTAAAATGCCTTTGTGGGGTGTTTTGAGGGCCCGTTTTGACATTGGCATTGTATCTATTATTTCTAGCATGAATATTCAAATAAATATATAAATTAATATATATATATATATATATATATATATATATATATATATATATATAGAGAGAGAGAGAGAGAGAGAGAGCGAGAGCGAGGAGACGATAATTAATAGAGAAATACGCATATAAAAACAGATGAAAATATACATATACAGACAAACCGGCACCAATACCCCACAAGCCAAACACCAGTCGTCATAATATAACGACCCACTCCAATATAGTAACGTAACGACCCACCTCAACACTAACAATCACCCTCACTTACCCCCAAATGTCACTGGCTGAACGCCCCCCCCCCCCCTCCATCCCTTATACACACTACATTAAGGGGATGCATTAGTTTTTTTCTTCTGAACCCCATTCTCCTTCTTGTTTAGCCCCATTAGTTTTCAAATGTTAATACTTTTGTCCATTTTGTTATTAATATTGAGACTTTTCGTGCCATTTAGGTGTCGATTTTTTCCTGGCGAGCGATAGCGAGCCTGTATTTGAGGAGGAACCGCCCTTCGGCCAGGACATTTGTCTACCAAAAAATGTATACTTTGGGATGTGTTTTATGAAGCTTGATTGAGGTCTTTGGAGCAAACTAAAACAAATATATATATACACGTAATAATATATATATATATATATTATTATGTTCCTTCCAACAACCAACCATACTCCTAAAATCGATTAATGAAATTTACAAACACATGTGGCAGTCCGTGGACTCGAACATAACGTTTCCGTAACACCAAATATCACTGGCTGATCACCCCCCCCCCCCCCCCCCATCCCTTCCTTATATATATATATATATATATATATAGATATATATATATATATATATATATATATATATATATATATATATATATATATATATATATATATACACACACTACATTAAATCCAAGTTCCATTTTTCTCCGGACCCGGCTCGTATATTAAGCTTCGTCACGGCCCATTATCCTCCAATTTAAACTTGTTCTTTCGTATTGTTTATGGAGACAGTCGATGCTATTAAGGGGGGGGGGGGGGGGGAGTATTGGGATGGCGGGAGTTAAGGGGGAGGTAGCCGCTTTTTCGGGGACCCCTTCTCCCTCATGCTTTGCCCCATTAGTTTTGAGATTTTAAGACGTTCGGCTCATTATTTTGGCGATTTTAAAAAATTTCGCCCCATTTCGCTCTCAATTTTAAGACCTTTCGTGCCATTTAGGTGTCTATTTTTTTCCTGGAATCGGCCTTCGGCTGGGACAATTTTCTACCGAAAAATTTAAATTCATCTTGAAGGGGGGTCTAGGGGGTGTTTTTACAAGCTTGATAGAGGTCTAGCGAGGAAACTAAAAAGTAAATTAATAAATTAATGAATAGACCAAAAAACCCGCCACTAGCCCCTTAAGTATTGGGTATAGGTCTATTTGCGATGCCTTTAGATTCATGAGAAATACGCCCTATCATTCTTATTCTTATTATCATTATGTATTTATAACATATAATCAATACTACTACTACTACTACTACTACTACTATTTCTACTACCATTACTACTACTACCACTACTTTTACTACTACTACTACTACCGTTACTGCTACTACTTGATGATGGCGCCACCGTAGCTGCCCATGCTAAGAGTGAGCTCCGGTTTTTTCTTCTAAATCCGCGTTAATACAGCGACTACAGTGTCATGGACTTAAAATCTTGCTCAATAAGTGATGTGGAAGAGGATAATCAAGTGACACCTACGATACTGAGCCTTATAAGTGTGCAATGACAGTGTATTGAAATCGTTGGGACTACACCCGGTGTTTTGGTTGTGCAAACATGGCGACGAAGTCCTCCGGCACCTGTACTTCAAAAAGGTTATGTGGATTCTAAATATTGACTGTGAGCAGTGAAAGTGTTGTTATACTATCATCAGTGGCCTTACATCATGTTACCGTGAAAAATTAACCATACTGAGTATTTGTAATAATAATTAAGTGAGTTTGCCAACTATTTTGGAAGCAGGCCCCGTATTTTATATCGTTGCCATGGTTACCAGCGGTATATGAAGGTTGTGAGTGCTTCGAAAAAATGGCTGAAGACGAGTACGTTGTGAACAGTCTCTTATGTTTTGTGACTTCAGGTAAAAAGGACTACCCTTACGAAACTTTGTTTGAAATAACTAACTCATTCTACTGTCATGAAGAAATAAAAAAAGGAAAAGAAGTGCTATGTGGACTACTAAGTGAAGATGTTTGCTGGAGGAGGGACCCTGAGAAAAAACGAAAAGATCTGAAAGACCTGCTTGAGCTCCATGAACGAGTCGGGAGCTTAAATAAATCTGTGAAATTCGTGACCGACTCGCATAAAAGAATGCCCCCAATTGGACTTGAAAAGCTCGGTCCTCTGCTAGCTAACCTATCAGAGGATACTGCTTATATAAAAGAATTATTGCCGAAAATCCTGGACATTAAATCTGAAGTGATGAACACAGCTGATACTGTTCGCATAATTAAAAATGACTTTATAGATCTAAAGTGTAAGTTTATGAATGCTGTCACAGGACTGGGAGAAGCAACAAGAGATATTACGCTAAATGAAATTAATGTATTAGAGGATATTACCACACTTAGACAAGACTCTTACCAACCAATGTCACTAAACGCACAAGATGTAACCCCTAAGGCAAATAAAACTTTGAACACTAAGAAATACTCTGACGTAATGCGAACGAGTTCGACTCCAAGGGTTGTGAACGAAAGAAAAGATAAAAGAGACAATGAAAAGCTGGGGAACGGAAGAAAACACGACGATGAGGATCTGGAGGATGCCGCCGTGTGTGTGGATGATGCTAGGAGGGTCCGGGCAAGTTGGCAGGAGTCTACCGACAGGACGTGTGATGCTGTGGAGGTGTGCTCTACCCTAAGGAGAGATGATGATGCTAACGGGACTTCTGCAGCTACAGGTAACAAGAGATACAGCTCAACGTATGGCAGTGAACAGAGAGCGGACCAGAGAGGAAAGAAGCATCTTTCCAGCCCACCAAGTATAGTCACAGCCAGAAGTACCGGTGCTGTCACGAAGAACCTTCACCGCATCCATACCAATGGAGATCCAAGAAATTCTCCATACTCAATGAAGCAGACTAGTGCTTCAGCAGACAACGATGGCTGGACAGAAGTACGCAGGAAGAGGGAAAGGAGAGGAAGTACTAGGAAGGTAAATACTGGTGTTACCGGTATGAGAAAACATGAAGGCACGTTTAAAGGTGTTAGTAAATTGGTTGATGTCTTCATAGGTAGAGTAGACAACAGTGTATCCTCCTCTGATCTAAATAAATATATTAGTGATGTTTTTGGAGTTCAAATCAAGTCGATAGTAGCGTTAAAAATCAGAACAGAGGAGCATAAGGCTTTTAAGGTGGCAATAAAACTTGTGGATAGAGAAAAACTATGTAATGCAGAACTCTGGTCCGAAGAAGTAATAGTAAACAAATTTTATCAGAGAAATAGAGAGCCTGAGAATAAGGCTGATAGTTAATATACGTCTCCATATCATTGGTATTTTCTACTTGTTTATTTATTACTATTAGTATTATTATTATTATTATAACATATATTATTCTCTTTTTATTTTAGACCAACATGGAACAATTTCATTTTAAGGCATGCACATTTAACTGTTGTTCACTGAAAAAGAACATTGAACTTATTAGAGGATTAGCTGACGAAGAATATGATATAATTTTGTTACAGGAGACTTTTGTTACAGATAATAAGCTAGGAACTTTAGATTTTATAGATGAGAGATATGAGTGTACAGGTGTTTCCGCCACCTACTCTGAGAGAGCCCTAGCTGCCATGGCTGGTCGACCTTCAGGAGGTATGGCCATTCTCTGGAGAAAACAAGCTATATTTAAAGTAAAGGACATAATTTTAAATGACAACTTTATGATAATGGATATATCTTTTAATAACGTAAACATAATACTTGTTAACGTATATATAAATAGTGATGTATGGGAGGTTACTACTCTTAACAACTATCTTCATACTCTTTCATTACTAGAAAGTATTTTAACAGATTATAATTTTGATGCAGTTTATTATATAGGTGATTCTAACGCCGATCCTTCTCATGGACGAGCCTGGCAGAATCTCAATGATTTTAATACTCGAAACAACCTAACTTGCCTCGATGTTAATGAACTTCCTAATGATTCATTCACTTTTGTAGGATATGGCAACTCTCATACTAGGTGGCTGGATCACATAGTGGGTAGAAATGAGGAACAGGTTTTAATGTAAACAATATACAAATCTTAGAAGATATCATAGGATCTGATCATTTGCCGATCGAATTTAGTATATCCGTAAAAGCTAATCCTTCAAATGTAGGTCAAGTAATGAACAATGAAAAAGAAGTAAAGAGTCCAATCCTACGATTTTGCGGATATTAATTATTTTTTCGGTGATCATCTTTTGCACATTTTTGATCATGACTATTATTATTGCACGAACATAGGCTGCCATAACAAAAATCATTTAAAGTGGATTGATAATCTGTATAATCATATTGTGAATGCAGTTGGAATTGCTACTGAAAGATACCGAACCCAAGGTATTAAAACAAATAAATATAAAATAATTCCTGGTTGGAACCGGCGCGTGAAGAAGCTTCACTCAGTGGCTCGCGACCACTACCGGACCTGGGTGGCTGCAGGTAAACCATTAGGAACGGAACAACACGCTCGTATGACCGACTCCAGGAAACAATTTAAAACGGCACTCAACGAATGTCAAAAAAACGAAAATATTGAAATATGTAATTCTATTATTGAAAATTTCTCTAGTAAAGACAAACAACACTTTTGGAAAGATGTAAAGAATAAAAAGTCAAAGATAAAAACTACTAACATTATTGATGGCGAAAATAAAGCTAATGACATAATTGATATATTTACTCAAAAATTCCTAGTTGCTCAACAAAGCACAAGTAATGAAAGTGAAAGGGACTTCTTAGACGAACTTAAAAGAAATTGGGATGATAATGGAAAAAATTTCATCAAGGTTTCCAGTGTAAGTTTACGACGAACGATCGGGAAATTGAACTCTGGAGTTGGTCATGATGGCGTTCATTCAATTTTCCTAAAAAATGCATCAGAGGATGTTCTTGTTGCTTTAGCTAATTTTTATAATATATGCTTTAGTCATTGGTATCTACCTTGTGAACTTCTGAAAGGAATCATCACGCCTATAATTAAAGATAGAAAGGGAAATATATCCAAGTCAGATAATTACAGACCTATTATGAACTCTTCATGTTTACTAAAATTATTTGAAATTACTATTTTAGATATATTAAGTGAAAAATTTCAGATTAATCAGAGGCAATTTGGTTTCAGAAGAGGCAAATCAACCACGGATTGTTGTTTTTTACTAAAAGAAATAATGCATAAATATTCAAGATCAGATAAAACAGGAATTGCTACCTTCATAGATTTTTCCAAAGCCTTCGATCGAATAGATAATTTTAATTTAGGTTTAAAGCTGTTGAAACTAGGTATACCTAGCGATATTGTGTATATGATAATGTACTACTTACGAAACCAACTTGCCCGGGTTACATGGAAAGGATTTAATGGTATGTTTTACTATATAGATAAAGGAGTGAGACAGGGAGGCATTTTATCTCCATTTTTATTTAATGTGTATATTAATGAAATTAAAATGAAATATAAAAAATGGAAATTGGCTGCACAATTGGATCAACCAGATGTAATATTTTATGCTACGCTGACGATATAGTGCTATATCATCCTCAACTCATGAAATGGACACGATGTACAGTAAATTTAATGAACTTAGATAATCATAAACTCCTCATAAACAAGAATAAAACTAAATGTTTTATATTTAATAGTATAAAGAATAGGAATCCTATTGATGTAATACAATTGGGTAATGATAATTTGGAAGTGGTGCAGACATTTAAATACTTAGGTCATTTATTGAGCAGTGATAACTTGGAAGACTTAGAAGATGTAGACTGTAGACTAAAAACATTTTATGCTAGCTTTAATAGTATAAAGAGGGATTTTGCATATGTTAGCTTGGAGACAATGATATTTTTATTTAACTCGTATTGTAAGCCTGATTATGGGTTGGCATTGTGGAATAACTGCAAGACAGGAAAATCTAGAATTTTTAAAACTTTTAATATTGCATATAACAAGGCTATGAAAAAAATTATTGATGTCCCAGTGTATGCCAGCAGTCATGAGTCTGCCAGTGCTTGTAATCTTCTGTTACTAAACCATCATGTCTCACTAATACAATGTAGTTATGCTAAAAGAATTGAAAAATCTAGTAATTACATTATAAGAAGTAATATTTTTTTTTTAAATCGGGTTACTTTTTTCCGAGCATTTACAAAGGAATGAAGGATTCTTACTCAATTGATATCATACACGAGGAATTAGATATAATTTCGTCTAGGATTAACTGGATACAGAGTCACGAAGAAAGAAGAAACCCGATAATTATACAGTATTTGATATGACGACATAATTTTATTATGGTGTATGATGTGGTTTCTTAGTATACCTTCCTGCAAATTGAACTATTGATTTATGTAAAATGAGTATTCTCAAAGCTAATATTCGTAAAAAAATACAAAAAAAAAAAAAAAAAAAAAATAATTGTATTTGCTGATGAATTTTTAATATTAAATCCTAGTGTACTGTATCATTATATACTCTTATAGCTACGGTGGTGAACACAGGTCTTCACTAATAGGATGAACATTCATTGTTTGTTCTTTTAAATTATTTTTAGTTGCTTTTTATATCGTTTTGCAAATATATCAAGTTACATAAAAAAAAAACTTATGTATTAGATATGGCATGTAATAAAACTATATGTAATCTCGTATTACGAAATAAAATTGATTGATTGATTGATTGATTGACTACTACTAATACTACTACTACTACTACTACTACTGCTAATAATAATAATAGGAACAACATACCTGTATATACTATAATTTAACTTGTTCTTTCACTTTGTTTATGGGTTCAGCCGACGTTATTAAGCAGGTAGGCGATATATATTAGTATATATTTATTAATTTATCACTGTTTCAGTTTCCTCCTGAATATATTACCCTGAAGATACCCCTTCGAGAAAAATGTGTACATTTTTCGGTAGAACATTCCTCCAAAACTACAGGCTTGATATCGCTCGCCAGGAAAATTCGACACCCAAATGGCACGAAAGGTCTTGACATTGATAAGTAAAATGGGACAAAATGTCTTAATATCGACACACCAGCGAACATCTTTCAATCTCAAACCTAATGGGGCTAAACCTGAAGGAGAAGGGGGTCCAGAAAAAGCAACTACCTCCCCATTAAGGGAGCCCACCTCCCGGTTTTTCTCTTTCTCTCCCTCTCTCGTTGGTTTGTATCCATTCGGCCCCGTTCAGCCTACTGTTTTAAGACGTTTACCCCCATCCAGGTGTTAATATTTTCCTGGCGAGCGGAAGCGAGCCAGCATATATATATATATCTTTGTTTTGACAGCAAGCTAAATTTGTACATTTTTCGATAGAAACATTTCTCCGGCGAAGCCGGATTTCTCCATACAATGCTGGCTCACTCTCGCTCGCCAGGAAGAAATCGACACCTGGATGGGGATAAACGTCTTAAAAAAGTTGGCTGAATGGGGCCGAATGGATACAAGCCAGAGAAAGAGAGAAAAGGAGAAAGATTAAAAAAAAAAGCCGGTGAACCCTATTAAAGCGGATAAAAAGCATTGGAGGTGGGGTAGTTAAGTATTGACTATTATAGTGCAATATTTGAGGCGGTTTTTATGGTGTTTTGGGTTGATGTATTTGATTGGATTCGGATCAAATACACATAATCATTACAAGCATCATCATAATTCAGTATCATCACCATGTTCATACTACTACTACTACTACTACTACTACTACTACTACCACCACCACCACCACCACTACTACTGCTTCGGAAATGTTAAGACGTTTCACTACATTAGTTTGGTGATACTAAGACGCTTTTCCCCATTCAGGTGCCGTTTTTCCTAGGCGAGAGATAGAGAGCCTGTAGCTTCGAAGGAAATCGGCCTTCGACCGGGACATTTTTCTACCGAAAAATGTACAAATTTAGCTTAAAGAGGGTCTGACCACGTAAGCAAATTACAGTTTGTAGAAGGTCTGGGAAGCGTTAGTGTTAGCCTAGGGGACAAACTAAAACACACTGCTCGAAAATGGAAACAAAAACAAACAAGCAAAATCCTCAATAATAATTAAAAAGAATACCGCAATAACCCCCAAGACGTCGGAGCAGCTAGCATTAAGTCATTAAGCCCCCTATACCGCATTGGGGACAGGTGCGGGAAAGGTGGGACCCACACGCGGAAGACCGGTCAACTGAACGTGTATTTGATCAAGCTTTACGAAACACCTAAGGCCTCCGTCAAGAGCTATCAATCATCCAGCCGCTCCAAAACCCTTAACCTTCTTAGTCCCCTCCCCCCCTTCCAATAACAACAACAACGAGAACAAGAACAACAGCAACAACAATAACAACGACTACAAGAACAACAACAACAACAGTGAGACGAGCGGTAATAAACCTCTTGTGTCCCGACGGAGGCAAAAATACACGAAAATCAACAACTCTTCGTAGGCACATACAGCGGCAAACGTCAATAATATGTTGGATAGTAAATAATACGTTAGATACTCATAATCCATTCTTTATTTTGAATATAGTTCCACTGTATACCCATCATCTATCCACATCAAGGTCTATATACCCATCATCTATCCACATCAAGGTCTGTATACCCATCATCTATCCACATCTATCCACATCAAGGTCTATATACCCATCATCTATCCACATCAAGGTCTATATACCCATCATCTATCCACATCAAGGTCTATATACCCATCATCTATCCACATCAAGGTCTATATACCCATCATCTATCCACATCAAGGTCTATATACCCATCATCTATCCACATCAAGGTCTATATACCCATCATCTATCCACATCAAGGTCTATATACCCATCATCTATCCACATCTACACCACCAAGGTCCGGATTATTCCATACGTGGATGTAAATGTTGTGTAAGTTTCTTTGAGGCATAGCAATAGATCTGACGTGACAATCCAATTATGGGAATAAGGTTTATTTTTTCGGAAGAAAAATGGTCCGGCCGAAGGCCAGTTCCTCCTTAATTACAGGTTCGCTTTCGCTCGCTAGGAAAGAATCGATACCTAAATGGCAGGAAAGGTTATAATATTGACAAAGAAATAGGACGAAAAGTCTTAAAATCGCTAAACTAATGGGCCACAAGTCAACCATCTCCCCTTAACCCCTTCAGTACCGGTACCGTCCTTTTAACTTAATGTGGCTACTATTAGATGATTTTATTCAATTTAAAAAAGGCCTCCAGCAATTAACAGGCTTGGAACTATCTCCTTGCCCTTTTTACTACCACAGATCTTTTTCAAACAAAATCGTCTATATACAGCTAGCATATAATTAAGAAAACGTCGCCGGTACAGAAGGAGTTAAGGTCGGCAATACGGGATGCATTAAAGATCTCAATACCGGAAGATAAGTGGATATCATTTGTTTTACAGATAGATAGATAGATTGATAGCGAGAGAGAGAGAGAGAGAGAGAGAGAGAGAGAGAGAGAGAGAGAGAGAGAGAGAGAGAGAGAGAGAGAGAGATAGATTAGATACATATACAGACAGACAGATAGATAGATAGATAAAATAGATAAACAAATAATTCAATAAACAGCATATATAAATAGACAGCATCGATACAAACTATATCCATACAGAGAGATAAACAGAAAGAACAACACCCAAACCGATATCCAGATAGCTAGACAACCCCAATAAACATAAATATTACAATAAGAACACGGCATAACCCCCCAACCACCACCCTACATATTACAATAAGAACACGGCATAACCCCCCAACCCCCACCCCACATATTACAATAAGAACACGGCATAACCCCCCAACCCCCACCCCACATATTACAATAAGAACACGGCATAACCCCCAACCCCCACCCCACATATTACAATAAGAACACGGCATACATAGAACACGGCATAACCCCAACCCCCACCCCACATATTACAATAAGAACATGGCATAACCCCCCTACCACCACCCCACATATTACAGTAAGAACACGGCATAACCCCCCAACCCCCACGCCACATATTACAATAAGAGCACGGCATAACCCCCCCCAACCACCCCACATATTACAATAAGAACACGGCATAACCCCCCAACCCCCACACAATAAAAAAACGGCATAAACCCCCAACCACCACCCCATATTACAATAAGAACACGGCATAACCCCCCCACCACCCCACATATTACAATAAGAACACACGGCATAACCCCCCCCAACCCCACACATATTACAATAAGAACACGGCTTAACCCCCCAACCACCACCCCACATATTACAATAAGAACACGGCATAACCCCCCAACCACCACCCCACATATTACAATAAGAACACGGCATAACCCCCCAACCACCACCCCACATATTACAATAAGAACACGGCATAACCCCCCAACCACCACCCCACATATTACAATAAGAACACGGCATAACCCCCCCACCACCCCCCCACATACTACAATAAGAACACGGCATAACCCCCCAACCACCACCCCACATATTACAATAAGAACACGGCATAACCCCCAACCAACCACCCCACATATTACAATAAGAACACGGCATAACCCCCCAACCACCACCCCACATATTACAATAAGAACACGGCATAACCCCCCAACCACCACCCCACATATTACAATAAGAACACGGCATAACCCCCCAACCACCACCCCACATATTACAATAAGAACACGGCATAACCCCCCAACCACCACCCCACATATTACAATAAGAACACGGGATAACCCCCCACCACCTGCCCACATATTACAATAAGAACACGGCATAACCCCCCAACCACCACCCCACATATTACAATAAGAACACGGCATAACCCCCCAACCACCACCCCACATATTACAAAAAACACGGCATAACCCCCCAACCACCACCCCACATATTACAATAAGAACACGGCATAACCCCCCAACCACCACCCCACATATTACAATAAGAACACGGCATAACCCCCCAACCACCACCCCACATATTACAATAAGAACACGGCATAACCCCCCAACCACCACCCCACATATTACAATACAACGGCATAACCCCCCAACCACCACCCCACATATTACAATAAGAACACGGCATAACCCCCCAACCACCACCCCTCATATTTCTACCACTACCAAATGTTCACCCCCCCCCCCCCCCCCCCCCCCCACACACACCAATAAAGGGGATAGTGCTTGGTTTTTGGCCTATCTGATTATTTATTTATATATTTTTGAGTTTCCTCGCTAGACCTCCGTAAACCTTAGAACATCACCCCCTAGACCCCCTTTCAAGATAAATTTGTACATTTTTCGGTAGAAAAATTTCCCGGCCAAAGGTCAACCCGTTCCTCTTCAAATTACAGGCTCGCTATCGCTCACCACGAAAAAATTGATACCTAAATGGCACTAAAGATCTTAATATTGAAGAAGAAATGGGGTGAAAGCCTCAAAATAGCCAAACTAATGGAACGAACGTCTTAAAATCTCAAAACTAATGGGGCTAAACGTGAAGGAGAAGGGGGTCCACAAAAAGCGAACCATACCCCCTTAATGCATTAAAGATCAATGCCACTTACAACATACCATCACCATTCCTATATTCTAATGTTCGAGACGGGGTGCGAAGGTGTGTCACGCGATAGCTAACCCTTTCAATCACAGCAAGACAAGTTGGGGGCACCAGTTTTATTTTATTTTTCATTTTGTTTTGCCCCATTAACTGGCAATTTTTAAGACGTTTAGCCCAGATTCAGGTTTCACATTTTCTGTTCATATACAGTATATATATATATATATATATATATATATATATTATTTTTTTTTCTTGACAACCAGCTTGCCATAGACTCTTTCTACCGAAAAAGGTACAAACTAAGGTTCATGACCAACTGGTGCCGTTTGCTCTTAATATTGTTGAACGTTAGCATTCGCCAGAAAGAAGAAATGGCATTTGAAAGGTTTGTGGTCTTAATGAAAAATAGGAAATAAAAATAAATAGCTAACACAAAATATAGAAATTAAAGAAAATACCTAAGTAAAATACAAAAAAACACTTACAATAACTATGATTCCAATACTAATGTTCAGGTGACCAAACAGCTGGCTCTGGTTGTGTCCTATCTATTGGTTGATGTGTATACTAACTTGGTGAGTTGACTCGACTCACAATCGAGAGGTACGGGATTCGAATCTTCAGCCGGGTGGAGACAATTTGTGCTTGTCTCCTTTCACGTTGCAGCCTCTGTTCACCTAGCACAGAATAGGTACTGGACGTAATTCGAAGAGTTGTGACCTCGCAGCCCGGGTGTGTGGTGTGTGAAAAAGGTCTCAGCCTTACCCATACATCGGACACTATGAGTTCTAAGCTCTCTTCCAGGAGGGTGATAGCTGACGAGAGATCCTCAAGGATCCTCAAGATCGTAGGTGAATGACACACTAGTAGAGGGTTCCGGATCCTATGTCTCGAATCAGCCACCCCCCAGCTATGGGCATGTGCCTCAGAATATATATATATATAGAGAGAGAGAATGAGAGAGAGAGAAGGGGAGGTTGGAAGCTTAATGTACAGTTGCCCGCATATAGTTCTGTTCCTCGTCGTGATAATATAGCCTATATCAAAGTTAAAATAGTATGAAAGAAGTGCGAGTGTGGTTTCTTTTCAATATCAGTTAAAAATAGTCAGATAACCACTGCATACAAAACTACACTCGTCAATTCAATCATGCGCATTATATTTCCATGTACAATATCACGGTGAGTAACAGAATTTATGTGGGCAACTGTGCATTATCGATCAATACCGAAGACCAGGTTACTGAGGGGAAGAGAGAGAGAGGGACAATCGATAGTGGTGAGGGAAGGATTGATTGGGATTCATCGTAACAGGGGTAGTGGGTTAGTTAGGGGTAGGGGGGAGGGGAGGGAAGGGGAGGGGGAAGAGAAGGAGGGACGGAGATGGGAGGGAGAGGGCGAAAGGGGAGAAAGGGGGAGGGATGGGAGAGAGAGAAAGGGGGAGGGATGGGAGAGAGAGAAAGGTGGAGGGATGGGAGAGAGAGAAAGGAGGAGGGATGGGGAAGAGAAAGTGGGAGGGATGCGAGAGAGAAAGGGAGAGGGATAGGAGGGAGCGAAAGAGGGAGCATAGGGAGTAGGGAGAAGAGAGAGAATGGGAATAAGGGAGAGGGAGAGAGAGAGTGGTAATAAGGGAAAGGGAGAGAGAGGGGTAATATGGGAGATGAGGAGAGAAAATGGGAATAAGGGAGAGGGAGAGAGAGAAAATGGGAATAAGGGAGAGGGAGAGAGAGAATGGGAATAAGGGAGAGGAGGAGAGATAATTGGAATAAGGGAGAGAGAATGGAAATAAAGGAGAGGTAGAGAGAGAGAGAGAATGGTAATATGGGAGAGGGAGAGAGAGAATGGTAATAAGGGAGACTATTGTATTATTATTTCACTGTCTTCTGTCCTATAGCCTCTCCCCTAAGCTTTCCTATCAGTCAGTCAGTCAGTCAATTTGTCAGCCAGTCAATCAGTCAGTAATTTGTCAGTCAGTTGATATGTCAGCCAGTCAATCAGTCAGTCAGTCAATCTGTCAGTCAATGTTTCATCCAGTCAATATGTCAGTCATTCAGCCAGTTAATATGTCAGTCAGTCAATATGTCAGCATGTCATTCAGTCATTCAGCCAGTCAATATGTCAGCCAGTCAGTCAGTCATTCACCCAGTCAATATGTCAGCCAGTCAGTCAGTCATTCAGTTTAACAGCCAGTCAATTTGTCAGTCAGTCAATTTGTCAGTCAGTAAAATCTGTCAGTCAAATTGTCAGTCAGTCAAATTGTCAGTCAGTCAATTTGTCATTCAGTCAAATCTGTCAGTCAGGCAATTTGTCAGTCAGTCAAATCTGTCAGTCAGTCAATTTGTCAGCCAGTCAATGTCAGTCAGTCAATCTGTCAGTCAATGTTTCATCCAGTGAATATGTCAGTCATTTTGTCAGCCAATTAGTCAGTCAATTTGTCAGCTAGTAAATCTGTCAGTCAAATTTTCATCCAATAAATTTGTCAACCAGTCAGTCAATTTGTCAGCCAGTCAATAAGTAATACCGAACTCACTGAACGAGATTCGGAGGGCTCTTCCCAAACCTTTATTACAGCCACACTTTATGTAGCAGCTCCACACCCCCCCCCCCCCCCCCCCCCACACACACACACACACAGCCCGTAGCCTAGTAGGTAGCGCTCTCGTCTCACACACGAGGGGTCGGGGGTTCAATCCCCCGGCCGGGCGGAGACAAATTGGGCTTGTCTCCTTTCATGTGTTAGCCTCAGTTCACCTAGCTGTAAATAGGTACCTGGAATAAGTGGACGACGTTGTCACGTCCCATCTGGGGTTGGCAAAAATGGTACAAGGCGAGATGGGTATCATATGGTTCACCTAAGCTGATGGCTACCTAAGCCTTCGGGCGAGACGGTACCGTCTATAGTGAGAATGGTACCATACAGATCCACCCTAAGCCTTCGTTTCCGATGTCGCCAATTGGCTAAAAATACAGACTACACACACATCCACAGCCATTCCAACGATACATATAACACCTACACATATAGGAGGCGGGAAATAACGAGCATGCTCACTCCCGCAATACAACTAGAGTAAGTACACACAAACACACACACACACCAATCCCTTCTCTGTATCTCTTCCCAAGCACCTCTTACAGTCAACCCCTAGTCATCTAAAAAAAATTGGTAGGAGTAGGGTATAGGGGGAGGGATAAAAAGCCCCCTTCCCCCCCTCAAAAAAAAACAAAAAATCGGCCTCACTTTTGTCACGGGCTTAAAAACACGACACAATCGGTAACACAGAACCTCTCCCCCCCACCTACCCCCATCCCCACCCCCGCCAATTTTTTTCCTCCCTACCATCCTGCATCAAGTTTATTACGCACTTCAGATTTTTTCGAGGTCCTTTGAAAAGCCGTGTTAATATTAGACAGACGCGATCCTGTTACAGCCTGCAGGGAGAACATAAAAATGGAGGAAAAAAAATACAAGAGTTTGCCGTGAAAAAGGAAAATCCCTACGTCGGAATAAGTCGTAATGAGGCGCTGATGGGAACAAAAAGGGAAAAAGAGAAGTTGTTTTTACTATTTTTATTTTTACTTTTTTTTATTTTTATTTTTTTTTTGGGGGGGGGGTATTAATGTGTGAGGGAAATGGGGGTGGTGGTGGTGGTAATGGTGGTGGTGGTAATGGTGGTGGTGGTAATGGTGGTGGTGGTAAAGGTGGTGGTGGTAATGGTGGTGGTGGTGGTGGTGGTGGTGGTGGTAATGGTGGTGGTGGTAAAGGTGGTGGTGGTAAAGGTGGTGGTGGTAATGGTGGTGGTGGTGGTAAAGGTGGTGGTGGTAATGGTGGTGGTGGTGGTGGTGGTGGTGGTGGTGGTGGTGGTGGTGGTGGTGGTGGTGGTGGTAATGGTGGAAGTGGTGGTGGTTTGTTGTTGTGCTGTTGTTGGTGGTGGTATTGGCTGTAATGGTGGTGGATGTGGTGGTGGTGGTGGTTTATTGTTGTGCTGTTGTTGGTGGTGGTGTTGGCTGTAATGGTGGTGGATGTGGTGGTGGTGGTGGTGATGGTGGGAGTGGTGGTGGTGGTGGGTGGTTGGTTGTTTGGTTGGTTGTTGTTGGTGGTGGTGGTGGCGGTGGTGATGGTGGTTTGTTGTTGTGTTGTTGTTGGTGGTGGTGCTGGCTGTAATGGTGGTGGATGTGGTGGTGGTGGTGGTGATGGTGGGAGTGGTGGTGGTGGTGGGTGGTTGGTAGTTTGGTTGGTTGTTGTTGGTGGTGGTGGTAATGGTGGTGGTAGTGGTGTTGGTTGGTTGGTTGGTTGGTTGGTTGGTTGGTTGGTTGGTTGGTTGGTTGGTTGGTGGTGGTGGGGGTAGTGGTGGTGGTATTTATAAAAGACATAACACAAGAATATAAACAAACCCACACACGAGCAAAATGCCAACAACAACAACCCACCCATCCAATAAATGCCAACAACAACAACAACCCACCCATCCAATAAATGCCAACAACAACAAAAACCCACCCATCCAATAAATAATAGATAAACTAAGAACTAAATGACCAATCCATTAGTATACCTTTGTGCAGAAATAATATAACAAACAACAACAATAACACCACCCACCCACCCACCCTAAAAAATAAACAAATAAATAAATAAATATATGACTAATTCATCAGTTTACCTTTGAGTGCAGAAATATTAAGGTAACCACAACAAAAACAACAACATACCAACAAAAACAACAACCTACAAGACCACTCCATCAGTATACCTTTGTGGCCAGACGAAATAATGTAAACAATAACAACCACCTCCTCACCTCCTCCCAATAAATAAATCCATTAATAAGTAACACCCCGTTCTTAACATTAATCATCAATTACAAACCCCAATGTACTTGAATAAACTAATGAAAGCATATGCCTTTTGCCTCCCTCAATCACATAGAAAGAAAACAAAATATATGGTCCTCCCGGGATTCGAACTCGGGACACCATACCCAGATACAAGACCAATCCATCAGTAGCCTATACCTATGTGTGCAGACGTAATCTAAACAACAAAAACATCACCTCCTCCCAATAAATAAATCTATTAATACAAGACCAATCCATCAGTATACCTGAGTTCAAACGTAATAGTATATAAAAAAAAAAAAAAAAATAATAATAATATAAATATAATAAACCACACAAACACAACATCCAATAAGTACATCCATTAATACAAGACCAACCCCATCAGTATACCTTTGGTGGGCAGACGTAATAATATAAACAAACACAAACAACAACATATAAATAACACAACAACAACCACCCCCCCCCCCACCCCCCCCCCGGGCCCACACACACACATACACAATAAATACATCCATTAATACAAGATCACTCCATCAGTAAACCTTTGTGGTCAGGCGTAATAATATGAACAGAACCCCCCACGCAAGCTCAACCGCCAAAAGGTCACCAGCTCAATTTCTCGAGAACCAGGTTGAGCTTTGTGTAAACTTGTACCCTGCACAATACATTACTGTCAGGCTGTACCAGAAACTTGGAGTACATTATGCAGGGAGTACAAAAGGTTACAGCAATCCCCCCCTGATAAGCACACTGTAATTTGAATAATATTGCAGGGCGGGAGTTGGACGATTGAGAGCCCTTTCGATCTTGTTCTTGTTTCTGTCTCTCGATCTCGATCCCATTAATATTAATACTACTACTAATAATAATAATAACAATGATAATAATTGCATTATCTCCCTCCCCCCCCCCCCCCCACCCGTTTCTCTCTCTCTCTCCCTCTCTCTCTTTTTTTCTCTCTCTATCTCTGTGTGTGTGTGTGTGTATGTGAAGATCTAACTCAAGTGTAGTTCTACAGTATAATATGTTTTGTAGGAATGTGTTTTGAATAAGCCAAAGTACACACACACACACACACACACACACACACACACACGCACACGCACGCACACACACACACACACACACACACTATACTGGTACTGACATTTGGTTTCTCATACCACCAATTACTTCTCGAAACTCGTGCCTATTATTTATTAAATCTCACCAAAGCGATTTTGTGCAGTTTAAAATGGATCGATGGTAGAGTGAAAAGGGTCAAGTCGAAGCCTGTTAGGTGGTGTAGGCCATGTTTAAACCGAATAAAAATCGTCTAATAGTAGCCAAAATAAAGCTAAAAGAACGGTACCGGTACTGAACGGGTTAATAGAACTTAAGGAGAGACTGACCGTTTGTTTGGTCTATTAATTAATTTATTCATATACTTTTGTTTAGTTTCCTCGCTAGACCTCCATCAAGCTTAGAAAAACACCCCCTAGGCCCCCCTTCAAGATAAATTTGTACATTTTTCGGTAGAAAAATGTCCCGACCGAAGGCCGCTTCCTCTTAAAATTGCAGGCTCGCTATCGTTCGCCAGGAAATAATCGACACCTAAATGGCACGAAAGGTCTTAAAATTGACAACGAAATGAGGCGAAAGGTGTTAAAATCGCCAAACTAATGGGCCGAATGTCTTATAATCTCAAAACTAATGGGGCTAAACATTAGGGAGAAGGGGGTCCCGAAAAACGGTCTGCCTCCCATGGGTCTATAACTATGCAATCATTAGTGCATTGTAATCTTTTCATTATTTATTTTTACCGTTTCACTATTATTATACAGTATTTAGTTAGATTAGAAGGGATATGTGGTAGTCAACAGATTAATTGGGATAAACTGTATTGATTTGATAGCTGAATAATTAATCATCACATTATTGCCAGATTAATTTTGAAAGGAGTCGCCGAATAATGAAAAGTTTAACCATATGACACGAAAGATCTTACGATTGAAAAAAGAACAGAGAAAAAGGGATGAACGTCTTAAAATGTTAAAACTAGGGGGGGTCCAACATGAGGGAGAAGGGGGGTCAGGAAAAATACCACTTACGCAGCAAATATAACAAGCTCTGAAGTATTACAAAATCGTTCAATATTGCAGGTCAAACTTGCATTTCATTCTAGCATCATTATTATCATTGTCTTCAAGTCCACTATCTCCTCTCCACTATACCCTGTCCATTATAGTTAGGTCAACAATCATGAGAGAGAAGGGGACTCAGAAAAACAGTAAACCTCCTCGTAACCCCTTCTGTACCGGCGACGTCTATTGAATTTTCTTCTGGCTATATTTAGACGATTTTGCGCAGTTTAAGAAGGTTTTGTGGTACTAAAAAAAGTTACGTGAATTGTTCGAAGCCTGTTGATGCCAGGATACCGTATGGGGGGTGGAGGGTGGGGGGTGAAGGGGGTGGGGTGTAGGGGAGTGCCAGAATGCCGTGGGGAGGGAAGGGGGTGTCAGGATACCGTGGGGGCTGGAGGAGGGTAGGTAGAGGGTGGGGGTGGGGGTGGGGGGTGCTAGGACATCTTAAGGGGGAGGAGGGTAGCCGGGGCGGGGGGGGGGGGGGTCATTTATCCCTAGTGTATTATTGACAGTGCCAACACCTATAATAGACTGGTGGACGTAGACGGACAGGCCTCATATTATATACACCTCACTGTCTTATTCAGCACCAGGCCAACCAACCAGTATTTAGATCAACTGACCGCCTCACCTTGATATATATATATATACACACACACATATTAGCGTGTTTTTCGGTAGAACTCCTGAATTTCAAGCTCGCCAGGAAATGCTTGACCGCCCTTTTGAAATAAATGTGTACATTTGTCGGTATAAAAAATTCCTGACCGGAGGCCACTCCCTCACAAATTACAGGCTCGCAATCGCCAGTAAGAAAATCGACCGTTAAATGACACGAAAGGTCTTGATATTGACAAAGGCGTGGGAAAAATTTCTTAATATCGCCAAACTAACGGGGCGAACGTCTTAATATATCACAACAAATGGGGCTAAATATAAGGGAGGGGGCCCAGACCCCCCCCCCCCCCACTTAATATACCAGCAGCCTCGTTACCGCCACCAGTGTAACAAAGTCTCAAGATAATGTCAACGGAAAGTCAAGTGTCGAAGTTGGCCAGAACGAGCCTCCTGTATAATTATGAGCTCTTTAACCCCTTCTGTACAGTTGCCCAATAAGTGATGAAGCGGAACCAAGTATATTTCGATCAATAATTGGTATCAGCACTATCTAAGCTTTAATTCATCGTTTCGAGTGAGATATGCAAACCCATTCCTATCTTTACACACCCTATTCAACATCTGGCAGACATGAATACAGCACATAACGAGCAAAACGTAAAACAGCGGAGACGTGACTTATTTGGCCAACTGTACCAGCGACGTAATTTTAACTCTTTTCTAGCTCTATTTAGACAATTTTTTGCAGTTTAGTAAGCATCTGTGGTAGTAAATTGATGTGGTAGTAATTGAGTTCGATGCCTGTTAATTGCTCGAGGCCCTTTAACAACTGAATAACATCGTCTAATTCTAATACTATAGTCTATTCGCTGTAAGTAGGAGAGAAATCATGACCTCTATCCCCTGTAACTAAAAACTGGCTGGAGCAAATTGGCTGTATATTTCCACATATGGTCCTTGACCGACTCTTCCCAAATGGTAGAAATATTAGCTCGGTGACTAGTCGTTTTTGAGTTACAGAGGTTAGGTTATCATTTATCGCCTACTTACAGCGAATAGACTATAGACAGAAACAAATTAAAGAGAAGTCGCCGGTACAAAAGGGGGGTATTATTTTTGGACCACCCATCCTCCCTCATGTTTAGCCCCAGTAGTTTTGAGATTTTAAGATATTTGCCCCATTAGTTTATCGATTTGAAGACCTTTTGTGCCATTTAGGTGTCGATTTATCTTGGTGAGCTATAGCGAGCTGCAATTTAGGAGGAACCGGCCTTAGGTCAGCACATTTTCCTACCGAAAAATGTACAAATATAACACAAAAAAGGTCTCGGGGTAATTGAATAAACTTCATGAAGGTCTAGGGAGGAAACTAAAACAATAAAGTAAATAAATAAGCAAATAAGTAAAAAAATCCCCTTAACCCCTTCACCAAGATGGACCCCATTTGGACATTAATCTGGGCTAATCTCGGGCGATTTTATGCGGCTAAAGAAGGACCTATGTTATTTCGATGGTTTGTATAGATAATATTAGGCCATTTCCAGTCCTAGAGGTAGAATAGAAGCTAAAGAAAATCGTCTAAAGATAATATAGTATAATAGTATGTATAATAGTATGGCCAATCATTGTAGCATAGAACTTATTATACGCATTCAGTACAATGACGTGAATATGGACGTTAATCTGGCTATCACTGGACGATTTTGTTCAGTTTAGGAAGGACCTGGAGGAGTCAGAAGGTTAATAGAGATAGGTTGGACCTCTGTGATTCCTATAGATCCTACTGAAGCTGAATATCATCATCTAATGTTATTCAGACTATATTTAATATGACGTAATTGGACTGAAGGATTTCAAAGTTTACGTCGTGATCCCTCCTTTCACTGAGCCCCACACATCCTGCTACCCGATAACAGCCCTCTACAGCTGCCCGAAGGACTGAACTAAACTACCGGACCAGAATAATTGCCGGAACAAGTTGCCGGAAATAACGTTGGTGTGACGCTAAACAACCTGAGGAGAGTCGAACCAAAGGCGAGGTCCGAAGGCCGGCTCCGGGTAAAGAAGAAAACGGGAATTTTGTTTATACAAACCAAAGAGAGAGAGGGAGAGAAAGAGAAACAAAAAAGCGAGGTGGGCTCCCTTAAATGTAATCTAAAAACTGCGCTTATACCTGCCTAGCCTGATTCATTAACAAACAGACAAACCACCCAAAAAATCCCGCAAGCATTGTTTCCCTGTACCAGATCATTATGCTAGCCTTCTTTTCCTCTGGCCCCAATGTAATTCTAGCCAAAAAGTAAAATTTGTTCCACGTGCTTTGAGTTTCGAATTACATCAAGTAATTTTTAGTATGTGTTGTGTTGTTGTGTGCGTGTGTAATTCTCGTGTGTGGGTGTTTGTATCTTGTGTGTGTTTTTTCATATTCGTGTATGTATGCGTGCAATGTGTGTGTTTTCTCATATTCGTGTATGTGTGCGTGCAATGTGTGTGTGTTTTCTCATATTCGTGTATGTGTGCGTGCAATGTGTGTGTGTTTTCTCATATTCGTGTATGTGTGCGTGCAATGTGTGTGTGTTTTCTCATATTCGTGTATGTGTGCGTGCAATGTGTGTGTTTTCTCATATTCGTGTATGTGTGCGTGCAATGTGTGTGTTTTCTCATATTCGTGTTATAGTATGTGCGTGCAATTTGTGTGTGGTTTATCACATCTGTGTATTATGTACGGATTGCACGCACATATGTAATAAACCACACACAAATTGCACGCACATACTATGACACGATTATGAGAAAACACACACACATTGCACGCACATATTCACGGATATGGAAAACAAAAAATTGCACGCACACATACGAAAAGTGCTCATTAGTGTGCACTATTTTCTAAAGTGCGTATTTTTAGTGAGTGCGTGTTGTGGGTAATATTCTCGTATTCATATATACAGTATGTGCGTGCATTATGTGTGCGTTTTTCTGATGTGTGTATATTTGTGTGTGCATTCTGTGTGCACTTTTCTAAAACAAAATCTTTCTATGTGAATGAGGGAGACAAAAGGCATAACTACCTGCAGCGAGTGCCTCCCCCAGATTTGAAAGAGTGACAGGGCTGAAATCAAGGGACGTTCGAGCTAAAATGCCTGGACACACGGAGTTTGAAGCAATTTAAGTCATAGGAAGAGGGAAAGACTGATTCTGGGAGAGAGTTCCAGAGCTAAGCAGTTGAATAGAAGAAAGTCTGAGAATAGCGTTTCACTCTTGGGTTGGAGAGTTGCACAGAGTAGGGGTGGGATTGTGTTGCAAGGCGGCTACTACGTACCCATAAGTAGAGGAGGTGGTATTATGTGCGTATGTGCGTATGTGTGTGTGTGTGTTTTCTTACATTCGTATTTATGTGCGTACCATTTGTGGGTGCTGCTCTAATGGGCGTATTTTTAGTGTGTGCTGTTAACCCCTGCAGCACCATGACACCTTATTACCTTGGGTGCTGGCTAATACTAAACGATTATATGCAGTTTAAGGGGAGATGGGCCGGTTTTCTGGCCCACTTTCTCCCTCATGTTTAGCCCCATTAGTTTTCAGATGTTAAGATGTTTGCCCCATTAGTTAGTCGATTTTAAGACCTTTCGCCCCATTTCTTCGTCAATATTTAGAACTTTCGTGCTATTTAGGTGTCGATTTTTTCCCTGGTGAACGATAGTGAGCCTATAATGTTGGAAGAAGCGGCCTTCGGCCGGGACATTTTTCTACCGAAAAATGTACAAATTAATCTATACGGGGGATCTAATGGACGTGTTTTTTGTTTTAAATTTGATGGAGATCTAGGGAGGAAACTAGAAAAATAATGAATACATGCAAACATCGCCCAAAAAGTGAAGTGGGTGGAATTATAAAGCCGGTGTCACACGAGCGATTTTTCCGGCAATTATCGATGAGCAAGTTTTTTCTCGTACTACTATGGGGCTCTTTCGCATTGGAACACGAAACTAGATCGAAGGTACTGTTTATTATGTTATAGTCTATTCGCTGTAAGTAGGCGAAACATCATGACCTCTAATCCTCTCTAACTCAAGATGGGCTAGAGCAAATTGGCTGTAAATTTTCACATCTATTCCTTGACCGACTCTTCCCAATTGGTAGAAACATTAGCTCGATTACTCTAGTCGTTTTTGAGTTACAAAGGATAGAGGTCATGATTGCTCGCCTACTTACTGCGAATAGACTATAGGTGGTATATTTCTGATGAGCCTTAAATTTGGAAGCTGCCAGACTAAAATTGCCCGTAAGAATTGACGGGAAATTCGCTCGTATATATATATATATATATATATATATATATTGAGTATATATAACAAATACACGTGAGCCACTAAATGTGTCTAATCTCTCAGTGGGGTTCGAACCGCCGACCGTCAGGACGATAGCCGACGCTTTAATCAACTACACCACTATACTGTATATATATATATATATATATAATATATATAATGTAAAAAAAAGGAGAAATGCTACAAGAAATAGAAAAAATAAATATAAATCAGTACAAAGAAATAGGAGGTGTGGAGGGAGTTTGAAAAGAAAACGGGATGTCAATGGGGAACTGCAAAGAAAACGGGTAATAGGGAGGTAATAATTGTATGTAAATATTGAGAGTCACTGTGAACAATCAGCCAAGGTGTCAGACAATGGCTGCTTCTTTATTTTCTCTCTATCTCTCTCTTTCTCTCTCTCATTTAGCTATAAATCTATATACATCTGTGTGTATGTTTGTACATTGTGTATGTGGTGTACGTGTGTAAAAATGCATATACATGCACTTATGATATACTGTATATATATATATATATATATATATATATATATATATATATATATATGCGTAAATGTGTACATATGGTCTTGTTAATATGTACTGTATGTGTGTGTGACCGCCAATTAAAAACAAATAAATAAAATTAAAATATAATAAATACAAAACTTGAAATACCCTAACCTCCCCGTCAATACAAGCCCCATACAATATATAGAGACGTTGGTAACTTGGTTGATCTCGATCTCTCTCTCTCTCTCTCTCTCTCTCTCTCTCTCTCTCTCTCTCTCTCTCTCCGCTCGCTCTCTCTCTCTCTCTCTCTCTCTCTCTATTGTCGGCAGTGAGTTGGCATTAATGTATATTGTAATCTATTTTTTTTGTCCTTCGATAATGTGTTATTTATCAAAGGGGTTCAATAATCTCTCTCTCTCTCTTATATATACAGTATATATATATATATATATATATATATATATATATATATATATATATATATACAGTATATGTATGGTATATATATACAGTATTTTGTTTCTATGTACAGTATATGAATGAGACAAAAGTCAAAGCTGCCGGCAACGAGTGTCTTCCCCAAATTGAAAGTGTCAGAGAGCCAAATTCAAGGTCAAAATGTCTGGATACACGGAGCTTGAAGGAGTTTAAGTCGTAGGACGAGAGAAAGATAGATTACGGGAGAGTTTCAAGTTTACTGGATGAGTAAAAGAAAGTGTGAAAAATTGGTTAATTATTGGGTTAAAAAGTTGGGCGGAATAGGAGTGGGAATGTATTGAAATGCGGGTGCCACCTAATCTCCGTAAGGGAGGAGGTATACACTGAAATAGCTCAGACCAAGAAGTTGTGTGGGGGGTAAAGAACCAATGGAGATGGTTGAGCACACCTAACATCTGGGAAGCTATTTCAGCATAAATTGTAATATGGTCATTCCAAGAAAGGTGAGAGGAAAAAGAAACACCAAGAAGATTGCGAGCGAACGAAGGGTTGATGTGTGTGATTTTGAAAAATAGGGGATAGTCGTGTGGAAGATTGTGATGGGTAGATGGCTGGAGAAATTAGTTTTGGAAGCAATGAAAGTAAATTAATTTTCATTGAGAAACCTTCCAATCATATACCCTTTTTATATACCAGTATATATATATTATATACTGTATATCCCATCCCAAGCGGGTGGATGGGACTCGTTAACCTTGGTCGGCAACCCATCTAGGGGAGACCTTATAAAAATCCGGGTGGATGGGACTCGTCAGCATTGGTCGGCAACCTGTCTAGGGGAGTAAACCTGATACAAATCCGTACTGCTTATCTAAGTGTAAGGCAGGTTAGTGGATGGACTAGCCGAACACCACTGTAGAAAAATAGCGCTAACCGGATACATAGAGGGCCTCGGAGTCGGACGGATCCTAAATTGAGTGGTCAATCCTGTAAGTCCTTCAGTAAACTGGCTCGGGTTGTCCCTCTTACAGGGAATAGGTCCGCTTGGGGGCCTTCTGTGTGTGGCCACCCTCATTATGGGGAGTAAGGCGTCCGGCAATATATATATATATATATATATATATATATATATATATATATATATATAGAGAGAGAGAGAGAGAGAGAGAGATTGATAGGTTGATATAAAATAATATAATCCTCTTTCTCATTCTCACATACTCTCTCTCTCTCTCTCTCTCTGGATAATAGCTACGGTCCCTCTGCCTGGTATAGTATACACCAGCTCATCTCTCTATACTATAGAGATATGAGCTGGTGAATAGGAACCATTGTCATACGAGGTGACTCCACACTTTCATAGGCGTTTGTGTTATCCCTCTCTCTATGTATACGAGTCGATCGGATTGTAGATTTATTTATTTATTTATTTTTTGTTCTATGTGAGTGAGGGAGATAAAAGGCAGAACTGCCTGTAGCGAGTGCCTCCCCCAGAGTTGAAAGAGTGACAGAGCCAAAATCAAAGGACGTTCGAGCCAAAACACCTGGAAACACGGAGTTTGAAGCAATTTAAGTCATAGGAAGAGGGAAAGACTGATTCTGGGAGACAGTTCCAGAGCTCAGCAGTTGAATAGAAGAAAGACTAAGAATAGCGTTTCACTCTTGGGTTAAAGAGTTGCACAGAGTAGGGATGGGATTGTGCTGCAAGATGGGTACTACGTACCCTACGTAAAGGAGGTGGTATACACTGGGAAAGCTCTGAGGAACACTGATTATTGTAGTAGCGACTCACTCTCTCACTCTCTCTCTCTCTCTCTCTCTCTCTCTCTCTCTCTCTCTCTCTCTCTCCTCCTCTCTCCTCTTCACGTCTCTCCCTCTCTCTCTCTCTCTCTCTCTCTCTCTCTCGTCTCTTCCTCTCTCGGGTGGGGGGTGGGGGGGGTCGGGGGCGGGGTCGGGGGGGGCGTGGGGCATCCTGTAATCTCATGTCTCTCTTCTCCCTCGTCGTCCTCTCGGGGCGGCGTCTCTCTCTCTCTCTCACCCAAGCACGGACCTGTCACGCCCCACACAACAAGAGGGGGAGGGGGGGGGGGGGGGGGGCGTTGTTTTTATGCAGCGGTGGTGGACAGTATGCAGGTGAGGCCGACAGTAATTATCACCTCTCCCGCTTGACGCTCTTTATTTCCGCGACTTAAAGCACCCATTATGGCTTAAGTGGAGAACCATTTATTACCGGTATGTATTAATTAATTATATAATCTATATTTGTTATATAATTTGTCTATTTATTTAATTTATACATATACAGTATATATATCTCTATTGCCTGACGCCGTGATCCCCGAAGGGATGGCCACGAACGAACCGCCCCCAAAACCGAGGCTGTTCGTTCATTTTTCTTTGCTTTGGTATTTTTTCCGGGTGGGGGTCGCAAGCCCACCGACCCAACCTCTTTAGTCGCCTCTTACGACACGCAGAAGGCACGATGGGGGGCAATTCTATTATTCCCTTACCCCCCGGGATATATCTATATCTATATATATAATATATATTATCTATTGATATTCCTATATCTTATTTTTATATAATTATACTTGGGTATAGATATATATACCGGTGTATATACAGTATATATATGTTTTTTTTCCCTCCCTAGACCTCTATCAAGCTTAAAAAAAACACCCTCCAACACCGAGGTTAATTTGTACATTTTTCGTTATCAGTCCAATTTAATACAACACGCTCTCTTCTCAAGCACGATCTTTGTTCCCGGCAACTCTTTCCAGTCCCAACGTAGCTTCTGGACCTCATTCCTAAGGGGGGCTGGTTGCTTTTTCTGGTATCCCTTCTTCCTCATATTTAGCCCTCTTAGTTTTCAGATTTTAAGACGTTCGGCCTATCAGTTTGGCAGTTTTAAGACCTTTCGCCCCATTTCATTGTCGATATTAAGACTTTTCGTGTAATTTAGCCTAGGTGTCGATTTTTCCCTGGCGAGCGATATCGA
>CM064529.1:598588-655187 GCA_032716605.1 Paralithodes platypus
CAACTATCCAAACCCCTACAGCTGTCCTAACCCACCCCCCAACTATCCAACCCCTACAGCTGTCCTAACCCACCCCCAACTATCCAACCCCTACAGCTGTCCTAACCCACCCCCAACTATCCAACCCCTACAGCTGTCCTAACCCACCCCCAACTATCCAACCCCTACAGCTGTCCTAACCCACCCCCAACTATCCAACCCCTACAGCTGTCCTAACCCACCCCCAACTATCCAACCCCTACAGCTGTCCTAACCCACCCCCAACTATCCAACCCCTACAGCTGTCCTAACCAATCACCAACCCCTACAGCTGTCCTAACCCACCCCCAACTATCCAACCCCTACAGCTGTCCTAACCCACCCCCAACTATCCAACCCCTACAGCTGTCCTAACCCACTCCCAACTATCCAACCCCTACAGCTGTCCTAACCCACCCCCAACTATCCAACCCCTACAGCTGTCCTAACCCACCCCCAACTATCCAACCCCTACAGCTGTCCTAACCCACGCCCCAACCCCTATCCAACCCCTACAGCTGTCCTAACCCACCCCAACTATCCAACCCCTACAGCTGTCCTAACCGTCCTAACCCCCCCACCCCCAACTCGCACACCACCACTTTTACAACCCTCCCCACACACAACCCACCCTCTCCAACCGTCAGAATCCCACCACCCCCACCACAACATGTATCCAACCCGCACCCCCACATTCAACCCATCCCACCCTCCCCAAAACAACCCCCCTCTCCAACCGTCAGAACACCCTCACCCCATATTCACCACCCCCCTCTCCCCACCCCCACAGCCACCCCTTCCCCCCTCTCCAACCGTCAGAACCCCCCCCCAACCAACCCCCATCTCCAACCTCAGAACCCCCCCACCACCACATTCACCCCATCTCCCAACCCCCTCGCCCCTCCCACCCTCACAAACCCTACCACAACCACCCCATAAATTTCTTCCCCCAACAATTCACAGAAAATGTCACAACCCCTGGTTTCTCCCCCGCTCTGGAAGAAATTATTAAATAACCCATCGCTATTACCACCTTCACCAATAACATCCCCTACAACCACCCCACAACCATGACAACTACCCTACCATACCCAACCAACACCATCAACAACCACCACTACCCCTACCACCACAACCAACCCCTTCCCCCACCCTCACAACCACCTCACATCTCACCATAACTACCCTACCACATCCTACCTCAATAACCGCCACCACAGCCCACCACTACCACAACCCGTACCATCAACAACAACCACCACCACCACAACCAACCCCCTTCCTCCACCCCCCCCCCCCCACAACCATCCCACATCCCTCCACAACTACCCTACCACATCCTACCTCCAGAACCCCCACCACCATCATCTACCACCATCAACCCCCACCACTACCACAACCAACCCCCCTCCCCTACCCCCACAACCACCCACATCCCACCACAACTACCCTACCTCAATACCCACACCACAACCCCCACCATCATCACAATCAACCCCTACCACACCCCCACAACCAACCCCCTTCCCCCACTCCCACAACCACCCCACATTCCACCACAACGACCACACCACAGCTACCCCCATCAATTTCCTCCCCCAACAATCCACAGAACACGTTAAAAACCCCTTGTTACCCCCTACTCCGGAACAAACGCCCCCCTAATCTACCAGGACAATTTAGATATTATGTATAACAGCGTCGGAAAGTGTGTGTCACTCAAGGGGGAAAAATGTGTGAGAGAGAGAGAGAGAGAGAGAGAGAGAGAGAGAGAGAGAGAGAGAGAGAGAGAGAGAGAGAGAGAGAGAGAGAGAGAGAGAGAGAGAGAGAGAGAGAGAGAGAGAGAGAGAGAGAGAGAGAGAGAGAGAGAGAGAGTAGCTGCAATACCCACATGAGACCACAAAAAGCGGAAAGACACACACAAACCCTCAATAACACACAAGCCACACTCGTATACATTTGAGCGTCGCGAATCATCCTTATTACAACCAGAATTTGTGACCAATTTGGAGAGGGTGAATAAAAATAAAATAAATGCCGAGGAAAAGAGCAGAGGACAAAATTATATGCGTACAAAGTAATAACGTCAAGGACACAGGAGGTGAATTTACACACACGGTACAGTTGCCCACATAAGTTCCGTTCCTCGCCGTGATCTTAATTAACCCTTTCAAGCTCCAATACGCGTTTCTGTTCTGTTTTCTGGCTACTATTAGACGATTTTATTTACCTTAGTAACGGTATATGGAAGTCAAAGGGTTGATTGAGATAGGCTGTACGCATTTAATACCGACAAATCCTTCCTAAGCTTCATAAAATCGTCTAATGATAGCCAAAACAAACTGCTAAAACGCGTCAGAGCTTCAAGGGGTTAATGCACATGATTGTAATTACGCGTGTGGTTTCCCTATGCAGCGATTAGTTAACTCGTGTGACCAGTCAAATGACGATTAAGCGGGAGGTAGTCTCTTTTCCTGGACCATTTTCAACCTCATGTTTAGCATATTAGTTTTGAGATTGTAAGACGTTCTTTCCATTAGTTTGGCGATTTTGAGACCTTTCGCCCCATTTCTTTGTCAATATTAAGGCTTTTCGTGTCATTTTAAGTGTCGATTTTTTTCCTGGCGAGCGATAGCGCGCCTGTAATTTAAGAGGAATCGGCCTTCGGCCGGGACATTTTGATATCGAAAAATGTACAAATTTATCTTGAAGGAGGGTCTTTGGGGGTGTTTTTTAAAACTTGGTGGAGGTCTAGGGAGGAAACTAAAAAATAATAAAAATATATATAAATGAGCAAATAAATACGCCCCCCCCCCCCATTAAAGGAATATTTAGCACTGGCATCGATAACTTAACTAGAGTAAGGGTAGATGATGATTATTGCTGGTGACATCCTTCTTATCAAAAGTTTAACCTTTTGAGTACCAGCGATGACGTGTGTTATATTTTAAGTCTATAGTCCATTCATTATCTTAACTTCGATCCTCTGTAACATAAACAGAGCTAGCACAAATGGGCCGTACATTCCCACACCTATTCCCTGGCTGACTCTGCCTCAATGGTAGAAATATTAACTCGATTACTCCAGTAGTTTGTGAGTTAGGGAGGATAGAAGTTAAGATCTCTTCGCCTACTTATAATGAATTTTAGACGACTTTATGCAGCTTAAGGGGTGATTTCCACTTGAGGGATTTTTTTCTGGACCCCTTTCTCTCTCATGTTCAGCCCCATTGCTTTTTAGATTTTAAGACGCTCGCCCCCTTTACTTTGGCGATTTTAAGAACTTTCGCCTCATTTCTGTCAATTTTAAGAACTTTCGTGCCATTTAGGTGTCGATTTTTTCCTGGCGAGCGATAGCGAGCCTGTAATTTGAGAGGAACCGGCCTTCGGCCGGGAAATTTTTCTACCGAAAAATGTACAAATTTATCTTGAAAGGGGGTCTAGGGGGTGTAATTTTAAGCTTGATGGAGTTCTAGGGAAGAAACTAAATACCTCCCCTTAAGTAGGATCAGTGGTAGCAAAACGGGTTGGTGGAGACAGTTGGAAGCCTTATTATGGCTAGAGGTCCTTCCTAAGCTGAATAAAATCGTCTAATCATTGCCAGAATATAATTACAAGAATGTCACCGGTACTGAACGGGTTAATTATATATATTGACCACTGGCGAGTTTCAGGCTATAAGAAAGTTGGAGCCGAAACATTGATATCACATAGAAATGAAATAATAGTGGAGGATTCTGATGGCTAGAGAGCAAGTTTAATTGGATGGAATGTATTCATAAATGTAGTACAATCGTATTTTAGCTTGTATCTCTGCTAAATATCAATGTCTACAGCTCCAACTTCCATATAGCCCGAAACTCTTAAGTGGTCAATTTAGAAGCTGCCAGAAAGAATTGCCGAAAACTTTAGTCGAAAAATCCCCTCGTGTGAATCCGCAACTTCCAAATAACGAGGGACAATTGCGTGGCAAGTATAATATATTGACTGGAAAACTAACTTCCTGCAATAAATTCAATAAATAAATATGTATGCAAGGTTGAAGGAGTGGCGATGACTCAGCAACCGTGTATAAATAGTCATGAGGAGAAGAGGATGTCGGGGGGGAGGGGGGGAGGGGGGGGGGAGGGAAATATGAAAATCGATAAATACAATGGACGGAGAAACTAGAATAATCATAGTAGAGAGAGAGAGAGAGAGAGAGAGAGAAAAGAGAGAGTATTTGTCTCTCGTTCATAAATTGCAAAATATTCTTTCACTAACACTTACTGCAGAGAGAGAGAGAGAGAGAGAGAGAGAGAGAGAGAGTATAATGAGCCTATTTTTCTCAAGTTCATAAATTGCAAATATTATTTTACTTAACACTTACTGAAGAGAGAGAGAGAGAGAGAGAGATGGTAGAGAGAAGCAGAGAGGAGAGAGAGAGAAGAGAGAGATAGATAAGAGAGAGAAAGAGAGAGAGAGAGAGAAGAGAGCGAAGAGAGAGAGAGAGAGAGAGAGAGATAGAGAGTGAGTAAGAGAGAGTGAGGAAAGAGAGAGAGAGAGTATAAGAGGAAAGAGAGAGAGAAAAAGAGAGATGGAGAGAAGATAGGAGAGAGTTCCCATATATAATGTGATACATAGTAAAAGGAGTGTGGTGTATCCGCTCGTAGGAGGCTGATTTTATCATGTTCTTGTCTTGTGGGCAATATGCAGTAAATGTTAGTGAAATAAAATTTACAATTTATGAACTTGAAAAATAGGCTCTCATATTTCTCTCTCTCTCTCTCTCTCTCTCTCTCTCTCTATCTACGTATCTCTCTCTCTCTCTCTATATATATATATATACAGTATAGAATATATATATATATATATATATATATATATATAATATATTATATATATATATATATATATTCTTGGTCTTTCATTGTGTCTTGGTTTCTGGTTTTCTTCTGCTCTCATTTGGAAGGACCATATACTTTGCTAAGGAAAGCCTCCCAGAAGCTGGGTGTGCTCAACACCTTAGGGGGTTCTTTTCCCTGAAGCTCTTACAGGGGCATAGGCGCCCTTGTATTGAGTATTGTTCACATGTGTGGGAGGTTCCTCTCACACCGCTCTCCTAGACAAGTTGAAAGGAAGGTTTCGTATCATTAACTCCCCGTTCCACTCACCACTCTCTGCAATCTCTCTCTGCCGCACTGTTTTCATCTCTCTCGCTATTCTATCGCTACTATAATAATCAGTGTTCCTCAGAGCTATCCCGTGCATACCACCTCCTCCTTTACGTAGGCACGTGGTACCCGTCTTGCAACTCAATCCCATTACTCTGTGCAACTCTCAAAGAGTGAAACGTTACTCTCAAACTTTCTTCTACTCAACAGCTGAGCTCTGGAACTCTCTCCCAGAATCAGTCTTTTCCCCCTCTTCCTATGACTTAATTTCAAACTCCGTGTGTCCAGGCATTTTGGCTCGAACGTCCCTTGATTTTGGCCCTGTCACTCTTTCAACTATGGGGGAGGCACTCGCTATAGGCAGTTATGCCTTTTGCCTCCCTCAATCACATAGAAAAAAAAAAAAAAAAAAAAAAAAAAAAAAAAAAATATATATATATATATATATATATATATATATATATTGAATCAGTTGAATCAGTTGCTGTTCGCTGATGACACAGCATTGGTGGCGGATTCTGATGAGAAACTGCAGCGGGTAGTCAAAGAGTTTGGTGTGGTTTGTGGAAGGAGGAAACTGAAGGTGAATGTCAATAAAAGTAAAGTAATGGTGTGTAATAGGGGAGAGCATAGGGTGAATCTAGATGTGAGGCTGGATGGGGAAATATTGGAAGAAGTAGAGTGTTTTAAATATCTAGGAGGAACGATAAGCAGGAGTGGAGGTATGGAAGTGGAGGTAAAACAGAGTGTGTGTGAAGGAAGGAAGGTTTTCGGAGCAATGGGAAGTATGTGGAAGACGAGAAATCTCGGAGTGAAAGTAAAAAGTACACTGTATCAAGGAATTGTTGTGCCAACAGTGATGTATGGGGCTGAGACATGGGCTCTGAAGAAAAAAAGAGAAAAAAGGGCTGGATGTGATGGAGATGAGCTGCTTGAGGAGTATGTGTGGAGTTACTCGTAGAGACAGATTGAGGAATGAAGAGATACGTAGGAGAGTGGGGCAGCAGGAACATTTGTCAGCCAGAGTGGACAGAAGGGTGCTGAGCTGGTATGGTCATGTTGAACGAATGGGAGAGGAAAGGCTTACAAAGAGAATATATGAGTCGGGTACAAGGGGAGATAGAAGGGCAGGAAGACCCACATTGAGATGGAGAGACTGTGTAAGAAAGACTTTGGATGATAGAGGAATGACTATAGATCAGGCAGGGGAAGTGGTGGTGGACAGGAGTGAATGGAGAATGCTTGTGAATAGTTGAGTGAATACGTGGTCATTTGGAGTAAGGGGTCGGGCGCAAGTTGGACTAGATAATAGTCCATCAGGTGCCTGGCCCGGGGAGGCGATTAATATGAAGGGTGCGCCTGGAAGTGTGGTGGGAGGGCTTGTGGCTTTGGCTCCGCTGCATGTCTGCCTGCAGAGATCGGAACCTCTCCGGGTGGTCGGGGGCCGGGGGAGTGCTGGAGCGACCTTGGTGACCCAGGTCTCTGGGTCTTCTCCTGGGTGACTTGGATGTGTGTGAGTTTGTGCTTTTTGTCTGTGTTTATTTGTTGTTTTGTGTTGTTTTTGTGTTTTCCCTGTTCTTGCTCTGTCTTGAGTCGGCTACCCCCAAAATGGGGATTGGGCCTGAGCATATAGATAGATAGATATATATATACAGTATACTATATATATATATATATATATATATATATATATATATATATATATAAAGCCCTTTCATTCTTATTCCACTTCATTTATTCTTTATTCTTTCTCTTTTCTCCCTGCAAATCACTTCTCTCTCATCTCCCTTCATTGTCTATATTTCCAATAATTATCTTCTCCTTCTGTTAGCTTCACTCTTCTTCTTCATCCTTCTGAGTCCCATTTTCTTTTCCCAATTTCCCCTTCTTCTTGCTCTTCCAACTCCACCCCCTATTTTTTCACTTCGCACACTTCCTCTTTTCTCCTATCCTCTTCCTCCATTTCCATCACCTCCTCCTCCTCCTCCTCCTCTATAGATAGATAGATATTATATACCTTGATTTTCAAAAGGCCTTTGACAAAGTTCCCCACAAACGTTTACTGCTAAAACTAAAAGCGCGTGGAATACAAGACGGTGTGTTGAAATGGATAGAAAATTGGCTCAGCGACAGAAAGCAAAGAGTAGTCATAAACGGTAAGGCATCTAAATGGACCAATGTAAGTAGCGGGGTACCCCAGGGATCGGTACTAGGACCAATTCTCTTTCTAATTTACATCAACGACATAGATGAGGGTCTCACCTGCACAATCTCAAAATTTGCTGACGATACAAAAATTGCAAATAGCGTACTCTCAAAAGAACAAGTTGACGATATGCAACACAATCTAGATAAATTGTCATGTTGGGCCCAAATTTGGCAAATGAGTTTCAATGCGGATAAATGTAAAGTACTACATATCGTATACCTAAATGAGAAAGCAAACTATTCGATGAATGGCACTCAGCTTAAGAATGTAAACAGAGAAACCGATCTGGGAGTAACAATATCGAGTAACCTAAAACCGAGTCAACAATGTTCAGGTTAAGAAGGCAAACAAAATAATTGGCTTTATAGGCAGGTCATTTGAGCATAAATCCAAAGACGTTATAAAACCCTTTACAATTCCTTAGTCCGCCCTCTTCTGGAATACTGCGTTCAATCCTGGTGCCCTTATTACCAAAAAGATATACACAAGCTAGAACGAGTTCAACGTAGAGTTACCAAAATGATACCTAGCCTAAAGAACAAACCATACGAAGAGCGTCTTAGAGAATTAAATCTATTTCCTTTAACCCAGCGCAGATTAAGAGGTGACTTAATTCAAGTGTTCAAAATCATCAAAGGCATCGACAATATGAACTGTAGTAAGTACTTCACTATCGACCAATCTAATTACACGCGGGGAAACGGTTGTAAAATTATTGGTAAATCTTTTAACTCACACGAATCTAAGAATTTCTTCTTCAATCGAGTTGTCAACTTGTGGAATGGGCTTCCCCGAAACGTTATAGACTGCATCACCGTTGATTCATTTAAACTCCGCGTAGACAAATATCTCGCATCAAACCCGCGACTGACTGCGTTTGTAAATGAATAACTTTATTTTATCCCCCCCTCAGTTACTAACCCATCTGTCCCCTACTAACTTCCTAATCCTGCCACGGACATTAGTTCCAGGGCAGTAATTCCCTTTCCAATGTTTCCTTACCCACTCTAAACCACTGTTTGGACACTTGATCCTCAGTGTTTTGGAGGACAAGCAACCTAGAAGGGTCACTAGATCTGTTGTTGCTTGATTTCCTTTGTACTCCTTTGTACTCCTCCATCACCACCACCACCACCTTCTCCATCACCTTGTATTGCCTCCTCCCTCCTCCTATATCACCACCACATCCTCCTCCATTTCTTCTTTCTCCTCTTCCTCCTCCTCCTCGTATTCGTTCAATATTGAAAAATGCGAAGTATTACACATCGGTAGCAACAACGTTCACAAAGACTACTCAATGAATAGCAATCAACTTACAAATGCGGTTAAGGGGGGGATGGTTAATTTTTTTGGGCGATTTTGGCATGTATTCATTATTTTTCTAGTTTTCTCCCTAGACCTCCATCAAATTTAAAAAAAACATCTATTAGATCCCCCTTCTAGATTAATTTGTACATTTGTCGGTAGAAAAAATTCCCGGCCGAAGGCCGGTTCTTCCAACATTACAGGCTCACTATCGTTCGCCAGGGAAAAAATCGACACCTAAATAGAACAAAAGGTCTAAATATTGACGAAGAAATGGGGCGAAAGGTCTTAAAATCGACTAACTAATGGGGCAAACATCGTAACATCTGAACACTAATGGGGCTAAACATGAGGGAGAAAGTGGTCCAGAAAAACGGCCCATGTCCCCTTAAAGAAAAAGATCTGAGAGTTATAATATCGAGCGACCTAAAGCTGAGTAAACAATGTACAGAGATAGTACACATTGCAAATAAGTTGGTGGGATTCATTGGTAGAACGTTTGAATTCAAATCAGAAAAAAATCATACTAACGCTATACAACTCACTTGTGCGTCCACATCTTGAATATTGCGTACAATTCTGGTCACCATACTACAGTAAGGATATAAATAAACTGGAAAGAGTGCAACGCAGAGTCACAAAAATTATACCTAGATTGCAAAACAAACTATACGAAGAGTGTCTAAAGGAACTAAATTTGTTTAGCCTAACCAAATGCCGATTGAGAGGTGATCTAATAGAGGTTTCAAGATTTGTAAGGAATTCAGCAACCTAAATGTAAGTGATTGTTTTACTATCGACCAATTAAACTTCACTAGAAACAATGGTTGTAAGATTATAGGAAAGCGACTTCATTCTATGGAAGCAAAACACGTCTTCTTCAATCGTGTTGTGAACATTTGGAACAGACTACTTTCAAACATTGTGAACTGCGATACAGTTGAGACTTTCAAGAACTGTCTTGATAAATACTTGGCCGATAACCCTCAAATAATACCATTTGTTTTCAGAATAACTCTCACATATTGCAATGTTAATCAAATTTATGCATATAATTTTGTTCATGATTATGTTTTTTTTCCAGATATTAGATGTAGAATGAGAGTAGAGTAATAATTGATCTCCTTTCATTCTATCCTATCCGAAATTCCAAGTCAGTTTTTCCATACTGCTTGGTATATTTTTCCAACTGTTTCCACGCCAGCGTAAGCTGGAGGGAGTGGTGGGTGGGGAGGAGCCTTCTGCTTTGCTATCCTTTTCTTTACCTTTTAGTTAGTAGCTTAGCAGTGTAGATACCCAAACTGCCCCGTAAGGACCAATAGGTCTGTTGCAGTTTATAAGTCCTTTGTATACTCCTACATTACCACTAACACCACCACCACCACCTCCACCAACACCACCTCCACCACCACCACCACCGCCACCGCCACCTCCACCAACACCACCTCCTCCACCACCGCCACCGCCACCAACACCACCTCCTCCTCCTTTTCCGCCACCTCCTTCCCTTCCCTTCCTCCTCCTCTTCTTCTTCTTCCTCCTCCTCCTCCTCCTCCTCTTCTCTCCTCTCCTCTCCTCCTCCTCCTCCTCCTCCTCTCCCTCCACCACCACCACCAACAACTTCACCACCACCATCACCACCACCTCCACCTATATCACCACCACCACCACCACCTCCTCCTCACCTGACAAGACAAACTTTTGCGTCCACAATATTAACTTTCATGAATATAAAGTTGCGTGTGAGTGTGAGTGAATGTGTGTATATACAGTATACGTGTGCGTGTGTGCGTGTGTAAATATGCTAGTTTGCAAGAAGTTGGTGTTGTATACTTGTAAGGAACACAGCGGCAGTCTTCGTGCGTATCTTTATGTTTATTTTATCTTGGTCCGGCCTTTAAAGAGGGAAAGGTATATTTATTGATCGATTTATTTATTTATTGATCTATACACTGCATATTATATTTAATTTAAGTATTTAAGTATTATTAATATTAGTTTCCTCCCTAGACTTCCATGAAACGTAGAAAACTCCCCACCCCATAGGCCCCCCTTCGAGATAAATTTGCAAATTTTTCGGGAGAAAAATTTCCTCATACAATTATAGGCTCAGCATCGCTCGCCAGGAAAAAAAATAGACACCTAATTGGCACGAAAGATCCTAAGATTGACAAAGAAATGGGGTGAAAGGTCGTATAATCACCAAACTAACGGTCCGAAGGTCTTAAAATCTGAACACTAATGGGGCTAAACATGAAGGAGAAGATGGGCCAGAATAACTAACCCTACCCCCTTTATATCCCAACAAATATCTATCCATCTACTATGCTATCTATCTATCTGTCTACCTATATATCTATCTATGTATTAATTACCATCTTTTTCTATCACCCATTAACCCCTTCTGTACCGGCGACGTCTTGTTAAGTTTAATCTAGCTATAGTCGGACGATGTTGTGCAGCTTTGGAAGGGTCTGTGGTAGTTAAAAGGGTTGATTGAGAGAGTTCGAAGCCTTATAATGACTCGAGATACTTCCTAAGCCGAGTAAAACCGTCTAACTGTTGCATAGAATATCATGAAAAGGACGTCACCGGTACTGAAGGGGTTAACCCATGCAGTACCGACGATCCTATTCAGCTTAGGATGGACGTCTATCCATTATAAAGGCTACAGACCATCTCAATTAAGGGGAGGCAGACCGTTTTTCTGGACCCCCCTTCTCCCTAATGTTTAGCCCCACTAGTTTTGAGATTATAAGACGTTCGGCCCATTAGTTTGGCGATTTTAACACCTTTCGTCCCATTTGGTTGTCAATTTTAAAACATTTCGTGCCATTTAGGTGTCGATTATTTCCTGGCGAGCGATAGCGAGCCTGCAATTTTAAGAGGAACATTCGGCCGGGATTTTTTTTTACCGAAAAATGTAAAAATTTATCTTGAAGGGGGGTCTAGGGGGTGTTTTTTTTAAGCTTGATGGAGGTCTAGGGAGGAAACTAAAAAAAATATATGAATAAATGAATTAATAGACCAAACAAACGGTCAGTCTCCCCTTAACCCTCATAGCTACCATATATCATTCCTAAGCTTCATACAATCGTCTAAATGTAGCTGCTGCAATCAACTAAAAGGGACGTCACCGGTACAGAAAAACCTTAACCCCTTCTGTTCCGGTGCAGTCCTTTTAACTTTATTCTGGCTACTATTATTACGTTCTCTCCACCAACCAACTTTACTCCTAAACTCGATTCATGAAATTAACAAACACATGTAGCAGTCCGGGGATTCGAACCCAGGACGCTCACACCGAAAATCAACACACTTATGCATAGCGCCACGAAGACAGTTAAGGGGAGGTATTTAGTTTGTTCCCTACGTTTTCATCAAGCTTAAAATTACATCCCCTAGACTCCCTTTCAAGATAAATTTGTAAATTTTTCGGTAGAAAAATGTCCAGGCCGGAGGCCGGTTGCTCTTAAATTACAGGCTCGCTATCGCTCGCCAGGAAAAAATCGACACCTTAATGGCACGAAAGGTCTTAAAATTGACAGAAATGGGTCAAAATGTCTTAAAATGTCTAAACTACTAGGGCGAACGTCTTAAAATCTCAAAAGCAATGGGGCTAAACATGAGGGAGAAAGGGGTCCAGAAAAAAAATCCCTCAAGTGGACATCTCCCCTTAACAGATTGTATACAGTTTTTATAAAGGGCCTCCAGCAATTAACAGGCTTCGAACTATCTCAGTTAACCTTTTTTTTTACTACCACAGATTCTTCTTTAACTGCACAAAATCGTCTGAATATAGCTAGAATAAAATACAAATAATACGTCACCGGTACAGAAAGGGTTAATGAATGGCGCTCTACATGCACTCATCCTCTCGTGTATCGGAATTGGCCACTTGCAATTTTCTGTCTATAAGGAAGTTGGAGCTGTAGACATCGATAATTAACAGAATTAATCACCTAAATTGCGGTTGTAGTGCTTATATAAATACATAAAACCCAATTCAACATACTTTATAGCCATTAGAAACCTAGATTGCTGTTGTATTTCTGTTTACTATCGATGTTTATGGCTCCAACTTCCTTTTAGCCTGAAACTCGCCAGTGGTCAATGCATCTCTGCATTTACTCATTCATTATTGGGTTGTTTAAGGGGAGGTTTCCACTTGAGGGATTTTTTTCTTGACTCCTTTCTCCCTCATGTATAGCCCCATTGCTTTTCTAATTTTAAGACGTTCGCCCCATTATTTTGACAATTTTAAGAACTTTCGACCCATTTCTGTCAATTTTAAGACCTTTCGTGCCATTTAGGTGTCGATTTTATCCTGGCGAGCGATAGCGAGCCTGTAATTTAAGAAGAACCGGCTTTCAGCCGGGACATTTTTCTACCGAAAAATGTACAAATTTATCTTGAAAGGGGGTCAAGGAGGTGTAATCTTAAGCGTGGTGGATATTTAGAGACCAAACTAAAAACCTCCCCTTAATGGGAGGTTTTTAGTTTCTTCCCTAGACTTCCATCAATCTTAAAATTACACCCCCTAGACCCCCTTTCAAGATAAATGTGTACATTTTTCGGTAGAAAAATGTCCAGGCCGAAGGCCGATGCCTCTTAAATTACAGGCTCGCTATCGCTCGCCAGGAAAAAATCGACAGCTAAATGGAACGAAAGGTCTTAAAATTGACAGAAATGGGGCGAAAGTTCATAAAATAATCCAACTAATGGAGCGAACGTCTTAAAATATCAAAAGCAATGGGGCTAAACGTGAGGGAGAAAGGGGTCCAGAAAAATATCCCTCAAGTGGACATCTCCCCTTAATGTGTTCATGGTGTTTACCCGTCTGTCTCGCCTTCACTCATCGTTTAGTTACGGTACCTTTATTACCTTCAACCATTCACTAGTTCCCCCCCCCCCCCAATCTGCATTCACTATTCATTCCCATGCTCCTTAACCCCTTCTGTACCGGCGACGTAATTTGTGCGGCTATATTTAGACGATTTTGTGCAGCCTAAGAAGGATCTGTGGTAGTAAAAAGGGTTAAGTGACATTGTTCGAAGCCGGTTAATTGCTGGAGGCCCTTTTTAAACGGAGTATAATCGTCTAATAGTAGCCAGAATATAGATCATAAGACGTCGCCGGTACAGAAGGGGTTAAAGTCTTGGCCTATCTCACCATTCATCCGCTTGTTGATTGATATTATTAAGGGAGCCCACCTCGCTTTTTTTATCTTTCTCTCCTTCTCGCTTTGGCTTTAATTCGTTCGGCCCCATTCAGCCTACTGATTTAAGACGTTTACCCCCATCCAGGTGTCAATATTTTCCTGGTGAGCGGTAGCGATCCAGCATACAGTATATATATTTATGTTTTAACAGCAAGCTAAATTTGTAAATGTTTCGATAGAAAAATGTCTACGGCGAAGCCGCATTTCTCCATACCTCGATACCTGAATGAGGATAAACGTCTTAAAACAGTTGGCTGAATGGGGCCGAATGGATACAATCCAGAGAAAGAGAGAAAAGGAGAGAAAACTAAAACAAAACAAAACAGTGACCCCCCCCCTTATCCCTTTCACGCCTTTAAGACGCAGAGGTTGCCAGATTTGCAATAATAAATAAAGTTCTCTCACTCTTATAATTACCTCTCCAAAATTAGTTTTCTGCCCACAGCTAACTCAAAGACAACTGCAGAGGTTGAAGTAACTAAACTAAAGGTTTATAAATACCCCTGATGGTAACAAAGGCTTTAAAGTATCCCCAGTAGGCTAAAAGAAATGCGTCATATGCGTGAAAGGGTTAATCCATCTCTCCTTCACTCATCCCTTGATCCGTTTATACCTTCATTATTCATCCTCTTGTTTTTTGGTGTATTTACCCATCTCCCCCTTCAATAGGATCACATGCTTTCATTAATTTGCCCATCTCCCCCTTCAATAGGATCACATGCTTCATTAATTGCATTGGAAGGTGTGTTTGGTGTTAGGGGTGAAGTGGAAAAATTGTATTATCCATCCACTTTATAATTTGATGAAGTTTTTACTTATCTTTCCCTCATGCGTTCAATTAATTATTGTTCATCTTGTTCGTTGATGTATTTACCCGTCTCCCCCATTCAATATTCATCCACTTTATTATACATATTTTATTTTATTTTATTTTCCTACCCCCTTCCCCTTACTCATGTGTCCCCCCCCCCCCCCCGTTATCAAGAGGTGAGTTAAGTAGTAACGAGATAACGAGTGGCTCAACGGGATTACCTTGATGACCATTAGCTCGAAAATACCCCTCTCCTGAAACGTCCCCCCCCCCCCCTCTCTCCTTCCTCTGTCCGGGGTGGGGGGTGCAGGTGGGGGGTGGGGGGGGGAGGGAGGGTGGCTCGAAAATGTCCAATCCTGATACGTCCCCTCCCCCAGTCAGAAGAGAACAAGGATAATTTCGAGGCCCCCCCCAACCCCCACCCCTCCTATGTCCGGGGGGCGGGGGGGAGGGGGGGGAGGGGTGGGGAGATGGGTGGGGGGTAGGGGATCGAAAATATCCTCGTCCTCTTCTGAATTGTCCGTCTCCCTCCGTCCTCTTTCGTGGGGAGGGGAAGGAGGGGGGGGGGGGGGGGAGGGAGGGGAATAAATCTCGGGAGGGGGGGGGGGGGGGCGGAGGATTCACGGACAAAACGACTAAATTAACCCTTTCTGTCCAGGTGACGTCTTTTATATTCTATGCCAGCTATATTTAGGCAGTTTAAGAAGGATCTGTGGTAGTAAAAAGGATAAGTGAGATGGTTCGAAGCCTGTAAATTGCGAGCGGCCCCTTTTAAACTGAATAATATCTACTGAATGGGTTAAGAGCCGATTCGCCGACTCCTAAGCTAACCTAACCCCTTACTGCCAGTCTAAACATTAATATATCAAGTCGTGGAAATCTGGTCGTTCTAGAGAGTCATACATAATTCTGGTGAAGGGGAGATAGTTGCATTTTTTTGCCCCTTCTCCCTCCTGTTTACTCCCATTATTTGTGTAGATCTTAAGACGTTCGGCCCATTAGTATGGCGATATTAAAACTTTTCGCCCCACCTTTCGTGTCATTTAGGTGTCGATTTTGTCCTGGTGAGCGATAGCGAACCTGTAATTTAGGAGGAACCGGCGGGACATTATCTACCGAAAAATGTAAAAATTCATCTAGAATGGAGATCTTGGGGATGTTTGTTTTAATTTTGATGGAGGTCTAGGGAGGAAACTAAATAAATAATAAACAAATATATAAATCAACCAATAAATAAACCCTCCCCCCTTAACCCCTTCTGTACCGGTGATGTACTTTTCAATGTATTCTGGTAACTATTAGACGATTTTGGTCAGCTTAGGAAGAATCTCTACCCATTAAAAGGCTACATACTATCCCAATTATACTGTACCTTTGAGCTATCATATAGCCTAGCTAATGTTCACAAAATCGTCTAAATGTAGCTGAAATCAAATAAAAAAACATGTCGCCGGTATAGAAGAGGTTAAATAGATATTTTTCCACATACAAATATACAAACATTATGTGTAATGTTTGTATATTTGTATTAGATAGTGATAGATAACCTGAATATAAACATTATGTGTAATGTTTGTATATTTGTATTAGATAGTGATAGATAACCTGAATGTAAAGCCTAGGGTGGTGGCTGATAACGACCGTGTTTGATGGAAGAGCAATGGTTTGCTGGTTTTCACAGGTACGTCATAGAAGCCTTGTCCGTTTCCTAGTCATTCAGGTGTGACTTTAACCTCACGAGTCGGGGACAAGTGGCTTAATTCTCCACTTTTGGTAATGCCCTATATTGACGAAAATTAGGGGACGGTGTGAAACAAGCTCTGGCAAAATATCATACTGATCCAACTGTTTGCTAACACGTTATTCCCGAAAAACTATGTAACACTGCCTCTGAAATCCATAGCAGGTGTCGATTTTTTCCTGACGAGCGATAGCGAGCCTGTAATTCAGGAGGAACCGACCTTCAAAAGAAATATTTTTCTACTGGAAAATGTACAAATGTATGTCGAATGGGGGTCTTACGGGTGTTTTATTATTATTATTTTGTTTAGCTTGATAAAGGTCTAGGGAGTAAACTGAAAAGAAAAAGAAATAAACCCTAACATGCAACAAACAGTGTCATTCAAACACATATTGGCAACAACTCCTTCAAATACACATTAACACAAACAAACACACACACATACACATACATACACACACATACCGTCTCACACACACACCGTCTCTCTCTCTGTCTCACACACTATAACACACACACACACACACACCCGTAATTACAACACTTAGCGACTCCTAAAACATCGCCTAATGCAATAATACATCAACGTTCCTCATGCATTTTACCGGCCTTCGATTGGTCGCTTCTCTTCTGCATAATCCTCCGTTCACTGTCGTCCACTTTCGCTCATTTACGGTCACTTTCGTTCAATACGTTACTTTACGTTCACTTTCGTTAATTTACGCTCATTTTCGTTTGCTTTTGTCCACTTTCGTCCATATCCGTTCACTTTCGCCACGTCGTCTGTGTTGAGGAAGTGGGGGGGGGGTTATTTGATTATGTTTTCCACCCACCTGTACACACATGTAGACATACATATATACTGTACACACGTGAAAACACACACACACACATACACAGCCTTCTCCGTCAACATCGTCAACCAATCCATCTTCAATTCCCGTCAGTTTTTCCTCTTTTCAGTCAACTCTATCAATCAATCCGTCACTTATTTCCGTCAGTTTCTCCCTTTCTCTGTCAACTATTCCTCCTTCCACTCTATTATATTTTCCCTTACCACGTTCCTCCTTCCGCCAAACCTATTCCCAATTCCAGTCAATTATTTCTATTTTTTCCGTCAAATTCGTCCAAACCTCTTCCCTTTTCCCGTCAATTATCTCCATTCTTTTCGTCAAATTCGTCCAAACCGCTTCCCTTTTCCCGTCAATTCTCTCTACTTTTTCCGTCAAATTCGTTCAAACCGCTTTACTTTTCCTGTCAATTCTCGCCAATCTTTCCGACAACTCGTCTAAACCAATTCCCCTTTCCCGTCGTATCTCCATTTTTTCTGTCAACTCGTATAAACCGCTTCCATTTTCCCGTCAATTATCTCCATTCTTACATCAACTCGCCCCTCTTCCATCAATTCCTCTTCAGTCAATTCACTTACATAACCCCTTTCCGCCCATTCGTCCCTCTCAAACTCCCTCTTTTCCACCACCTCCTCTTCCTTTATTTGTTCCCTTTTGTTTCCTTCAATTCTCTACCCCTTTCAGTCAACTCCCCCTCTTCCATCCCTCTCAGTCAACTCACCCTATTCCATCCCTCTCTCAGTCAACCTATTCCACCCCTCTCTTAGTCAACCTCTTCCATCCCTCTCAGTCAACTCACCCTCATCTAACTAACTTCCCAATCCTGCCACGGACATTAGTTCAAGGGCAGTAGTTCCCTTTCCAATGTTCCCTTACCCACTCTAAACCACTGTTTGGACACTTGATCCTCAGTGTTTTGGAGGACAAGCAGCCTAGAAGGGTCACTAGATCTGTTGTTGCTTGATTTCCTTTGTACTACTTTGTACTCTTCCATCCCTCTCAGTCAACTCCCCCTCTTCCATCCCTCTCAGTCAACTCCCCCTCTTGCATCCCTCTCAGTCAACTCCCACTCTCCCTCCCTCTCTCAGTCAACTCACCCTATTCCATCCCTCTCAGTCAACTCCCACTCTCCCTCCCTCTCTCAGTCAACATCTTCCATCCCTCTCAGTCAACTCACCCTATTCCATCCCTCTCTCAGTCAACCTCTTCCATCCCTCTCAGTCAACTCCCCCTCTTCCATCCCTCTCAGTCAACTCCCACTCTCCCTCCCTCTCAGTCAACTCACCCTCTTCATCCCTCTCAGTCAACTCCCCCTCTTCCATCCCTCTCAGTCAACTCCCCCTCTTCCATCCCTGTCAGTCAACTCCCCCTCTTCCATCCCTCTCAGTTAACTCACCCTCTTCCATCCCTCTCAGTCAACTCCCCCTCTCCCTCCCCACTCAGTCAACTCCCCCTCTTCCATCCCTCTCAGTCAACTCCCCCTCTTCCATCCCTCTCAGTCAACTCCCCCTCTTCCATCCCTCTCAGTCAACTCCCCCTCTTCCATCCCTCTCAGTCAACTCCCCCTCTTCCATCCCTCTCAGTCAACTCCCCCTCTTCCATCCCTCTCAGTCAACTCCCCCTCTCCCTCCCCACTCAGTCAACTCACCCTCTTCCATCCCTCTCAGTCAACTCACCCTCTTCCATCCCTCTCAGTCAACTCACCCTCTTCCATCCCTCTCAGTCAACTCCCCCTCTTCCATCCGTATCAGTCAACTCCCCCTCTTCCATCCCTCTCAGTCAACTCCCCCTCTTCCATCCCTCTGTCAACTCCCCCTCTTCCATCCCTCTCAGTCAACTCCCCCTCTTCCATCCCTCTGTCAACTCCCCCTCTTCCATCCCTCTCAGTCAACTCCCCCTCTTCCATCCCTCTCAGTCAACTCCCCCTCTTCCCTCCCTCTCCGTCCACTCCCCCCCCTCCATCCCTATCAGTCAACTCACCCTCTTCCATCCCTCTCAGTCAACTCACCCTCTTCCATCCCTCTCAGTCAACTCACCCTCTTCCATCCCTCTCAGTCAACTCCCCCTCTTCCATCCGTATCAGTCAACTCCCCCTCTTCCATCCCTCTCAGTCAACTCCCCCTCTTCCATCCCTCTCAGTCTACTCCACCTTTCCATCCCCATTCAGTCAACTCCCCCTCTTCCATCCCTCTCAGTCAACTCCCCCTCTTCCATCCCTCTCAGTCAACTCCCCCTCTTCCATCCCTCTCAGTCAACTCCCCCTCTTCCGTCCCTCTCAGTCAACTCACCCTCTTCCATCCCTCTCAGTCAACTCCCCTTCTTCCATCCCTCTCAGTCAACTCCCCCTCTTCCATCCCTCTCAGTCAACTCCCCCTCTCCCTCCCTCTGTCAACTCCCCCTCTTCCATCCCTCTCAGTCAACTCCCCCTCTTCCATCCCTCAGTCAACTCCCCCTCTCCCTCCCTCTCAGTCAACTCCCCCTCTTCCTCCCTCTCAGTCAACTCCCCCTCTTCCATCCCTCTCAGTCAACTCCCCCTCTTCCATCCCTCTCAGGCAACTCCCCCTCTCCCTCCCCACTCAGTCAACTCCCCCTCTTCCATCCCTCTCAGTCAACTCCCCCTCTTCCATCCCTCTCAGTCAACTCCCCCTCTTCCATCCCTCTCAGTCAACTCCCCCTCTTCCATCCCTCTCAGTCAACTCCCCCTCTCCCTCCCCACTCAGTCAACTCCCCCTCTCCCTCCCCACTCAGTCAACTCCCCCTCTCCCTCCCCACTCAGTCAACTCCCCCTCTTCCATCCCTCTCAGTCATCTCCCCCTCTCCCTCCCCTCTCCGTCCACCCCCCCCCCTCCCTCCCTCTCAGTCAACTCCCCCTCTCCCTCCCCACTCAGTTATAGTTATAGACTTCAAAGTTCGCTTTGACAAGCACCTTGCTCAGAATCCAAGGTTGACTGCATTTGTAAATGAATACAATATTACCTTAATTGTGCTATTTCATTATCATTGCCCCCCCCCCCCCTCCCTGCCATGTTAGTCCCCAGGGAGGTATTTCCTTTTCACATCTTTATCTCTCTGAAATACTGTTGGACACTAAAAAACAGCAGTATTTTGGAGGGCAAGTAACCTTGAGGGGCCGCAAGATATGTTGTTGCTTGTTTTCCTTTGTACTCCTTTGTACTTTGTACACCTTCTCGGTCATCAATCTTCCTCTTCCCGTTAAGGCGAGACTGGCCGTTTGTTTGGTCTATTAATTCATTTATCCATATATTTTTTTAGTTTCCTCCCCAGACCTCCATCAAGCTTAGAAAAACACCCCCTAGACACTCAAGATATATTTGTACATTTTTCGGTAGAAAAATATCTTAAAATTGCAGGCTCGCTCTCGCTCGCCAGGATAATATCGACACCTAAATGGCACGAAAGGTCTTAAAATGGACAACGAAATCGGGCGAAAGGTGTTAAAATCGCCAAAATAATGGGCCGAACGTCTTATAATCTCAAAACTAGTGGGGCTAAACATGAGGGAGAAGGGGGTCCATAAAAACGGTCCGCCTCCCCTTAACACTCACCCCTGCATCTTCTGGCATTTTACGTCAACCTCTCTCCTTCACATCTTCCTCCATCCTCTCTGCCATTAAGGGGAGGTATTTAGTTTGTTCCCTAGACCTCCATCAAGCTTAAAATTACACCCTCTTGAGTCCCTTTCAAGATAAATTTGTAAATTTTTCGGTAGAAAAATTTCCCGGCCGAAGGCCGGTTCCTCTTAAATTAGAGGCTCGCTATCGCTCGCCAGGATAAAATCGACACCTGAATTGCACGAAAGGTCTTAATATGGGGTGAAAGTTCTTAAAATCGCTAAACTAATGGGGAAAACGTTTTATATCAAGAGCAATGGGGCTATACATGAGGGAGAAAGGGGTCAAGAAAAAAATCCCTCAAGTGGAGATCTCCCCTTAATCCTCCTCTCCCCTTGGCGTCAACTCGCTGCCCTCATCTTCCCTTTCATCAATCCTCCTCTACCCGTTCCATCAACTTGTCAATTCATCCACCGCTCGAGCAAGAAGAAGGCGAAATAAACAGCTGGTCCCTATTTTCGGCAACCAGTCAACTCCAACTCTCTCTCTCTCTCTCTCACACAAAAAACTCCACATCTTGTCCACAACTTCGCCCTCATCTGCTCTCATTTAATCTAGTCTTTCACATTTCTTCTTCTGTCCATCCACCATCTTCTCTCTGTTCACTGATATACTCTTCGTTCCATTTATTCGTTCCTATCTCTGCTTCCGTCCATCCTCTCCTCTCTCCATCAACTCATTCCCTCTCAAATCCCTCCGATCAACTCATCACCATCCCCTCTCCTCTCTCCATCAATCCCCATCAACTTACAACCTACCACTCTCTCTCTCTCTCAACTCATCACCGTCGTCAAATCATCGCTCGCCGCTCATCTCCCGGCACACAAGCCCCGGCAAAGAATCAAGGGGTATTGGACGGCCCCTCATCAAACGGCAACCCGATTCTATATTTTATTCATGGACGTAGTTATTGTCGCAAATTCGCAATCCTCTGACTTATCGCTTTTAGTCCTCCATCCCCCCCCCCCTGCCCCCCTTCCCCGCTCTCCATAGTCCCCCCCTTGCCCCCCCCCCCCCCCCCCTTCAGGTAATTTGGGCCAATAATCACGATTTCATTTAGGGGGGGCGGGCGGGAGGTAGAGGGAGGTGCTTTTCGGACGATTTGTGTGCTTCTCGTTGCTTCTATCCTCCTCCTCCTCCTCCTCGAGGAGCATTCTTCTTTGCTATCCTTTTCTCTACCTCGTAGTCAGTAGATTAGTAGTTTTAGATATCCAAATTGCCCCGTAAGGACCAATAGGTCTGTTGCAGTTTGTTCTCCTTTGTATAGTATTCCTCCTCCTCCTCCTCCTCCTCCTCCTCCTCCTCCTCCTCTTCTTCTTCTTTCTTCTTCTTCCTCCTCCTCCTCCTCCTCCTCCTCCTCCTCCTCCTCCTCCTCCTCCTCCTTCTTCTCCTCCTTCTTCTCCTCCTCGTCTTCTTTCTCTTCCTGTTCCTCCTCATCATATTTATCTTACACACAAAAATAAACGCACACAAATACAACGAAATTCTGGAGGATTGCCTATTATTATCACCTTTATTATTGTTTTTAATCACACACACACACACACGAAATAAACCGATTATAACTATTAGTACATCTTTAATTATGCGCACACACACACACACACACACACACACAAATGCACTTACTTTCGAATAATTGGTCAACTAATTACCATCTTGCAAATCGTTGAATAATCTTAATATGGTGGTAGATTGGTCCTATCACAACGGAGGTCAATACTTTCACTAGTATGGCGCCTTTATTCATATTATCCTGGCTAACACTATACGATTTTAAGGGACTAAGTAAGATTTGACCATACACACGTTTTCATAATATTCCAGAACTGTCTTCGTGGTGCGATGCATAAGGTGTTGATTTTCGGTGTGAGCGTCCTGGGTTCGAATCCACGGACTGCCACATGTGTTTGTAAATATCATTAATCGATTTTAGGAGTATAGTTGGTTGGAAGGAACATAATATTTGTTGATGATTACCCTATATTAAATTTATAAAAGGACTATTGAGAGTTTAAATTTATAAATGAAACATATTTACAATCTACATCCCTGGGGCCCTTCTTAAGCTGCATAAAATCGACAAATTGTCGAGAGACTGTAATACAAAATACCGTCCAAAAACTGTCCAAAAACTGAAAGGAGTTAACCCCTCCGACCCCAGGGACGCACGTTATGCGTCGCCTATATAATATGTAACCCACAGTACCAGTGACGCAACGTATGTGACCGCCTTAATTACTCTTGTCCTGTGGCATCTAGAGGGTTCAGATTTATATGGGAACTACTTTAGGATCCCATGGAACAATACCGATGGGTGGCAACCACCAAGTCCAGCTGCGTGCGTGAATGATAGGCCAGTTTACCGCCTACCCATCACCCAATGGTAATTGTGACTTCCCCCCGCCCCCCAGGACCCCCAAATGACCTAGGTGAGCATTTTTATATTGTTTTTCCTTCATTACTAACCCATCCCATGTGTTTTCGGGAAAAAAACAAATGAAAAGTGGCTGATCCTGGAGTGTACTTTTTTATTATATCGCTTGGGGTACTTTGTAACCCATTCGAACCCTAAAAGTCCTTCCAAAACTGAACAAAATCGTCTAATGTTAACCAGAACAAAAATGTAAAGAACGTATGCTATACTGTGCGAGTTAACACATATAGCCCCACACAAACAAATATAGCCCCACACAAACAAATATAGCCCCACACAAACAAAATCCACCATATTCCTGTATTTAACCCTCCGTTCCGGCCGATTTATTTGTTTACTGCTCGTTTTCTATTTGCTTGTTCTTCGTTTTCTATTTGCCTCCTCTCCAATCCCTAACTCTCCTATTTGTCTCCCGCATTCCCCTATGATCATGGAGAAAAATTATTAATAATCCCTCATTCTATTTGCCTGCTCTCAAATCCTCGGCTTCCCTCTCTGCGTTTCGGCTTGTATATTGCTTCTTTATCAATGTATGTTTATTATCAACATCATTATTATTATTATTATAATTATAACGAGATTGTGCTTAACTTGTATAGAACTACTAAACTTTGTAAATCGAAATGATATATAAAATCGTATCTTCTTGACAGCTGGTATACCTTATAAAACTTTCATTGTGATTTAGAAGTACTTTAAATAACAAAATCGCGCATTGGCCTCGATAATAGGAGACTTTTAATAGGTTAAATGTAGTAATATTCAATAATTACGTTATTTGTAGAGCTCTATTTAAATAAATTGCACCACGGTGTTTCCCTTATTGAAATCTATCAGAAACATAAAATTACTCTAATATTACTCCCAATAAAATATTTGGCTTTATACTTCTGGTCAAAAAGTCTAGGCTACCTCACATACGCGAACAGGACTGCTGTCGACACCCAGTGAAACGCTCAAAACGAAATTGACCCCCATTTCATTATTTATTGATAGAATCTCTTGAATTTTGGATATGTAATGGGAAACCATAGAGCAATAAGGAATATGTAAATTTTTCACTTCAAAGTGCAGAGGAAAAGTACAATAGTAATAGTCATTAAAAAACGGATATCCAATAGAACTCTCTCTTTTTCGTAATCATAATTATCTAAGGCTACCTGTTGCCAATGGTGATAATATCTTCAGAACATATGTATTACATACAATAGGTCATACTATGTGACATTCATCACATTAAAATACCAATTTTATTGACAATTGATGATTTATTGAAGACACTATAAACACTTTAGTACGGGATAAACACATGATGGTGCGTAAACTGGCTGTCAAATTAACTCGGCTGGAGATGTATGTATTCGGACATTGCTATCATTGCTATATTACATACATACATACATACTATCATACATACACACATACATACATACACACATACATACACACATACATACATACATACACACATACATACACACAGACATACATACATACACACATACATACATACACACATACATACATACATACATACACACATACATACATACACATACATACATACATACATACACACATACATACACACATACATACATACATACACACATACATACATACATACATACACACATACATACATACACACATACATACATACACACATACATACACACATACATACATACATACACACATACATACATACACACATACATACATACATGCGCACAATACACACATACATTCATACACACATACATACATACACACATACATACATCAAACAAAATAATAATAGTGGGAGGGAGGGATGGACGTAATGGGAGGGATATAGTGGGAGAGATGGAGGGATGTAGTGGGAGGGAGAGACGGATGTAGGGGGACGGAGGGATTTAGTGGGAGGGAGGGAGGGATGTAGTGGGGGAGAGAGAGATTTAGTGGGAGGGGGGTAGTGGGAGGGGGGGAGGGATGTAGTTGGAGGGAGGGAGGCAGGGATTTAGTGGGAGGGAGGGAGGGATGTAGTGGGAGGGAGGGAGGGATGTAGTGGGAGGGAGAGAGGGATTTAGTGGGAGGGAGGGAGGGATTTAGTGACAGGGAGGGGGATGTAGTGGGAGGAAGGGATGGATGTAGTGGGAGGGATGGATGGATGATGTAGTGGGAGGGATGTATGTAGTGGGAGGGATGTATGTAGTGGGAGGGATGTATGTAGTGGGAAGGATCTATCTAGTGGGAGGGAGGTATGTAGTGGGAGGGATGTATGTAGTGGGAGGGATGTACTGTATGTAGTGGGAGGGATGTATTGTATGTAGTGGGAGGGAGGTATGTAGTAGGAGGGATGTATGTAGTGGGAAGGATGTATGTAGTGGGAGGGAATGTATGTAGTGGGAGGGATGTATGTAGTGGGAGGGAGGTATGTAGTGGGAGGGATGTATGTAGTAGGAGGGATGTATGTAGTGGGAAGGATGTATGTAGTGGGAAGGATGTATGTAGTGGGAGGGATGTATGTAGTGGGAGGGATGTATATAGTGGGAGGGAGGTATGTAGCGGGAGGGAGGTATGTAGTGGGAGGGATCTATGTAGTGGGAGGGAGGTATGTAGTGGGAGAGATGTATGTAGTGGGTGGGAGCTATGTAGTGGGAGGGAGGTATGTAGTGGGAGGGAGGTATGTAGTGGGAGGGAGGTATGTAGTGGGAGGAATGTATGTAGTGGGAGGGATGTATGTAGTGGGAGGGAGGTACGTAGTGGGAGGGATCTATGTAGTGGGAGGGAGGTATGTAGTGGGAGGGATGTAGGTATGTAGTGGGAGGGAAGTAAGTATGGGAGGGATCTATGTAGTGGGAGGGATGTATGTAGTGGGGAGGGAGGGATGTAGTGGGAGGGATGTATGTAGTGGGAGGGAGGTATGTGGGGAGGAGAAGGGATGTAGTGGGAGGGAAGGTATGTAGTGGGAGGGATGTATGTAGTGGGAGGGAGGTATGTAGTGGGAGGGATGTATGTAGTGGGAGGGAGGTATGTAGTGGGAGGGAAGTATGTAGTGGGAAGGATCTATGTAGTGGGAGGGAGGTATGTAGTGGGAGGGAGGTATGTAGTGGGAGGGATGTATGTAGTGGGAGGGATCTATGTAGTGGGAGGGAGGTATGTAGTGGGAGGGATGTATGTAGTGGGAGAGGTATGTAGTGGGAGGGATGTATGTAGTGGGAGGGATGTATGTAGTGGGAGGAGTTATGTAGTGGGAGGGAGGTATGTAGTGGGAGGGATGTATGTAGTGGGAGGGATGTATGTAGTGGGAGGGAGGTATGTAGTGGCAGGGAGGTATGTAGTGGGAGGGATGTATGTAGTGGGAGGGAGGCATGTAGTGGGAGGGAGGCATGTAGTGGGAGGGATGTATGTAGTGGGAGGGATGTATGTAGTGGGAGGGAGGTATGTAGTGGGAGGGATGTATGTAGTGGAAGGGAGGTATGTAGTGGGAGGGAGGTATGTAGTGGGAGGGAGGTATGTGGGAGGGATGTACGTAGTGGGAGGGAGGTATGTAGTGGGAGGGATCGTAGTGGGAGGGATGTATGTAGTGGGAGGGAGGTATGTAGTGGGAGGGATCTATGTAGTGGGAGGGATGTATGTAGTGGGAGGGAGGTATGTAGTGGGAGGATTCTATGTAGTGGGAGGGAGGTATGTAGTGGGAGGGATGTATGTAGTGGGAGGGATGTACTGTATGTAGTGGGAGGGATGTATGTAGTGGGAGGGAGGTACGTAGTGGGAGGGAGGTACGTAGTGGGAGGGATGTATGTAGTGGGAGGGAGGTATGTAGTGGGAGGGATGTATGTAGTGGAAGGGAGGTATGTAGTGGGAGGGAGGTATGTAGTGGGAGGGAGGTATGTAGTGGGAGGGATCTATGTAGTGGGAGGGAGGTATGTAGTGGGAGGGATCTATGTAGTGGGAGGGAGGTATGTAGTGGGAGGGATGTACGTAGTGGGAGGGAGGTATGTAGTAGGAGGGATCTATGTAGTGGGAGGGATATATGTAGTGGGGTATGTAGTGGGAGGGAGGTATGTAGTGGGAGGGATTTATATAGTGGGAGGGAGGGATGTAGTGGGAGGGAGGGTATGTAGTGGGAGGGAGGAAGGTATGTAGTGGGAGGGACGTATGTAGTGGGAGGGAGGTATGTAGTGGGAGGGATCTATGTAGTGGGAGGGAGGTATGTAGTGGGAGGGAGGTATGTAGTGGGAGGGATGTATGTAGTGGGAGGGAGGTATGTAGTGGGAGGGAGGTATGTAGTGGGAGGGAGGTATGTAGTGGGAGGGAGGTATGTAGTGGGAGGGAGGTATGTAGTGGGAGGGATGTATGTAGTGGGAGGGATGTATGTAGTGGGAGGGAGGTATGTAGTGGGAGGGAGGTATGTAGTGGGAGGGATGTATGTAGTGGGAGGGAGGTATGTAGTGGGAGGGATCTATGTAGTGGGGATGTAGTTAGAGGGATGTATGTAGTGGGAGGGATGTATGTACTGGGAGGGAGGTATGTAGTGGGAGGGAGGTATGTAGTGGGAGGGATGTATGTAGTGGGAGCGACGTATGTAGTGGGAGGGATGTATGTAGTGGGAGGGAGTATGTAGTGGGAGGGATGTATGTAGTGGGAGGGGGGTATGTAGTGGGAGGGAGGTATGTAGTGGGAGGGAGGTATGTAGTGGGAGGGAGGTATGTAGTGGGAGGGATGTATGTAGTGGGAGGGTGGTATGTAGTGGGAGGGAGGTACCGGTATGTAGTGGGAGGGAGGCATGTAGTGGGAGGGAGGTATGTAGTGGGAGGGAGGTATGTAGTGGGAGGGATGTATGTAGTGGGAGGGATGTATGTAGTGGGAGGGAGGTATGTAGTGGGAGGGAGGCATGTAGTGGGAGAGATATATGTAGTGGGAGGGAAGTATGTAGTGGGAGGAATCTATATAGTGGGAGGGATGTATGTAGTGGGAGGGAGGTATGTAGTGGGAGGGATGTATGTAGTGGGAGGGAGGTATGTAGTGGGAGGGAGGTATGTAGTGGGAGGGAGGTATGTAGTGGGAGGGAGGTATGTAGTGGGAGGGATGTATGTAGTGGGAGGGAGGTATGTAGTGGGAGGGAGGTATGTAGTGGGAGGGAGGTATGTAGTGGGAGGGATGTATGTAGTGGGAGGGATGTATGTAGTGGGAGGGAGGTATGTAGTGGGAGGGAGGTATGTATGTAGTGGGAGGGAGGTATGTAGTGGGAGGGAGGTATGTAGTGGGAGGGAGGTATGTCAATTCCTTTATTTCGCAATAAATATGTACAGTACACAGTACAAAACACACACATTACATAATCCAATACAAATTATAGTAAAGTTAAATCAAAATGTATTAAACATTCAAATTTTTCATATATACAAACTATTTACAATATTAGCTTCTGATAGTCAGGATAAAATCATCAAATAAAATATTATAAAAAATATATGCATTCAAAACTCAATTATGAGGATGGAAGTTATGCGATAATGAAATTATCGAATTCAATTAAAATGCATTTCTAAGACGTATTTGTTGCATATAACCGCTGTTAAAAAATAATAGTTACGCCCTTCAGGAGCTAAAACCCATAATAGAAACATGGACCTCGCCTGTCCTCATGCCCTTGTACCCACTCAATCCTGGCTCTCAAAACATCTAGATTTTCTCCTAGTACATCTACATTATAAGTTTTTCGAAACAAATTTACCACATTTTGAACCATGAAACCTTCTTTAATAATAGGAATATTATGCCTAATTATAGGATTTTGAGACCTTAATACTCTTTTGCAGTATCGTGCTTGAACTAATGCTGTATGATGATTGAGTAGCAATTGTTTGCATCGAGCTGCCGTGATATGGCTGCTGGCGTAGGGAGGTACGCCACAAATACGCTTAAGGGATTTATTAATGCAACTGAAAATGCTTTAAAACCATTAGAATTAAAAGAACTGTCGTGATTCCATAGGGGAAGTCCATAATCTGGTAGACAGTAAGAATTAAAAAGAAATAACATTGTATCTTTGTTCACTTGTTTGTAATTTCTAAAAATACTATTAAAAGATCCATACAAATTATTTATTCTAAAAGTTATGTCATCTGAGTCTTTAAAATTAAACAAAATATTGTGGCCCAGATATTTGAATCCCTTCACCACCTCCAAGGTATCTCCGTTCAGCTCAATGCTCTGCGTCTGCTGATTATTATTGGTAGTAAATATCATGCATTAGATTTATCTCTGTTAATTTTAAGTAAATGTTGATCAATACAAGAACATAATTTGCTATATAATATATCCATATCTTGAAAAGAATCAGCCAGGAGGACTATATCATCAGCGTAGGCTAATATGTTGCATCTCACATCTCCATATTTACATCCTGCATTAGTACCAGCCACTTCATTTATAATTTTGTCCATGTATAAATTGTATAGAAAGGGTGAGAGTATTCCACCTTGCCTCACACCTTTTTCAACATAAACATAGTTGCTATAAGAGTCTTGCCATCTTACATTCGCTTTCTGATTCCTTAGGTAATGCATTAAAATTAATATTACATCTACTGGTAGTGACAATTCTAATAATTTGTTCCCTAAAATAAAATGGTCTACCCTATCAAAAGCTTTACTTAGGTCAATAAATGTAGCTACTGCATTGTTCTTACAATTCGAGTATTTTTCATAATGTCTTTAAGAATAAAACAAGTATCTGTGGTTGAAGACCCTGATTTAAACCCGAATTGTCTAAAGTTGAGAACCACTTTTTCAGATAAAATATCTAAAATAAATAATTCAAATAGTTTTAAAAGGCATGAGGACTGCATAATGGGTCTGTAATTATCTGACTCTGTAATATTTTTCCTACTGTCTTTTATAATAGGTGTAATAGTACCCTTCAGCAAGTCACCAGGGAGATAGCAGTGGATAAAACAAGTATTTAAAAAATGAGCAATATTTTCCAAAAAAGACCAAGAGGCATTCTTTAAAAAAATTGTGTGAATAAAATCATGACCTTCACCAGAGTTAAGACGCATTTACATATGTTTTATAGTGTGACTAGAGATCTTTAAACGCATTTTTCTACCTTCAGGCCACGCTTGCTTAATATCATTTAAGAAGTCTCGCTCAGCGTTATGATTATTTGGAGGTTGACTTAAAAGAAATTTTTCTTTAAATACTTTAGTTATATTAGAATTGCCACTCTGGCCATTTATAACACTTGATACCTTTTTACACCCTTTCTTTATTTTTACTTCATTCCAAAATTCACTCTTATTCTTATATAAAAACTTTTCCGTTATTGAATTACAAATCTCTCTCTGTTCGTTAATTTTACATTCATTTAGTGCCTTTTTAAATTCCTTCCGACTGTCTAACATATCTCTATGAATATCTGTTCCTCGTATCCTGCCATTCCTCACCCAGGTTAAGAATTTCTCCCTGGCAATAGTGTGTTTAGCCTTAATACACCGGTTCCATCCTGGTATCACTTTATATTTGTTCTTTTTAATATTAGCACGTGCATAGTCTCTACTAGCGCTCACAATGCTGGTCGTGATTAGTGAATACAATTTATCAATCCTTCTTAGATGACTGGGATCCCGGCACCCTAACCTATGGCAATCATGAATAGGGAAGGAATAAAAATCTTGTAAAAGATTGTCAACCCTCTGATTAATATGATTAATTTCTTGCATGCTTAACCTTTGCCAGATAACACGAGTTTGATTATTGTCAGCAAGTAAGCCAGAATCTTTAATCTTTTGACCTCCCCTAGTAAATTTTAAAGTAGCTTCCATTGGCAAGTGGTCCGATCCTATAATGTGTTGAAGTATTTTATGTTGTTAATTGTAATATGATTGTGCACCTTTCCTATTACATGATCCAGCCATCTGGTGACGGAATCCCCATATCCAACAAATGTATAGGAGTCATTATCCAATATATCCACATCATAACACCTCAGTGAGTTTCTATTAATAAACTCTGACAAATTTCGCCAGGCTCTACCTGAGAAAGGGTCGGCATTGAAGTCCCCCATCAGAAAAATTTCATCGTAATTAATATTGCTGATAAGATCCTCCAATACTGATAAGGACTCTAAATATTTATTTAAAGTTTCAGCTCTCCATACGTCACTATTCAGATAAATATTGATAAATGCCACATTGCGCCCAAATATATTTATATTAAGGACCATATACAAAAATTCCAATATTACTTTATTGAACTCTATTTGTAGGTCCTTTCTCCACAAAATGGCCATTCCTCCCTCAGGTCTGCCGGCATTACTTACCAATGATTTATGAGAATAGGTAGCCCCCACAGCAATGCTATCATACTCCTCATCTACAAAATCTAATATTGCTAGTTTGTCGTCAGTTAAAAAAGTTTCCTGTAAAAAAATAAAATCATAGCCAGAAGATGCTAAGTTTCTGACTAAATCAATATTCTTCTTTAAAGAGCAGCAGTTATAAGAACATATTTTTATACAATCAGAAGCCATTATTAAAAAGAAATAACTAAAAAATATAAACGTGAAGAATATCTAAATGGTAAATACTAATTATGTACTAGCTTGTGCCTCAAGTCCTCGGGACCTATTAAAAAACTTGTCCACTACTATTTCTTCAGGCCATAATGCTTCATTAAATAATTTTTCTCTCTCTGATAGTTTTACCGTTACTTTAAAAGCTTGATGATCAAAGGATCTAATGTTTAATTACTTAAAGCTATAATTTCTATTATAGAAATCTATATAATCTATTATATAGATTATGTGGGAGGGAGGTATGTAGTGGGAGGGAGGTATGTAGTGGGAGGGATGTATGTAGTGGGAGGGAGGTATGTAGTGGGAGGGAGGTATGTAGTGGGAGGGAGGTATGTAGTGGGAGGGATGTATGTAGTGGGAGGGATGTATGTAGTGGGAGGGAGGTATGTAGTGGGAGGGAGGTATGTAGTGGGAGGGAGGTAGGTGGGAGGGAGGTATGTAGTGGGAGGGAGGTATGTCAATTCCTTTATTTCGCAATAAATATGTACAGTACACAGTACAAAACACACACATTACATAATCCAATACAAATTATAGTAAAGTTAAATCAAAATGTATTAAACATTCAAAATTATTTCATATATACAAACTATTACAATATTAGCTTCTGATAGTCAGGATAAAATCATCAAATAAAATATTATAAAAAATATATGCATTCAAAACTCAATTATGAGGATGGAAGTTATGCGATAATGAAATTATCGAATTCAATTAAAATGCAATTTCTAAGACGTATTTGTTTGCATATAACCGCTGTTAAAAAATAATAGTTACGCCCTTCAGGAGCTAAAACCCATAATAGAAACATGGACCTCGCCTGTCCTCATGCCCTTGTACCCACTCAATCCTGGCTCTCAAAACATCTAGATTTTCTCCTAGTACATCTACATTATAAGTTTTTCAAAACAAATTTACCACATTTTGAACCATGAAACCTTCTTTAATAATAGGAATATTATGCCTAATTATAGGATTTTGAGACTTTAATACTCTTTGCAGTATCGTGCTTGAACTAATGCTGTATGATGATTGAGTAGCAATTGTTTGCATCGAGCTGCCGTGATATGGCTGCTGGCGTAGGGAGGTACGCCACAAATACGCTTAAGGGATTTATTAAATGCAACTGAAAATGCTTTAAAACCATTAGAATTAAAAGAACTGTCGTGATTCCATAGGGGAAGTCCATAATCTGGTAGACAGTAAGAATTAAAAAGAAAATACATTGTATCTTTGTTCACTTGTTTGTAATTTCTAAAAATACTATTAAAAGATCCATACAAATTATTTATTCTAAAAGTTATGTCATCTGAGTCTTTAAAATTAAACAAAATATTGTGGCCCAGATATTTGAATCCCTTCACCACCTCCAAGGTATCTCCGTTCAGCTCAATGCTCTGCGTCTGCTGATTATTATTGGTAGTAAATATCATGCATTTAGATTTATCTCTGTTAATTTTAAGTAAATGTTGATCAATACAAGAACATAATTTGCTATATAATATATCCATATCTTGAAAAGAATCAGCCAGGAGGACTATATCATCAGCGTAGGCTAATATGTTGCATCTCACATCTCCATATTTACATCCTGCATTAGTACCAGCCACTTCATTTATAATTTTGTCCATGTAAAAAATTGTATAGAAAGGGTGAGAGTATTCCACCTTGCCTCACACCTTTCTCAACATAAACATAGTTGCTATAAGAGTCTTGCCATCTTACATTCGCTTTCTGATTCCTTAGGTAATGCATTAAAATTAATATTACATCTACTGGTAGTGACAATTCTAATAATTTGTTCCCTAAAATAAAATGGTCTACCCTATCAAAAGCTTTACTTAGGTCAATAAATGTAGCTACTGCATTGTTCTTACAATTCGAGTATTTTTTCATAATGTCTTTAAGAATAAAACAAGTATCTGTGGTTGAAGACCCTGATTTAAACCCGAATTGTCTAAAGTTGAGAACCACTTTTTCAGATAAAATATCTAAAATAAATAATTCAAATAGTTTTAAAAGGCATGAGGACTGCATAATGGGTCTGTAATTATCTGACTCTGTTATAATTTTTCCTACTGTCTTTTATAATAGGTGTAATAGTACCCTTCAGCAAGTCACCAGGGAGATAGCAGTGGATAAAACAAGTATTTAAAAAATGAGCAATATTTTCCAAAAAAGACCAAGAGGCATTCTTTAAAAAAATTGTGTGAATAAAATCATGACCTTCACCAGAGTTAAGACGCATTAACAATTGTTTTATAGTGTGACTAGAGATCTTTAAACGCATTTTTCTACCTTCAGGCCACGCTTGCTTAATATCATTTAAGAAGTCTCGCTCAGCGTTATGATTATTTGGAGGTTGACTTAAAAGAAATTTTTCTTTAAATACTTTAGTTATATTAGAATTGCCACTCTGGCCATTTATAACACTTGATACCTTTTTACACCCTTTCTTTATTTTTACTTCATTCCAAAATTCACTCTTATTCTTATATAAAAACTTTTCCGTTATTGAATTACAAATCTCTCTCTGTTCGTTAATTTTACATTCATTTAGTGCCTTTTTAAATTCCTTCCGACTGTCTAACATATCTCTATGAATATCTGTTCCTCGTATCCTGCCATTCCTCACCCAGGTTAAGAATTTCTCCCTGGCAATAGTGTGTTTAGCCTTAATACACCGGTTCCATCCTGGTATCACTTTATATTTGTTCTTTTTAATATTAGCACGTGCATAGTCTCTACTAGCGCTCACAATGCTGGTCGTGATTAGTGAATACAATTTATCAATCCTTCTTAGATGACTGGGATCCCGGCACCCTAACCTATGGCAATCATGAATAGGGAAGGAATAAAAATCTTGTAAAAGATTGTCAACCCTCTGATTAATATGATTAATTTCTTGCATGCTTAACCTTTGCCAGATAACACGAGTTTGATTATTGTCAGCAAGTAAGCCAGAATCTTTAATCTTTTGACCTCCCCTAGTAAATTTTAAAGTAGCTTCCATTGGCAAGTGGTCCGATCCTATAATGTGTTGAAGTATTTTTATGTTGTTAATTGTAATATGATTGTGCACCTTTCCTATTACATGATCCAGCCATCTGGTGACGGAATCCCCATATCCAACAAATGTATAGGAGTCATTATCCAATATATCCACATCATAACACCTCAGTGAGTTTCTATTAATAAAACTCTGACAAATTTCGCCAGGCTCTACCTGAGAAAGGGTCGGCATTGAAGTCCCCCATCAGAAAAATTTCATCGTAATTAATATTGCTGATAAGATCCTCCAATACTGATAAGGACTCTAAATATTTATTTAAAGTTTCAGCTCTCCATACGTCACTATTCAGATAAATATTGATAAATGCCACATTGCGCCCAAATATATTTATATTAAGGACCATATAATTTGTTTCCAATATTACTTTATTGAAACTCTATTTGTAGGTCCTTTCTCCACAAAATGGCCATTCCTCCCTCAGGTCTGCCGGCATTACTTACCAATGATTTATGAGAATAGGTAGCCCCCACAGCAATGCTATCATACTCCTCATCTACAAAATCTAATATTGCTAGTTTGTCGTCAGTTAAAAAAGTTTCCTGTAAAAAAATAAAATCATAGCCAGAAGATGCTAAGTTTCTGACTAAATCAATATTCTTCTTTAAAGAGCAGCAGTTATAAGAACATATTTTTATACAATCAGAAGCCATTATTAAAAAGAAATAACTAAAAAATATAAACGTGAAGAATATCTAAATGGTAAATACTAATTATGTACTAGCTTGTGCCTCAAGTCCTCGGGACCTATTAAAAAACTTGTCCACTACTATTTCTTCAGGCCATAATGCTTCATTAAATAATTTTTCTCTCTCTGATAGTTTTACCGTTACTTTAAAAGCTTGATGATCAAAGGATCTAATGTTTAATTTACTTAAAGCTATAATTTCTATTATAGAAATCTATATAATCTATTATATAGATTATGTGGGAGGGAGGTATGTAGTGGGAGGGAGGTATGTAGTGGGAGGGATGTATGTAGTGGGAGGGAGGTATGTAGTGGGAGGGAGGTATGTAGTGGGAGGGAGGTATGTAGTGGGAGGGATGTATGTAGTGGGAGGGATGTATGTAGTGGGAGGGAGGTATGTAGTGGGAGGGAGGTATGTAGTGGGAGGGAGGTATGTAGTGGGAGGGAGGTATGTAGTGGGAGGGAGGTATGTCAATTCCTTTATTTCGCAATAAATATGTACAGTACACAGTACAAAACACACATTACATAATCCAATACAAATTATAGTAAAGTTAAATCAAAATGTATTAAACATTCAAAATTATTTCATATATACAAACTATTTACAATATTAGCTTCTGATAGTCAGGATAAAATCATCAAATAAAATATTATAAAAAATATATGCATTCAAAACTCAATTATGAGGATGGAAGTTATGCGATAATGAAATTATCGAATTCAATTAAAATGCAATTTCTAAGACGTATTTGTTGCATATAACCGCTGTTAAAAAATAATAGTTACGCCCTTCAGGAGCTAAAACCCATAATAGAAACATGGACCTCGCCTGTCCTCATGCCCTTGTACCCACTCAATCCTGGCTCTCAAAACATCTAGATTTTCTCCTAGTACATCTACATTATAAGTTTTTCGAAACAAATTTACCACATTTTGAACCATGAAACCTTCTTTAATAATAGGAATATTATGCCTAATTATAGGATTTTGAGACCTTAATACTCTTTTGCAGTATCGTGCTTGAACTAATGCTGTATGATGATTGAGTAGCAATTGTTTGCATCGAGCTGCCGTGATATGGCTGCTGGCGTAGGGAGGTACGCCACAAATACGCTTAAGGGATTTATTAAATGCAACTGAAAATGCTTTAAAACCATTAGAATTAAAAGAACTGTCGTGATTCCATAGGGGAAGTCCATAATCTGGTAGACAGTAAGAATTAAAAAGAAATAACATTGTATCTTTGTTCACTTGTTTGTAATTTCTAAAAATACTATTAAAAGATCCATACAAATGATTTATTCTAAAAGTTATGTCATCTGAGTCTTTAAAATTAAACAAAATATTGTGGCCCAGATATTTGAATCCCTTCACCACCTCCAAGGTATCTCCGTTCAGCTCAATGCTCTGCGTCTGCTGATTATTATTGGTAGTAAATATCATGCATTTAGATTTATCTCTGTTAATTTTAAGTAAATGTTGATCAATACAAGAACATAATTTGCTATATAATATATCCATATCTTGAAAAGAATCAGCCAGGAGGACTATATCATCAGCGTAGGCTAATATGTTGCATCTCACATCTCCATATTTACATCCTGCATTAGTACCAGCCACTTCATTTATAATTTTGTCCATGTATAAATTGTATAGAAAGGGTGAGAGTATTCCACCTTGCCTCACACCTTTCTCAACATAAACATAGTTGCTATAAGAGTCTTGCCATCTTACATTCGCTTTCTGATTCCTTAGGTAATGCATTAAAATTAATATTACATCTACTGGTAGTGACAATTCTAATAATTTGTTCCCTAAAATAAAATGGTCTACCCTATCAAAAGCTTTACTTAGGTCAATAAATGTAGCTACTGCATTGTTCTTACAATTCGAGTATTTTTTCATAATGTCTTTAAGAATAAAACAAGTATCTGTGGTTGAAGACCCTGATTTAAACCCGAATTGTCTAAAGTTGAGAACCACTTTTTCAGATAAAATATCTAAAATAAATAATTCAAATAGTTTTAAAAGGCATGAGGACTGCATAATGGGTCTGTAATTATCTGACTCTGTAATATTTTTCCTACTGTCTTTTATAATAGGTGTAATAGTACCCTTCAGCAAGTCACCAGGGAGATAGCAGTGGATAAAACAAGTATTTAAAAAATGAGCAATATTTTCCAAAAAAGACCAAGAGGCATTCTTTAAAAAAATTGTGTGAATAAAATCATGACCTTCACCAGAGTTAAGACGCATTAACAATTGTTTTATAGTGTGACTAGAGATCTTTAAACGCATTTTTCTACCTTCAGGCCACGCTTGCTTAATATCATTTAAGAAGTCTCGCTCAGCGTTATGATTATTTGGAGGTTGACTTAAAAGAAATTTTTCTTTAAATACTTTAGTTATATTAGAATTGCCACTCTGGCCATTTATAACACTTGATACCTTTTTACACCCTTTCTTTATTTTTACTTCATTCCAAAATTCACTCTTATTCTTATATAAAAACTTTTCCGTTATTGAATTACAAATCTCTCTGTTCGTTAATTTTACATTCATTTAGTGCCTTTTTAAATTCCTTCCGACTGTCTAACATATCTCTATGAATATCTGTTCCTCGTATCCTGCCATTCCTCACCCAGGTTAAGAATTTCTCCCTGGCAATAGTGTGTTTAGCCTTAATACACCGGTTCCATCCTGGTATCACTTTATATTTGTTCTTTTTAATATTAGCACGTGCATAGTCTCTACTAGCGCTCACAATGCTGGTCGTGATTAGTGAATACAATTTATCAATCCTTCTTAGATGACTGGGATCCCGGCACCCTAACCTATGGCAATCATGAATAGGGAAGGAATAAAAATCTTGTAAAAGATTGTCAACCCTCTGATTAATATGATTAATTTCTTGCATGCTTAACCTTTGCCAGATAACACGAGTTTGATTATTGTCAGCAAGTAAGCCAGAATCTTTAATCTTTTGACCTCCCCTAGTAAATTTTAAAGTAGCTTCCATTGGCAAGTGGTCCGATCCTATAATGTGTTGAAGTATTTTTATGTTGTTAATTGTAATATGATTGTGCACCTTTCCTATTACATGATCCAGCCATCTGGTGACGGAATCCCCATATCCAACAAATGTATAGGAGTCATTATCCAATATATCCACATCATAACACCTCAGTGAGTTTCTATTAATAAACTCTGACAAATTTCGCCAGGCTCTACCTGAGAAAGGGTCGGCATTGAAGTCCCCCATCAGAAAAATTTCATCGTAATTAATATTGCTGATAAGATCCTCCAATACTGATAAGGACTCTAAATATTTATTTAAAGTTTCAGCTCTCCATACGTCACTATTCAGATAAATATTGATAAATGCCACATTGCGCCCAAATATATTTATATTAAGGACCATATAATTTGTTTCCAATATTACTTTATTGAACTCTATTTGTAGGTCCTTTCTCCACAAAATGGCCATTCCTCCCTCAGGTCTGCCGGCATTACTTACCAATGATTTATGAGAATAGGTAGCCCCCACAGCAATGCTATCATACTCCTCATCTACAAAATCTAATATTGCTAGTTTGTCGTCAGTTAAAAAAGTTTCCTGTAAAAAATAAAATCATAGCCAGAAGATGCTAAGTTTCTGACTAAATCAATATTCTTCTTTAAAGAGCAGCAGTTATAAGAACATATTTTTATACAATCAGAAGCCATTATTAAAAAGAAATAACTAAAAAATATAAACGTGAAGAATATCTAAATGGTAAATACTAATTATGTACTAGCTTGTGCCTCAAGTCCTCGGGACCTATTAAAAAACTTGTCCACTACTATTTCTTCAGGCCATAATGCTTCATTAAATAATTTTCTCTCTCTGATAGTTTTACCGTTACTTTAAAAGCTTGATGATCAAAGGATCTAATGTTTAATTTACTTAAAGCTATAATTTCTATTATAGAAATCTATATAATCTATTATATAGATTATGTGGGAGGGAGGTATGTAGTGGGAGGGAGGTACTGGGAGGGATGTATGTAGTGGGAGGGAGGTATGTAGTGGGAGGGAGGTATGTAGTGGGAGGGAGGTATGTAGTGGGAGGGATGTATGTAGTGGGAGGGATGTATGTAGTGGGAGGGAGGTATGTAGTGGGAGGGAGGTATGTAGTGGGAGGGAGGTATGTAGTGGGAGGGAGGTATGTAGTGGGAGGGAGGTATGTCAATTCCTTTATTTCGCAATAAATATGTACAGTACACAGTACAAAACACACACATTACATAATCCAATACAAATTATAGTAAAGTTAAATCAAAATGTATTAAACATTCAAAATTATTTCATATATACAAACTATTTACAATATTAGCTTCTGATAGTCAGGATAAAATCATCAAATAAAATATTATAAAAAATATATGCATTCAAAACTCAATTATGAGGATGGAAGTTATGCGATAATGAAATTATCGAATTCAATTAAAATGCAATTTCTAAGACGTATTTGTTGCATATAACCGCTGTAAAAAATAATAGTTACGCCCTTCAGGAGCTAAAACCCATAATAGAAACATGGACCTCGCCTGTCCTCATGCCCTTGTACCCACTCAATCCTGGCTCTCAAAACATCTAGATTTTCTCCTAGTACATCTACATTATAAGTTTTTCGAAACAAATTTACCACATTTTGAACCATGAAACCTTCTTTAATAATAGGTATACTATGCCTAATTATAGGATTTTGAGACCTTAATACTCTTTTGCAGTATCGTGCTTGAACTAATGCTGTATGATGATTGAGTAGCAATTGTTTGCATCGAGCTGCCGTGATATGGCTGCTGGCGTAGGGAGGTACGCCACAAATACGCTTAAGGGATTTATTAAATGCAACTGAAAATGCTTTAAAACCATTAGAATTAAAAGAACTGTCGTGATTCCATAGGGGAAGTCCATAATCTGGTAGACAGTAAGAATTAAAAAGAAATAACATTGTATCTTTGTTCACTTGTTTGTAATTTCTAAAAAATACTATTAAAAGATCCATACAAATTATTTATTCTAAAAGTTATGTCATCTGAGTCTTTAAAATTAAACAAAATATTGTGGCCCAGATATTTGAATCCCTTCACCACCTCCAAGGTATCTCCGTTCAGCTCAATGCTCTGCGTCTGCTGATTATTATTGGTAGTAAATATCATGCATTTAGATTTATCTCTGTTAATTTTAAGTAAATGTTGATCAATACAAGAACATAATTTGCTATATAATATCCATATCTTGAAAAGAATCAGCCAGGAGGACTATATCATCAGCGTAGGCTAATATGTTGCATCTCACATCTCCATATTTACATCCTGCATTAGTACCAGCCACTTCATTTATAATTTTGTCCATGTATAAATTGTATAGAAAGGGTGAGAGTATTCCACCTTGCCTCACACCTTTCTCAACATAAACATAGTTGCTATAAGAGTCTTGCCATCTTACATTCGCTTTCTGATTCCTTAGGTAATGCATTAAAATTAATATTACATCTACTGGTAGTGACAATTCTAATAATTTGTTCCCTAAAATAAAATGGTCTACCCTATCAAAAGCTTTACTTAGGTCAATAAATGTAGCTACTGCATTGTTCTTACAATTCGAGTATTTTTTCATAATGTCTTTAAGAATAAAACAAGTATCTGTGGTTGAAGACCCTGATTTAAACCCGAATTGTCTAAAGTTGAGAACCACTTTTTCAGATAAAATATCTAAATAAATAATTCAAATAGTTTTAAAAGGCATGAGGACTGCATAATGGGTCTGTAATTATCTGACTCTGTAATATTTTTCCTACTGTCTTTTATAATAGGTGTAATAGTACCCTTCAGCAAGTCACCAGGGAGATAGCAGTGGATAAAACAAGTATTTAAAAAATGAGCAATATTTTCCAAAAAAGACCAAGAGGCATTCTTTAAAAAAATTGTGTGAATAAAATCATGACCTTCACCAGAGTTAAGACGCATTAACAATTGTTTTATAGTGTGACTAGAGATCTTTAAACGCATTTTTCTACCTTCAGGCCACGCTTGCTTAATATCATTTAAGAAGTCTCGCTCAGCGTTATGATTATTTGGAGGTTGACTTAAAAGAAATTTTTTCTTAAATACTTTAGTTATATTAGAATTGCCACTCTGGCCATTTATAACACTTGATACCTTTTTACACCCTTTCTTTATTTTTACTTCATTCCAAAATTCACTCTTATTCTTATATAAAAACTTTTCCGTTATTGAATTACAAATCTCTCTCTGTTCGTTAATTTTACATTCATTTAGTGCCTTTTTAAATTCCTTCCGACTGTCTAACATATCTCTATGAATATCTGTTCCTCGTATCCTGCCATTCCTCACCCAGGTTAAGAATTTCTCCCTGGCAATAGTGTGTTTAGCCTTAATACACCGGTTCCATCCTGGTATCACTTTATATTTGTTCTTTTTAATATTAGCACGTGCATAGTCTCTACTAGCGCTCACAATGCTGGTCGTGATTAGTGAATACAATTTATCAATCCTTCTTAGATGACTGGGATCCCGGCACCCTAACCTATGGCAATCATGAATAGGGAAGGAATAAAAATCTTGTAAAAGATTGTCAACCCTCTGATTAATATGATTAATTTCTTGCATGCTTAACCTTTGCCAGATAACACGAGTTTGATTATTGTCAGCAAGTAAGCCAGAATCTTTAATCTTTTGACCTCCCCTAGTAAATTTTAAAGTAGCTTCCATTGGCAAGTGGTCCGATCCTATAATGTGTTGAAGTATTTTTATGTTGTTAATTGTAATATGATTGTGCACCTTTCCTATTACATGATCCAGCCATCTGGTGACGGAATCCCCATATCCAACAAATGTATAGGAGTCATTATCCAATATATCCACATCATAACACCTCAGTGAGTTTCTATTAATAAACTCTGACAAATTTCGCCAGGCTCTACCTGAGAAAGGGTCGGCATTGAAGTCCCCCATCAGAAAAATTTCATCGTAATTAATATTGCTGATAAGATCCTCCAATACTGATAAGGACTCTAAATATCTAAATATTCCACAATTCTTTCCTAAGCTGAATAAAATCATATACTGATGGCCAGAATAATTTGAAGAAGTGCATTTCAATACCGAAAAGGTTAAACATTGAATGGGAAAACAAACAGCGAGAATTGACCATTGAAACTCCCTAAATCATTGCTTATAGCTCGGCCAGAGGCAAATTTGTTCTAAGTTACATGTTTGCTATCGCTTGCCCAGAAAAAAAACCCTGAATGGGGAGAAGCGTCTCGTTGTCGCCAAACTAAGGGGGTGAAACATCTTAAAATCTTCAAACTAATGGAGTGATGCAGGGGAGGCCTTAGAAGACCTCCCTTAGGGCTGAACCTTGACAATTTTCGCGTTATTATAGCCTGTGACTAGCACTGGTACTATGTGTTTAACTCACACTCAAACACTCATAACTTCACTCTCACTTTCTCTCTCCTATCCTATTCTACACTAGAAATAAGTTATGACCACCTTGTTTGGATCGTAATGGAAGAGGGAGGGGCCCCCTTCTCTTCCATTTTACTTTAAATGGGTTATGCTATCTCTACTAGAATGAAGTCCTGACCACCTAGTTTGGATCGTAATCTCTGTGTACCTATGTAAAAGTTATGTAAATCCACTCTCTCTCTCTCTCTCTCTCTCTCTCTCTCTCTCTCTCTCTCTCTCTCTCTCTCTCTCTCTCTCTCTCTTCTCTCTCTCTCTCTCTCTCTCTCTCTCCTCTCTCTCTCTCTCTCTCTCTCTCTCTCTCTCTCTCTCTCTCTTCTCTCTCTCTCTCTCTCTCTCTCTCTCTCTCTCTCTCTCTCTCTCTCTCTCTCTCTCTCTCTCTCTCTCTCTCTCTCTCTCTCTCTCTCTCTCTCTCTCTCTCTCTCTCTTCTCTCATCTCTCTCTCTCTCTATCGTATTTATCGCTGTCTTCTTTACGATTACGACATACTGTACTAGTGCATGAGAACAGGAAATAGGGAGCCTCGCTCTCTCTCACAAATGAGAACATAAGTAAACAGGAGTCTGCAGAGAGCCGATTGGCTATAAGACTCGGTAGCCTATTCCACATATCTACAACTCTGTTACTAAACGAATAGAGGCAGATCCCTTACACACCCAGTCTCTCTCTATCGCTCGTTTGTTTGCACACCGGTACAAATGAGGCAGATCCCTTACAAGATGAACATAGGAATCTGCAGAGAGACTTAAGTGGCCCACAAAAGGCAGATCCCTTTCACATACAACCCATTTCAACCATATGACTATCTGATTTTATCTTTAAATTCTCTATTGTTCTTGATCCCACTATAGCACTAGGTAGCCTATTTCACATATCTACGACTCTGTTACGAGAGAGGCAGATCCCTTACACAGCCAATCTCTCTCTCTTATTTGCACACTGGTACAAAGGACGCAGATCCTTACACATGCTACCAAGATGAAAATGGGAGTCTGCAGAGAGCCGGTTGACCCACACACACGGCAGATCCATTTCACACCCAACCCATCTCGTCTTATCAAATTTTATGTTGAAGCTCTATTGTTATTGATCCCACTATAGCACTTGGTAGCCTATTCCACATATCTACAACTCTTTTACCAAGCGAATAGAGGCAGATCCCTTACACAGCCAATGTCTTTCTCTCTCGCTCTTGTTTGTTTGCACACTGGTACAAATGAGGCAGATCCCTTACACATGCAACCAAGATGAAAATGGGAGTCTGCAGAGAGTCAAGTGGCCCACATAAGGCAGGTCCCTTTCACACTCAACCCATCTCATAAACTTTACCTGTTATTTGCACTACTTACTATACACCCATGTTATCATATACCTGCAACCAAAACCCCCTGTCACTACTATTTTTGACTTGACTTGACCCAGGGCACTGGAGCAGTAAAGCTTACCCAGGTTGCTGCGACTTCATTATCCCCTAGGCACACAAAACCTTCACCAAACCAGCGACCAGCTCAGCAGAAAAAAAGGGAGAACCTGGCGTCAGAACTACCAACCCCAACGACAGCTGGGAAGCAGTGAAAAGGAAGGAAGCGAGAGGACCAGGGCCTATCCAAGACACCTGAAAAGATTATCCTTATGAGATAGTGAAGCGTTATACCTTCAACTATTATTATTATTATTATTATTATTATTAATTGTGTTTATTATTATTATTATTATTATTATTGTTATTATTATTTATTTGTTACCTTCTGATGCCTTCAAGCTAACCCCGTGCCTCTCTTAGACTCCCTTCAAGTTAAATTATGTTCATTATTCTGTAAAAAGTATGTCCACTTTAATCGGGTGAAACTCCTTATGATCACCAGAACAAAGGACCAAACCGTCTTAAAATTGACATACTAATTGGGGGAACAGTGGGGTTACAAAAAAATCATCTCCAGCTTAGGTACAGTTAAATTGTAACTGATAGGACAGAACAAGGCCTCAGGAACTCTATATTAAAGCATAGGGAATTCGGAGGCCGGGAATCGTATTAATATACAATTAACCAGGAATGACGAGAATAGGGGACCGCGTTAAATTATATATGTCATAGGAAAACTGAGGTGAGGGAGCCGTGTTAAATAATAAACGATACACGGGACTCTGGCGCCGGGTAGCCGTATAAAATATTAGATGATGGAGGAGCGCTGAGGGTTTGGAGGGCCCTATTAATGGTTGCAAGTCAAAACGGCCACATTCCGAAACGGCCGCATTCCAGGACAACTGCATTCCAAATTAGCCACACTCCAAAACAGCCACACTATGAAACCGACACACTCCGAAATGGTCACACTACAAAAATTCCGCACTCCAAAACGGCAACACTCTGAAACGGCCATACTTTGAAACAACTGCACTTCGAAACGACCACACTCCGAAAGGGTCACACTTCGAAACGACCATACTTCGAAAGGGCCATACTCCGAAAAGGCCACACTCCAAGCAACCCACTCCAAGAGACAACCACGCTCCAAACCGGCCACGCTTTGTAATGGCCACACTCTAAAACGGCCACACTCCGAAACAGCCATACTCCGGAACGGCCACACTCCAAAACAGCCATACTCCGAAATGGCCATACTCCGAATCGGCCACAATCATATCGATTGTTATCAAAGTACTGTAGCTACAATCTCTTAACTTAACCCTATCTGGTGCAACGCGGAACTGTTTGGCCTCGCTTTTCACTCCATTAAGCATGGTTCACACATTCAAGAGTAGGCGCCAGAGTCCAGTAGGAGTGAGCGAAGAGTAACCCTCTTCGTGGATCTTTTTGACTCTGGCAAGAACCAGCCCGAGTAAGGTCATTGTTCCCGATTCACCAAAAGTCAGCAAGAGTCAGTAAGTGTTCATCCAAAAGTCAGTACGAGTCACAGAGAGTCAACAAGAATCATGAAGAGTGTAACACGAACCCAACACGAGTTGAGGAAATTTGAACAATAACGGTAAATTTTCCGGGCCAATAAACAAAGAGTCTGTATGAGTCAACAGAGTTTAAAAAGAGTCAACAAGAGTGTAACAAGAGTCAACACGAGTCACAAAGAGTTATGCAGAGTTCAACAAGAGTCAACACGAGTCATGAAGAGTCAACTAGAGTCAACACATGTTGTACTCCTTTGTACACGTGTCTACACGTGTGTCCTTCGGACTCTTGACGGGGCCAAGAAATTTCAAGCAGGCATGAAATTTCTAGGCCACGTCACGAGTCCCCAGGACACACCCCGATACCAACACGACTCGCACGAGTGTAACACGAGTCACGAAGAGTATGCCCGAGTCATGGCCGAATCTGAAAATGTCCACACTCTTGCTGGACTCGGGCACCTACTCTTGTATGTGTGAATCATGCTTTAGTTGTGAGATTTATAGACTCTTCACCTCATTAGTTCGGCAATTATAGGATACTCTACTTCATTCAGGCGTCGTTTTTTTTCTGGGAGAGCAAATAGTGACCCTGCAATTCAGATGAAATCAGCCTTTGGCCGGGACATTACTCTACCGAAAAATTTCTGTATTTAGCTTCAAGGAGTTCTGGGTGGGGTGGCGTTATTTATTTTGTTTTATTATTAATATTTTTATTTTTATTTTATTTATTTTTACGCTAGGGACCAAACTAAACATGCTCGATTATAGCAAAACAAAAAACAATCAAAACCCTCCACCCTCCTTTGGCGGCACCGCGCTCTAGTCCGAGTAGAGAACCAAGGCCTAAAGAGCGGGGCCCGGCTTTAGTCGCATGGCATGTTGAGCACGTAATCGGCTCTGAGAGAGAGTCCGACCGGTGGGAGGAGCGCATGGACAATGACCGTTCGGCTATGGACGTTGTCCCGCCACTGACACTGTCTTCACATCCCACCAGCCCTGGTCCCACAATACAGGGTAAAAAACTGAAGAAATTACTGTATTTTAGGGATTTTTCCTTAGTGTTGCACGATCGTTCAAGACAACCCGTGGTCGTAGAAGGATGGTTCAGGTGTCATTGGAAAGCTCGATTATCGCCTTTTCACGGATACATAATTGTATTACGCTCTGGCTCTTGTTTATGCATGAAAAAGAGCATGGAATGAAGCTCGTTTAGGTAAATCTCCCGCTTGGCAGGTAGAGTTACAAACCTAGCCGCTCGTTGAGTGTTAATCATAATTACACAAAACTCCCAATAACCTTCAAGACGTCGCACCTGATAGCGTTAACCAAACCTCCCATAACGTGAGCTATGTTAAACTAAACTATTGGCTATTAATCTAACCTAATTTAACCCCTAGACCGCTTAGGATTGTGGCCGTTTTGGAGTGAGGCAGTTTTGGAATGTGGACGTTTTTTAGTATGACCGTTTTAGAGACTGATCGTTAGGGTTGAGGTCGTTTTGGTGTGTAGCCGTTTTGGTTGGGTCTTTTCGGATTATGGCCATTTTTGAGTGAGGCAATTTTGATTGTTTCCTTTTTGGATTAAGAATTGGAGCGTGGTCATTTCGTTGTGGCTTTTTTGGAATGTGGCCATTTTGAGTTGTGGCTGTTTTGGATTGTGGCCATTTTTGTGGCCGTTTCAGAGTGGTGCCCGTGACCCGTTTCCGTTATAAATACACTATATAATGAAGAGTAGGCCTACGGCTGGATTGACATAATGTGATTGTAATAGATGAGGACGGATCTCTCTCTCTCTCTCTTTCTCGATCTGCCTCTCGGTCTCTGTCTCTCCCAGTCTCTGTCTCCTGTCTCTCTTGGTCTCTGTTTCTTTTCTCTCTCTGCCTCTATCTCTCTCTCGGTCTCTCAGATAAATTTCAGTATCTCTCTGTCACTGTCACTCACACACTCTCTGTTTCTCTAAGCCCCAGGGCACCACTTCCTTCTCACATCTTTCCCACATTCCGAAATACTGTTGAAGACATGGAACAGCAGTGATTTGGAGGGCAAGTAACCTCAAGGGGTCGCATGACCTGTTGTTGCTAGTTTTCCTTTGTACCCCATTGTACTCACTCTCTTTCTCTGTCACTCTCTCTCTTCTCTCTCTCTCTCATTCATATACTGTGCCTATCTGAGTCAGAGGTGCTGCGCTTGGTTGCGGGGTCTCTCTCTTCCCCCCCCCCCACCCCCCCCTGACCTGCCTCAAAGAGATGTTATATTGCGATGGATTGTATTTCGGAGGGGGGGGGGGGGTTTCTGGCCCCCTTCTCTCTCATGTTTACCCATTATTTTCTGATCGTAAGAAGTTAGGCCTATTAGTTTGGCGATTTTAAGACTTTGCACCCATATTAGTCCTTTCGTGACATTTTAGTGTCGATTATTTCTTGGCGAGCGCTAGTTAGCCGGAAACTTAGAGGCCGGGACATTTTTCTACTGAACAATGTACACATTTGTCTTAAAGAGGATCTCGTTTTTTATGTTTTTAAACTTGGAGGCCTAGCGAGGAAACTAGAAAATGTATAGAAAATATGTAAATATACTAAATAAGAAACCCTATTCCCTTCAGAGATATTCCGAGTCCCAAAGTCTCTACCTCAATCACTCTCTTATCCTCCTTTTGTACCTCCCATTATCGCTGACCCTCTCCATCTCCTCCTCGTCTCTCTATCTCTCCATAATAATTCTCGCACTTTTCATCTCTTTCCCTTTTCCACCAGTTTTCCCATATCTCTCTCCTTCTCTCTGTCTCGGTCTCTGTCTCTGTCTCTTTCTCTCTCGTCTGTTCCATCTCTCATATCTGTGTCTGCCTGGAGTTCATACAGGAGATCAAGAGGTGCGCTTGGGTGCTGTCCAGTCCCCCGACCCTCAAAGAGATATTGCCATGGAGGTATTAAGACTTCAGAGCCCCGAGTGCAATACGAGGAAACTACAATATATATTATATATACTGTACAGAACTCCGGTGTGCCTTCCTACCTTCCTGCCTTTCTTTCTGCCTTCCTTCCTGCCTTCCTTCCTGCCTTCCGTTCTGCTTTTCTTATTACCTGCCTTTCTTCCTAACTTTCCTTCCTACGTTCTGCTTTCTTACTTCCTTCTTTCTTTCTGCCTTCCTTCCTTCCTGATGCCTTCCTTTCTGTCTACCTTTCTCCTGCCTTCGGTTCTGCTCTTCTACTTCTGCTTTTCTTTTTGCCTTTCTTCCTACCTTTCCTTCGTTCCTTGCTACTGCCTTTCCTCCTGTCTTTCTGCCTTCCTTCCCTTCTTTCCTTAATTCCGCATTTGTCCTTTCTTTCAGGTGACAATATGCACTCTAGCCTAACCAGGGTTTCTTCTTTTGATGTATCGGTACAATTCAGGTGTGTAGCGAAGAAAGGGAGGGGGGTACTTCTCAGTTTAGGAAGGGCCTCCAGCAATCAGTAGGCTTCGATTTATCTTAATTAACTTTTGTTACTATCATCGACGATTTTACGCAGCTTAGGAAGGACGAATTCCTATTAAAACGCTACAGACTATTTCAATTAATCCTTTTAGCTACCGCATACTCCTCCCAAGCTTCATAAATCTAAGTGTAGAGCTGAAATCCAATTCAAAGACGTCGCCGGTACAGAAGGGGTTAAGACCGCGATTGTACCTCTTTAAGAAGCGAAAGCCAGACCCTAGGAACACAACAAAGAAGGGATATCACTACACTAATGACTTACGCCTTCATATACAATAGATCTTAAAGTTTTGGTTTTGCTCTCTCTCTCTCTCTCTCTCTCTCTCTCTCTCTCTCTCTCTCTCTCTCTCTCTCTCTCTCTCTCTCTCTCTCTCTCTCTCTCTCTCTGCCTTCAGCACAAATAGCCGACTAAAACATTTGTGTCTGAGGGAAGAAGTTGAATTCATCAACCTCTGGGACAACTTCTACAACCAGCCTACTCTGTTCCGCAAGGATGGCACTCATCTAAACCCTGTGGGTTCAGCACGCATGGGTCGTCTCCTACACGAAGCAGTCCGCAGCCATGGATCAAAAAACGCCATCCGAGAAGAAGCAGCAGTGACATAAATCATCCAACGCCAAGAAAAAAACAGAGGCAACCGACGACCACCAGCGATAAGGACCGGAGACAGCGAGGACCGAGGACAGCCATGAACATAAATGTAGATCCGACAAGAACCAAACATATTATTAAAACGCGTTCCGTGAGTTCTAAAATAACAAATTTAAAGGTTTTCTATGCAAACGCTCGTAGCATACGCAATAAATTTTCAGATTTAGAGGAGCTAGTGTTTACAGAAAATTATGATGTGATTGGCATAACAGAATCTTGGCTCAATACAGAAGATAGAGACTTTTTAGCAGAGTATTCACTTCCCGGTTATGTAATGTTTGAGAAAAGCCGAATAAATCGAAATGGAGGTGGCGTTTTACTTTATATCAAAGAAAGTCTTAACCCTACCCTCTTGCCAAAACCTCAAATTGTGAACGTCGACGCATCTTTTGTGCTAATAAAGAATAATAAAGGTACCAAATAATACTTGCATTAATATACAGACCTCCAGCTCAATCAGTGCAAACTGACCGAGAAATTTACGAACAAATTGCAGATGTAAGTAACTCACAAGATACCGTAATTTTTGGGGACTTTAATTTACCTGTGACCAAGTGGGGCGATACTCGTACTTCACACTCCGGACATGACTTGTATACGAACTTGCAAGAGAGTTCGCTTTATCAATTTGTTGGAACGCCGACCCGTGGTAATAACGTTCTTGACATTGTACTTGCAACAAAAGAAGAATTAATAGAGAATTTGAATGTTGGTGATGAATTCAGTAACAGCGACCATCATACGATAACTTTCACTTTAAAGTTTACTAGTAACGAACCAAATAGTAGCATCGAAAAGTCCCTAATTTCAAGAAAGCAAACTTCCATAAACTTAGAGCTATGTTTAAAGAAACTGACTGGAGCTTTTTAATTCACAATAACGACATAAATACATCTTGGAAGTTATTCGAAGCCACTTACCTAAAAGCAGTGCAAGACTGCATACCATCGAAAACTCGGCGTCCAGGCCATAATAATAAGCCCAAATGGTGGAATAAAGATATTTCAAACTGCATGCTTGCTAAAAAATTTGCTAATGATAGATTAAAATCCTCACAAAATGACGAAGAACGGCTGAAATTTGTAGAGCTACGACGCAAAGCCAAAAAGTTAATTAAGCAAAGTAAAAAGACCTTAGAGTTACATATTGCGAATCAAAGTAAAACAAACCCGAAAGAATTCTATAGTTATATCAGAAAGAAAAAAATAGTTACTTCAACTGATGGACCGTTAGTCGATGAAAATGGAGAATACACCAAAGACGAAGAACAAATGAGTAATGCCCTCAATACCTTCTTTGCATCAGTTTTTACAACAGAAGACCTCAGTGATATCCCTACACCATCGCCGATTCAGATTGATAATTCAGATGTTTTAAGCAATATCACCGTTACAGAGAGAGAAGTATTGAATTGTTTAGATAAACTCAAGGTAAATAAAACGCCTGGACCTGATACAATCTCGCCTAGAGTTCTAAAGGAAGCTAAGGATGAGCTCTCTAAACCACTGACATTACTATTCAATAAATCCTTGCAGTCTGGAACTATGCCCGATCAGTGGAAGCTAGCCAACGTAACACCGATATTCAAAAAAGGCAGCAAATCCCTATCCAGTAACTATCGTCCAATTAGCTTAACCTCAGTTGTATGTAAAATGCTAGAAACGGTCATACGAGACAGACTCGTAAATCACTTAGAGGAAAATAACATACTTAAAGATACTCAACACGGCTTTCGTAAAAAACGTTCCTGTTTAACAAACCTCTTAGACTTCTTCCACGATATCCTCAACCTCTACGATGAGAGTAAAGCTGTAGATATTATATACCTTGATTTTCAAAAGGCCTTTGACAAAGTTCCCCACAAACGTTTACTGCTAAAACTAAAAGCGCATGGAATACAAGACGGTTGTGTTGAAATGGATAGAAAATTGGCTCAGCGACAGAAAGCAAAGAGTAGTCATCAAACGGTAAGGCATCAAAATGGACCAATGTAAGTAGCGGGGTACCCCAGGGATCGGTACTAGGACCAATTCTCTTTCTAATTTACATCAACGAAATAGATGAGGGTCTCACCTGTACAATCTCAAAATTTGCTGACGATACAAAAATTGCAAATAGCGTACTCTCAAAAGAACAAGTTGACGATATGCAACACAATCTAGATAAATTGTCATGTTGGGCCCAAAATTTGGCAAATGAGTTTCAATGCGGATAAATGTAAAGTACTACATATCGGATACCTAAATGAGAAAGCAAACTATTCGATGAATGGCACTCCGCTTAAGAATGTAAACAGAGAAACCGATCTGGGAGTAACAATATCGAGTAACCTAAAACCGAGTCAACAATGTTCAGAAGTTGTTAAGAAGGCAAACAAAATAATTGGCTTTATAGGCAGGTCATTTGAGCATAAATCCAAAGAAGTTATCCTAACCTTTACAATTCCTTAGTCCGCCCTCTTCTGGAATACTGCGTTCAAATCCTGGTGCCCTTATTACCCAAAAAGATATAAAACAAGCTAGAACGAGTTCAACGTAGAGTTACCAAAATGATACCTAGCCTAAAGAACAAACCATACGAAGAGCGTCTTAGAGAATTAAATCTATTTCCTTTAACCCAGCGCAGATTAAGAGGTGACTTAATTCAAGTGTTCAAAATCATCAAAGGCATCGACAATACGAACTGTAGTAAGTACTTCACTATCGACCAATCTAATTACACGCGGGGAAACGGTTGCAAAATTATTGGTAAATCTTTTAACTCGCACGAATCTAAGAATTTCTTCTTCAATCGAATTGTCAACTTGTGGAATGGGCTTCCCCGAAACGTTATAGACCTGCATCACCGTTGATTCATTTAAACTCGCCTAGACAAATATCTCGCATCAAACCCGCGACTGACTGCGTTTGTAAATGAATAACTTTATTTTATCCCCCCCTCAGTTACTAAAGCCATCTGTCCCCTACTAACATCCTAATCCTGCCACGGACATTTTAGTTCCAGGGCAGTAATTCCCTTTCCAATGTTCCCTTACCCACTCTAAACCACTGTTTGGACACTTGATCCTCAGTGTTTTGGAGGACAAGCAAACAAGAAGGATCACTAGATGTGTTGTTGCTTGATTTCCTTTGTACTCCTTTGTACTCTCCTCTCTCTCCTCCCTCTCTCTCCTCTCTCTCGGACTCCTCCCGCATCCCGTACTCTCTCTCTCCTCTCTCTCTCTTTTGTTGTATGATGTTATAATTGTTTCTGCTGCTGGCTCTCGTGGGCTTTCTCCACCATGAGTGGTGTTGTGACATATACCGACACAGATACATTACTGTACTCATATATCTCTCTAATACGTGGTTGTATCATTTCTGTGTTCCTGTGGTTTTATGGTTTTTAAAGTTCATATCAAAAGAAGATCTCTTATCTCCGATAATGTGTATTGGGAAATTGTTTTGTGTGGTGTGTTGGACAGTGGGTGTTGATGTGTACTTACTCTAACTCTTACTCTAGTTGTATTTTGTGGCTGGAGTGAGCATGCTAGTTATTTTTTTTCTCCCGCCTCCTATCTGTGTAGGTGTTATATGTATCGTTGGAATGGCTGTGGCTGTGTGGGTGGTATGTCTGTATTTTTAGCCAATTGGCGACATCGGAAACGAAGGCCTTAGGGTGGATCTGTATGGTACCATTCTCACTATAGACGTGTGTTTGGTGCATGGTTTGGAGTGTGTGTTGTAGGCGTGTGTGTAACGTGTTTGGCGAGAATGTACATGCACATGCTGGTACAACACCAACACTGTCCATAAAGAGAGCTGCCAGACGAGAGTGAGACTACTACGGCCAGTGGAAATCAAAGGGTCTGTTTTGCTATGCCTTCTCTTTGAACCCGTACCAGAAGTAGAGACAGCTGGCCAGTGAAGGAGTTTCAATAACTGGAGGGGTTGAAGCTGTCCCAGAAGTCAGGTCAAAAAAAAAACGGAACGCACACTCCTAAGCGGGGGGGGCCATTCTCCTAAAGCGTCCATGCTCCTAAACTGACCCACTCCTAAACTGCCACACTCCTAACCGGCCACACCTAAACGGCTACAATCCTAAACGGCCATCACTTTCGAAAAGGCCTACAGATTCTTATTCCCTGTTGTACTGGTGACGGACGCTTTATAATATTTATATCTAACTATATTTTGATACTATTTTGTGCAGTTTAAGAAGGATCTGTGGTAGTAAAAAGGTGAGAATACTGTATTTTGTGTAGAATGCTGAATCTTATCGTCTAATAGTAGCCACCATCTATTTACTAAAAAAAATAAATAAAAAAAAGACGTTGGCCGGGGGGGGGGGACGTTGCCGGTGCTATAAGTGTTTAAAAGCCATATTTTGATGATTTATAACAACTTTTGCTTTATTAGTTTGGTGGTGTCGATTTTAAAAAAAGACATTCCCCTTTCCCACTTCCCTCCAATTTAGGTTTCTATTTTTAAATCTAAAATCTTCGTAAAAAAGGTAAGCGAAGCCTTCGCAATTTAATAGAATAACCCCCTCGCTTCAGCAGCCTTTATATTTTTTCTGCCGAACAATGTGACAGAACTTACCATGAAGTGGGTTCAGAGAGGTTGTTTGTATTTTATTTTATTTTATTTTAGGGCATTTTAGGGGGTTCAGAGAGGTTTGTGTTTTTATTATTATTGATTTGTTTAATTAATTAATTAATTTACTTATTATATATTGTTTATTAGTATTATTTTTTTAATATTATTATTATTAATAATATTTTATAATAACAATAATAATAACTCCGGTATTTTAGGTATAATGTTATTATTATTATCCTTTGATGGTACGCGAGTTCATAATATTGAGAGTGAGAGTGAAGTTAGTGGACTGTGTTGTGGGTGTGTTTGTAGGTGGGGGGGGGGAAGGGGGTATGGAGGTATGTATGTATCTGTGTTTTTGTGTGTGTGAGGTAACGAGTGGGGGGGGGGGGGGTGGGTCCCTTTTGTTTATTACTGGGGGTCGGTCTTTATTGTATCTAAGCCGAGGGTGGGGGTTTTTCCCCCCCGGTCCTCCCATGTTTCGAGCGCCCTATTAAGTTAGGCTATTATAAGTGGGTTGGTTGGTTTTTTCTGGTCTCCCTTCTCTCCCTCATGGTTTCGCCCCATTGTTTGTTCAAATTTCATGACATGCAAGGAGCCCATTAATTTGGCGATTTTATGACCTTCAACAAACCCCCCTGTCCTTTGTCAATATTTTAGAACTTTTCCGTGCCCGTTAAGTGTTGATCTTTTCCTGCGAGTTTGTAATTTAGGAAGAAAGAAACGGGCCATTTTTTGTCTATTTTCCTCTACCAAATTTTTTACAAATGTATCTTGAAGGAGATCTGCGGGATGTTTTTAAAAAAAAGTTTGATGGAGGTCTAGGGAGGAAAACCAAAGCAATTAATGAATAAATATATAAATCGACCAATAAATACCCCCGATAACCGCCCCCTAAAAGGTTTGATCTGGAGAGGGAGTGTTTATGGTCTCAAGTCAAATGGGCCACAAAGAATGCACCTAACATTAACCTTTCCACGCACATATGACGCAGATGTTGCCAGATTAGCAATAAGAAATAGGGGTTTCTCACTCTTATCATTACCTCTCTCCAAATTAGTTTTTCCTGCCCACAGCTAACTCAAAGACAACTGGCAGAGGTTAAAGTAACTAAACGAAAGGTTTCTAAATACCCCTGATGGTAACACAGGCTTTAAAGTAATCTCCAATAGACTCAAAAAATCAATCGGGCGTCCATATGTCGTAGAGGTTTAATAATTGGAAAAGGGTGGAAGTTTACCCCTTCATTAGTTTAGTACACATTTCTTCCTCTCATACTGGCTATCCCGTTAACGGATTGTATTCAGCTTCGGAAGAATTTTTTTGAAAGTCGGATGGTTTGACCGCCTCACCTCTTTGAATTCTTGGAGTGCCTTCCTAATATCTGAATGAAATCGTCATATTTGTGGCCTGAATAAAAGTGGAATAGGCCCTACAGGAGGTCGCGAATACTAAAAGGGTTAAGAGTGTTTGGTGTCATGTGTGTGTTTATGGTGTAGTGTGTATGTGTAGCCTATATATATAATATGCGCCCCTATTTTTGGGTGTATGCATATGTGGGTGTGTGTGCGTGCTTGTATGTGTATGTATGTGTGTGTGTGTGTGTGTTTGTGTGTGTGTGTGTGTGTGTGTGTGTGTGTGTGTGTGTGTGTGTTTTGTGGGTGTGTGTGTGTGTGTGTGTTGGGTGTTCTATATGTTACTGTATATGTGTCTGTCTTTGGGTTGCATTGTTAACATTATCAGTCTC
>CM064529.1:655287-752522 GCA_032716605.1 Paralithodes platypus
ACAAGCTAGAACGAGTTCACGTAGAGTTACCAAAATGATACCTAGCCTAAAGAACAAACCATACGAAGAGCGTCTTAGAGAATTAAATCTATTTCCTTTAACCCAGCGCAGATTAAGAGGTGACTTAATTCAAGTGTTCAAAATCATCAAAGGCATCGACAATATGAACTGTAGTAAGTACTTCACTATCGACCAATCTAATTACACGGAGGGAAACGGTTGCAAAATTATTGGTAAATCTTTTAACTCGCACGAATCTAAGAATTTCTTCTTCAATCGAGTTGTCAACTTGTGGAATGGGCTTCCCCGAAACGTTATAGACTGCATCACCGTTGATTCATTAAACTCCGCCTAGACAAATATCTCTCATCAAACCCGCGACTGACTGCGTTTGTAAATGAATAACTTTATTTTATCCCCCCCTCAGTTACTAACCCATCTGTCCTCTACTAACTTCCTAATCCTGCCACGGACATTAGTTCCAGGGCAGTAATTCCCTTTCCAATGTTCCCTTACCCACTCTAAACCACTGTTTGGACACTTGATCCTCAGTGTTTTGGAGGACAAGCAACCTAGAAGGGTCACTAGATATGTTGTTGCTTGATTTCCTTTGTACTCCTTTGTACTCCTTTGTACTTTGTATTACCACTATCACTATCACTATTAACACCAATATCATAATTACTATCACCCAACACTACCACCACTACAACCATCACTATTATCACAATCACTACCGTACCATCACTACTATCACCATCACTATTAACACAATACCATCATTACTACCAACCAACACTACCACAATTATCACCACTACTATCATCGTTATCACTTAAACCATCTACACTACCACCACCTACACCACAACTACCACCACCATCAACACTACCACCTTCACCATAGCTACCACCATAACCATCACCACTACCACCACACCATCATCACTACCACTATCTACACCACAACTACCACCACCATCTCTACAACTACCACCATTATCACTACCACCATAACATCATCACTACCACCACACCATCATCACTACCACCACACCATCATCACTACCACCATCTACACCACAACTACCGCCACCATCTCTATAACTACCACCATCATCACTACCACCGTCACCATAACCACTACCGCCGTCACCATAACCACTACCACCGTCACCATAACCACTACCACCATAACCATCACCACTACCACCATAACCATCACCACTACCACCATAACCATCACCACTACCACACCATCATCACTATTACTATCACAAACACTATCTCATACCCAAACATTACATCGTAAGGGGGGGGGGGGGGGGGGGGGGGGGGCATATTTATTTGCTTATTTATACATATTTCTATTATGTTCTTATTTTTCTCCCTAGACCTCTATCAAGCATAAACAAATAACACCTAGAGCCCCCTTCCAGCTAAATTTGTAAATTTTTCGGTAGAAAAATATCCCGGCCGAAGGCTGATTCCTAAAAAAAAAAAAAAAAAACGGCTCGCTTTCGCTCGCCAGGAAAAATCGACACCTAAATGGCACAAAAGGTCCAAATATTGACATAGAAATGAGGTGAAAGGTCTTATCGCCAAACTAATGGAACGAACGTCTTAAAATCTGAAAACTAATGGGGCTAAACACGAGGGGAAGGGAAGCCAGAAATATACACAACAACCATCTCCCCTTAAAACCCTAACCAACCAATCTACCTCATCAACTACATACATACAAGTACACATCCACAGCGGCATTAAAAAAACACATGAATCTTCCCAATTTAATCGTCTCTTCAAATTATACTTTATAATTTATCCATGAAACACGAACGCCATTAATTATCGATAATGATTTTCTCATGTATTAAGGGGAGGTTTTTAGTGTGTTTCCTAGACTTCCATCAAGCTTGAAATTACACCCCTTCGACCCCCTTTCAAGACAAATTTGTACATTTTTCGGTAGAAAAATGTCCCGGCCGAACGCCGGTTCCTCTTAAATTACAGGCTCGCTATCGCTCGCCAGGAAAAAATCGACACCTAAATGGGACGAACGTCTTAAATTTTCAAAAGCAAAACTCGTAAAATTGTGGCTAGGTTTATCGTAAGGTTAAGGGGATATTTCCACTTGAGGGATTTTTTTCTTGCCCCCTTTCTCCCTCATGTTTAGCCCCAAACATGAGGGAGAAAGGGGGCAAGAAAAAAAATACCTCAAGTGGAAATCTCCCCTTAACCTCACGATAAACCTAACCACAATTTTACGAGTTTTGCTATTAATTTATACAAGTTTAAAGATTTCCACAGCGCCCTAATATATGGCGCTGGTTAATTCATGTGAATATGTTATTAAAATTGTAAGTATATTTGGTAATGGTAGATTGTAGACACCAATCGAGCAAGGCAATACCCAGGGGAGGCCTCATAGGCATGTGAGAGTTGCTGGAACCCCTGTTTCATTTGTCTGGCCTCCCTCACTGTTTCTGTTTGTGTGTCACATACTCAGAGAGCAATCCAGCTAGCTCTCACAAACAACCTCCTCCTCCTATCCACCACCATCTACACTAAAAAGCGTAAGTTTTTATATTTTCTACATCCTTCCATGCTCCCTCGTAAAATGTGTGTGTGTAATATATACAGTATATATACAGTATATATATATATATATATATATATATATATATATATATATATATATATATATAGTATATTCAGAAACTTACACGACAGCTTACAGATATATTAATTTTACTTGTTCAATATCTAAATAATTCTCTATAATCTGACCAGAAACAAGGCAATACGTAGTTGAACAATAATGTTTGTTATTACTAATTATTAATTGAGTTTACGAGTAAAGTCGGTTGGTGGAGGTAACATAATGATTACTAAGACAAAAAAGGGTCAGATAAATTGTCCCATAGCGGAGATGTTTGTTAGGGTAACAAGAAACAACAACACGTGACCTAGCAGGAAAGACGGGGTACCTAACTAAACAGGGAGCTGACGCTAAAGGCACTGAAGGGTAGGTCACTGGCCGCCATCTTGTTTCCCAGTTTCTGTTGAACACTCGATGACGTCAGAACAACTACATACAAAATAATAGAACGCAATATGCAAACAAGGAATAATGACTGGGGTACCTAACTAAACAGGGAGAGGATATGGAGAAAGCAATACAGAATGGGTTACCTAACTAAACAGGGAGACGACACTAAATATACTGGAGGCTAGGATGGTAATTAAGAATAGCTATACTCTGTTTATTTTCATCTGACGATCAATAGAATCCTTTAGCAGCTAATGTATCGATACCTGTGGGGAATATAATATGAAACCACTGTCTCTGCATCATATTAAGGGGAGATTTCCACTTGAGGGATTTTTTTCTTGCCCCCTTTCTCCCTCATGTTTAGCCCCATTGCTTTTGAGATTTTAAGACGTTCGCCCCATTAGTGTGGCGATTCTAAGACATTTCACCCCATTTATATAACTTTTAAGACCTGTCGTCCCATTTAAGTGTCGATTTTTTCCTGGCGAGCGATAGCGAGCCTGTAATTTAAGAGGAACCGGCCATTTTTCTACCGAATTTTGTTTACAAATTTATCTTGAAAGGGGGTCAAGGGGGTGTAATTTCAAGCTTGATGGAAGTCTAGGAAACACACTAAAAACCTCCCCTTAAGGCCATGTTTATATAATTAGCCCCATATTGCAATACAAAATCTTCCAAAATAACCGAGAAATCTTGATGGGAACTTTGCAATTAACTGCCAATTGAGAAGAAACAGAGTATAGTTACCAAATAATAGATCGTGGCATGGAAGAAAGGTATAGCAAATCTCAAGAATGGTAGGATATTCAGCCGTTCACTTACGACGATGCATTTATTCTCATTTAATCTGGCTATCATGTGTACAGTATTAGCATTCGTTTAAGGGGGGTGACCTGTGTTTGTTCTGTCCTTTTCTATCTTTCTCTGCCTTGTACCCATTTGGCCCCATTCAGCCTACTGTTTTAAGACGTTTATCCCCATCCAGGTGTCAATTGTTTACTGGTGAGCGGTAGCGAGCCAGAATATTTTGTATTTTTGTTTGACAGCAGGCTAAATTTGTACATTTTTCGATAGAAAAATGTCTCCAGCCGGATTTCTTCATATAATGCTGGCTCGCTATCGCACGCCAGGAAGAAATCGACACCTAGATGGGGATAAACGTCTTAAAATAGTTGGGTGAATGGGGCCGAATGGATACAAGCCAGAGAAAGAGAGAAATAACAAAAAGCAGGTCACCCCCCTTAACGCCTTGACTGGATTATGCCGCGATTCAACAGTGTATTCTGGCTATCATTAGACGGTTATATACAGCTTAAGAAGGATCTATAAGCATTAAAAGGGTAAGGACTATCTCAATTAACCCCCTGATTTACAGAGTATACCCTTGCTAATCTGAACTTGATTAACCCTTTCAAGCTCCAATACGCGTTTCTGTTGTTTCTGGCTACTCTTAGATTTTATTCAGATTAGTAACGGTATATGAAAGTCAAAGGGTTGATTGAGATAGTATTCACCCTTTTAAAACCCACAGATCCTTCCTAAGCTGCATAAAATCGTCTAATGATAGCCAAAATAAACTGCTAAAACGCGTCAGAACTTCAAAGGGTTAAGGTCAGAGGATCAAACTAAAAGCAACCCTTAAATCGCCAAGTGTAAAACATCACGGGATGGAATACGGTGCGACGTGGAGTCAAAATGGCGGATACGTATAAGGTTGGTTTGGTACTCTGTTTTACCAAGCTATCCTTAAGGGTACTCTGTTTTACCAAGGTATCCTTAGGTAAGACGAAAGGCACTTCACACCTTTCGGCCCCAGGTAGATTTAATCAATTTATAAGGCAGGTGTTATACTCAGGTGTGTGGGGAATCTCTCTCTCTCTCTCTCTCTCTCTCTCTCTCTCTCTCTCTCTCTCTCTCTCTCTCTCTCTCTCTCTCTCTCTCTCTCTCTCTCTCTCTCTCTCTCTCTCTCTCTCTCTCTCTCTCTCTCTCTCTCTCTCTCTCTCTCTCTCTCTCTCTCTCTCCTCTCTCTCTCTCTCTCTCTCTCTCTCTCTCCTCTCTCTCTCTCTCTCTCATCTCTCTCTCTCTCTCTCTCTCTCTCTCTCTCTCTCTCTCTCTCTCTCTCTCTCTCTCTCTCACCTAGAGTTCTAAAGGAAGCTAAGGATGAGCTCTCCAAACCACTGACATTGCTATTCAATGAATCCTTGCAGTCTGGGACTATGCCTGATCAGTGGAAGCTAGCCAACGTAACACCTATATTAAAAAAAGGCAGCAAATCCCTACCCAGTAATTATCGTCCAATTAGCTTAACCTCAATTGTATGTAAAATGCTAGAAACGGTCATAAGAGACAGACTCGTAAATCACTTAGAGGCAAACAACTTACTTAAAGATACTCAACACGGCTTTCGTAAAAAACGTTCCTGTTTAACAAACCTCTTAGACTTCTTCCACGATATCCTCAACCTCTACGATGAGAGTAAAGCTGTAGATATTATATACCTTGATTTTCAAAAGGCCTTTGACAAAGTTCCCCACAAACGTTTACTGCTAAAACTAAAAGCGCATGGAATACAAAACGGTGTGTTGAAATGGATAGAAAATTGGCTCAGCGACAGAAAGCAAAGAGTAGTCATAAACGGTAAGGCATCTAAATGGACCAATGTAAGTAGCGGGGTACCCTAGGGATCGGTACTAGGACCAATTCTCTTTCTAATTTACATCAACGACATAGATGAGGGTCTCACCTGTACAATCTCAAAATTTGCTGACGATACAAAAATTGCAAATAGCGTACTCTCAAATGAACAAGTTGACGATATGCAACAAATCTAGATAAATTGTCATGTTGGGCCCAAATTTGGCAAATGAGTTTCAATGCGGATAAATTTAAAAGTACTACATATCGGATACCTAAATGAGAAAGCAAACTATTCGATGAATGGCACTCAGCTTAAGAATGTAAACAGAGAAACCGATCTGGGAGTAACAATATCGAAGTAACCTAAAACCGAGTCAACAATGTTCAGAAGTTGTTAAGAAGGCAAACAAAATAATTGGCTTTATAGGCAGGTCATTTGAGCATAAATCCAAAGAAGTTATCCTAACCCTTTACAATTCCTTAGTACGCCCTCTTCTGGAATACTGCGTTCAATCCTGGTGCCCTTATTACCAAAAAGATATAAACAAGCTAGAACGAGTTCAACGTAGAGTTACCAAAATGATACCTAGCCTAAAGAACAAACCATAACGAAGAGCGTCTTAGAGAATTAAATCTATTTCCTTTAACCCAGCGCAGATTAAGAGGTGACTTAATTTCAAGTGTTCAAAATCATCAAAGGCATCGACAATATGAACTGTAGTAAGTACTTCACTATCGACCAATCTAATTACACGCGGGGAAACGGTTGCAAAATTATTGGTAAATCTTTTAACTCACACGAATCTAAGAATTTCTTCTTCAATCGAGTTGTCAACTTGTGGAATGGGCTTCCCCGAGACGTTATAGACTGCAGCACCGTTGATTCATTTAAACTCCGCTTAGACAAATATCTCTCATCAAACCCGCGACTGACTGCGTTTGTAAATGAATAACTTTATTTTATCCCCCCTCAGTTACTAATCCATCTGTCCCCTACTAACTTCCTAATCCTGCCACGGACATTAGTTCTAGGGCAGTAGTTCCCTTTCCAATGTTCCCTTACCCACTCTAAACCACTGTTTGGACACTTGATCCTCAGTGTTTTGGAGGACAAGCAGCCTAGAAGGGTCACTAGACCTGTTGTTGCTTGATTTCCTTTGTACTCCTTTGTACTCTCTCTCTCTCCATATTTATCTTTCCGTGACTCGCATTCTGGGTTTATGCTTACTCACTTATTCATTCCTTCACTCTTGCTCACTCATTCATTCACTATTTACTCATCCTTCTAATTCATTCACTCCTGCTCTTATTCATCTATTCCTCCTCATTCATTCACTACTACTCACTCATTCATGCCCTCTTACTCATTCATTCACTACTACTCACTCATTCATTCTCTCTCACTCATTCATTCAATCGCCTAGCACCTCTTCTCATCGACTTAATAATAAATATATAAATAAATAAATAAATAATAATAATAATAATACAAAAACAAATAATAATATTAATAATAATAATTAAAATTAAAACAAAATAATAATAAGATACAATTCATATGCCATCTCTCCTCCCTCTCCTTGACTCTCTCCCCCCCCCCGCCATCCGTTTTCTCCTTCCTCACTGTATATGTTTGTTTGTGTATGGAGACAAAAGACTGGCTGTTTGTAACGAGTGGCTCCCCCAAAGTCCAAAGAGTGTCTGAGAGCCAAATTCAAGGTACGTTGGAGTCAAAATGCCTGTACACACGAAGTGTATAGCTAATCTAAGTCATAGGATGAAGGAAAGATTGATTGAGGGAGAGAGTTCCAGACAATTTATACCTCGTTTTGTATTAAAAAATGGGAACACTTAACCCATTGAAGATTGTGACACATTGTGACAGTTTATTCTGGCTATCAATAGACGCTTTTATACAGCTTGAGAAGGATCTGTGGGAATTATAAGGGTCAAGACTGTCTCAATTAACCCTTTGACTTCCATAAGCCCCTCCTAATCTGAATAAAATCGTCTAACAATAGCCGGAAAACATAAATTAAATGTGTATTGGATCTTGCAAGGGTGAGTTATATTGATTGTTATTCATATTTATTACGGCGGAGATTATGGCGTTTGACAATAGATAGATTGATAGATATATATTTATTCATTATATTTATTGCCTTTATTGGTATTAGTAACTTTAGAAAGGTAGATAGATAGATAGATAGATATACATTATTATATCATAAACTACAGTAGATCTGGACTGGACGCGAAAATGGAACTTTGCAGTAAGGGACCCAAAATCGGAGAAAGAACCCCCAAGTTCGAACCTAGAAACCGCGAAATTATCACATTTTCGCGGTTTCGAGGTTCGAACTTGGGGGTTCGTTCTCCGATTTGGGGTCCCTTACTGCAAAGTTCCATTTTCGTGTCCAGTCCAGATTTACTGTAGTCTATGATTATATGTATTGCCATTATTAGTATTGGCAAGTTTAGATAGATAGATAGATAGATAGATAGATATTTATACATTATATGTATTGCCTATAATGATATTTGCAAGTTTAGATAGATAGATAGATATATATATATATATATATATATATATATATATATATATATATATATATACATTATATATATTGCCTATATTGGTATTGGCAAGTTTAGATAGATAGATAGATAGATATACATCATATTTATTGCCTTTATTGGTATTAGCAATTTTAGATAGATACATAGATATATATTTATGCATTATATATATTGCCTTTATTAGTATTGGTAAGTTTAGATTGATAGATAGATAGAGAGATAGATAAGATAGATAGATAGTTCAGATAGATAGATAGATAGATAGTTCAGATAAATAGATTGATAGTTCAGATAAATAGATTGATAGATGGATAGATAGTTCAAATAAATAGATAGATATATGGATAGATAGATAAATAGATATATAGATGGATATATAGATAAATAGATAGTTCAGATAGATAGACAGAGACAGACAGATAGATAGATATTTATACATTCTATTTATTGTTTTGTATTGATATAGGCAAGTCCATCGCCTCTATCCCCCCCCCCCCCCCCCACACACACACACACACACACTCGGCCCTATCCCTACTCTCTGGATGGGCAAGCTTAGGCAAAAGACGAGGCATTAAGTTTTATGAATGTGGACAATGTTGGGAGACGTCGTATACGCTTAAGGGAAGGTCTCCACTAGAGGGATTTCTTTTCTGGACCCCTTTCTCCCTCATGTTTAGCCCCATTGCTTTTGATATTATAAAACGTTCGCCCCGTTAGTTTGGCGATTTTAAGAACTTTCACCCCATTTTAAGACCTTTCGTGCCATTCAGGTGTCGATTTTATCCTGGCGAGCGATAGCGAACCTGTAACTTATAACTTATTAAGAGGAAACGGCCTTCGGCCGGGACATTTTTCTACCGAAAAATGTACAAATTAATCTTGAAAGGGACTCAAGGGGGTGTAATTTTCAGCTTGCTGGAGGTCTAGGGAACAAACTAAATACCTCCCCTTAATTAAGGCGGGTGGGATATTTATTCGATTATATATTTATATTTATTAATATTTTAGTTTCCCCACTAGACTTCCACCAAGCTAAAAAAAAACACAAAAAAAAACAATCGATAATAATAACACCCCCAAGACTCCCCTTCAAGATAAATTTGTACATTTTTCGATAGCAAAATGTCCTGGCTGGAGGCCGGTTACTACTATATTAAAGGCTCGCTATCGCTCGCCAGGAATAAAATCGACACCTAAATTGTACGAAAGTTCTTATTATTGACAAAGAAATGGGTCGAAAGGACTTAAAATCGCCACGATAATGGGGCGACCGTCATAAAATCTCAAAACTAACGGGGCTCAACATGAGGGAGAAGGGGGTCCAGGAAAAGCAACCCCCCCCCCCACCCCACCCCTTTTTTTTTACTGGACCACCAAGGAATATATTGGTACCTTTATGGGGGGAGGGGGGGGGGGGGAGATATTCTGTACTGTGGGTTTAGTTATAGAACTCCCTCCTTCGCTCGCTCTCTCTCTCACTCTCTCTCTCTCTCTCTCTCTCTCTCTCTCTCAGACACAAACACACACTCCATTATAAGTTATCCATCCGTCTTTCATGTTTATTGTATCCTCTTTGCTCTCTCTCTCTCTCTCTCTCTCTCTCTCTCACTCTCTCTCTTTTCCCCCTCTCTCTCGTCCTCTCTCTCTCTCTCTTCTCTCTCTCCTCTCTCTCTCTCTCCCCTCTCTCTCTGCCTCCACTCACACTCTCTCATTCTCACTCTCTCTCTCTCTGCTCGCTCTCCTCTCTCTCCCTCTCTCTCACTTCACACCATCACCTCACTCACGACTCTCCCCTCTCTGCCTCTGCTCTCACTCACTCACTCTCTCACTCTCTCTCTCTCTCTCTCTCTCTCGCTGTATACATTTCGAGCCATGTATATATTATATATACATAACGCCAAATATGTTATGATCAGTTTCCTCAATGTGATTATCATGTTCTAATAGCCAGCCTGAAACTAAGAGGAAATCGGCCTTCGTATTTTGTTTTATATTTGGCTCTGTCTCGAGTCGGCCACCCGCAAAAAAAAAAGGCAAAAAGGAAAAAATAAAGACAAAATAAACAAAAATAGAAATAGTGGGGAATGGGCCTGAGTACATAGATAGATAGATTAATTTATTATTATTATTATTATTATTATTATTATTTATTTATTAATTATATATTATTAATTTCGTTAGAGGTGTTTGGTGTTGTGGTGAAATTAATAAAAATATAGATTATTATTATTATTATTATTATTATTATATTATTATTATTATTATTATTAGATTATTATTATTAGTTAATTATTATTATTATTATATATTTAATACAGGTACGTGTCAGGCGGATTTATCCAACTGAGGAAGGACCTCCGGAATTGAAGGTAGATGCTAAGTAGACCAATGTTTGTTAAGGGGTGTTGTTTTCTCGAACCCCTTATCCCTCATGTTTAGCCCCGTTTGTGTTGACATTAAAAGATGTTTGCCCCATTTGTTTGGCGATTTCAAGACCTTTCGCCCAATTCTTTCGGCAATTTTAAGACCTTTCACCCCATTGAGGTGTCTTGAGATCTGAAAACTATTGGGGCTAATATGAGGAAGAAGGGGGGGGGGGAGAAAAACGACCCATTTCCCCTTAAACCAAATATCCTAATAACCCCCAAGACGTGGGACCAGATAGTGCTAAGGGGGGTGACCGTTTTTTTTTTCTCTTTTTTTGCTTTTATCCATTCGGCCCCATTCAGCCTACTGTTGTAAGACGTTTATCCCCATCCAGGTGTCAATTTCTTCCTGGCGAGCGATAGCGAGCCAGCATTGTATGGAGAAGTCCGGCTTCGCCGGAGAAATTTTTCTATCGAATAATGTACAAATTTAGCTTCCTGTCAAAACAAAAATATATATATATATATATATGCTGGCTCGCTACCGCTCTCCAGGAAAATATTGACACTTGGATGGGGGTAAACGTCTTAAAACAGTAGGCTGAATGGGGCCGAATAGATACAAGCCAAAGAGAGAGAGAGAGAGAAAGATAAAACAAAAGCGAGGTGGGCTCCCTTAAATGCGCTGCGGAGCACTACACATGAACTACAAAATTGTACTATAGTCCGTCTTTGTTTCCAGCCGACGATAAATGGCTTCGTCTCCGTCCTTATTCATCAGCTATTACGAAGATTGGGTAGTGAATTACGAAGATTGGGTAGTGAATTACGTATATTGGGTAGTGAATTACGAAGATTGGGTAGTGAATTACGAAGATTGGGTAGTGAATTACGAAGATTGGGTAGTGAATTACGTATATTGGGTAGTGAATTACGAAGATTGGGTAGTGAATTACGAAGATTGGGTAGTGAATTACGAAGATTGGGTAGTGAATTACGAAGATTGGGTAGTGAATTACGGTTTGTATTATGAAAAGTTAGCATTAATATGACGCAGGGACCTAGTAGTTTCATATTGTTCCGTGGAGCATCGAGAAATCAGTTGCTAAGAGATTCGAGTTGCCGTCACCTGGGAAAATAGAGACTATAGAGGTCGGTAACTCCGTAGAACTGAACTACTTAAGGGGAGATTTCCACCTGGAGGATTTTTTTCTAGGACCTCTTTCTCCCTCATGTTTAGCCCCATTGCTTTTGAGATTTTACGACGTTCGCCCCATTAGTTTGGCGATTTTAAGAACCCTCGCCCCATTTCTGTTAATTTTAAGACCATTCGTGCCATTTAGGTGTCGATTTTTTCCTGGCGAGCGATAGTGAGCCTGTAATTTAAGGGGAACCGGCCTTCGGCCGGGACATTTTTCTACCGAAAAATTTACAAATTTATCTTGAAAGGGGGTCTAGGAGGAGTAATTTTAAGTTTGATGGAAGTCTAGGGAATCAACTAAAATCCTCCCCTTAAGTGTCTCAAGTCCACTACGAAACGTTACAAAGGTGTTAATAATCTGTGACACTATATCATTAGAATGGTCATCTGTGTTTGAAGTGCGCTACGAAACGCTACAAAATGTACCAATGGTCTGCAGTATTGTAGCACCTGTTCATCTGAAGTGCCTTGCGAAATGCTACACAAGTGCTAAAGATCAATAACTCCGTATCAGCGAACTGCATATTTTGTATCTGAGTGGCGCTACGGAACGCTACGAAAATATGGCAACATCGAACGGAATGTTGTAAGTTTGAGGGACTCTTGTACGTGATCGGAAAGGACGTATTCAACAAACTCCTCCTGACTGTGTGCGTGTGTGTGGGGGGGGAGGGGGAGGCTGCTGTGTGTGTGGGTCGGTTGGTGTGTGTGTGTGTGTTTGTGGGTAGGGGGGTGAGTGACTGTGTGTGTGTGGGTGGGTGGGTGTGTCAGAGGGATAGACAGAAAGGGAGAGAGAGAGAGCGAGAGCAAGTGAGAGAGAGACAGAGTGAGAGTGAGTCAGATTCAAGTCCATAGAGATGCTTCCCAGGAAATAACTGTGGAATCCTGTCCCTGGTGGGGGTGAATTATAAGGCGCGCTTTAGGCAACAGGACGCCAGGAAAAGGGGTAAGAGAGAGAGAGAGAGAGAGAGAGAGAGAGAGAGAGAGAGAGAGAGAGAGAGAGAGCGAGAGAGAGAGAGAGAGAACGGAGATAGAAATGAACGAAGGGAGCTTAGAAAAGTGGTAAAGTTAATTGGGAGACAACGAGGTAGAAGTGATTATGGACCAACTCAGAAAGGAAGGGCTGCTAACTGAAGGGAGGAGGAAAAGGGGCGTTCTATATTTGTAATTATAATACCAACAAACAACGAAGAGATAAGAGAAAACAATCCGTCTCCATACAGCACATACCTCCGCCATAAGAACATAAGAAAACACGGTAGATCCCCTTCACACCCAACCCATGTGTGCAGATTAAAGCAAATATTATCTAAATTCGTTCACACTATTCTGGGCGTTCAAACTGGGCCATACTGTAATTATACTTTTTGATCTTATTAGTCACTTTAGACCATCGATGTGATACGTAGCCATTTTGGTTTGTGGCCGTTTTGGTCCGGGGCCGTTTTGACCTGTAGCCGTTTTGATTCATGTCCGTTTTTTTATGTGACCATTGTTTGATCCATGACCGTTTTGAACTGTGGCCATTTTGATCTGTGGCCGTTTTGATCTGTGGCCATTCTGATGTGTGGCCGTTCTGATGTGTGGCCATTCTGATCTGTGGCCGTTTTGATCTGGGGCTGTTTTTATCTGTGGCAGTTTTGATATGTAGCCGTTTTGATCTGTGGCTGTTCTGATGTGTGGCCATTCTGATCTGTGTTGTTGTTTTTTTTGGCTGTTTTGGTTTGTGACCGTTTTAGAGTGTGGCAGATTTTGATTTGCGGCCGTTTTGGTTTGCGGCCATTTTGATTTGCGGCCGTTTTGGTTTGCGACCATTTAAGTTTGCGGCCATTTTGATTTGCAGCCGTTTTGGTTTGCGGCCGTTTTGGTTTACGGCTGTTTTGGTTTGCGGCCATTTTGATTTGCAGCTGTTTTAGTTTGCGACCGTGTTAGATTGCGGCTGTTTTGGTTTGCTGCTGTTTTGGTTTGTGGCCGTTTTAGTCTGCAGCAGATTTGGTCCGGGGCCGATACTGACGGGGCACAGCAGTTGAATTAACCCCTTCGGTACCCGCGATACCTTTTTCATTTCATGCGAGCTACATACAGTATAGACGATTTTGTGCAGTTTAAGAAAGATTTGTCGTAGTAAATTTAATTAAATGAGAGGGTCGGAGGTCTATCAATTGCTACAAGTCCTTCCTAAACCGAATAAAATCGTCTAATAATTGCCAGAATATAATGAAAAGGACGTCACCGGTACTGAAGGGGTTAAGGGGGTAGGCTATATATTTTGGTATAAATTATTTCTGTATTTCCTTTTTAGTTTCCTCGCTAGACCTCCATCAATATTTTAAAAACACCTAGACCCCCCTTCGAGATAAATTTGTACATTATTTGGTAGAAAAATGTCCTGGCCTAAGGCCGGTTCCTCATATTATAACAGGCTCGCTATTGCTCGCCAGGGAAAAAATGACACCTAAAATAGCACGAAAGGTTCTAATATTGATAAAGAAATGGGGTGAAACGTCGTAAACTCACCAAACTAATTGAACGATCGTCTTAAATTTTTAAAAGTAATGGGGATAAACATGAGGGAGAAGGAGGGCCAGAAAAACCAACCGTCCTCCCTTAATCGAATTGAAACATTGAATTAGTTACGCGAAATCAGATAACACAAATAATACGTAATTATATAAATATATATATAGTGTGTGTGTGTGTGTGTGTGTGTGTGTGTGTGTGTGTGTGTGTGTGTGTGTGTGTACGGTTATGTATTAATGTGAGTTCGTGTATATTTATTTTCATACATGTCTATACGCTTGCGTATGTGTGTGTGTGTGTGTGTGTGTGTGTGTGTGTGTGTGTGCATGGATCGATACTGTGACGCTCATGCCCGGTGTATTATGTGTGTACGTTTCTATTATGTACGCGGGGGCAGTGTAAGTGTTGAGTTAGTGAATGTGGTGTGTGTAGGTGCGCTTGGTGTATGTATGAATGTGGCGTGTATGTGTTTAAGGAAGTTGTGTATGTTTATGTTGCTGGTTGGGGGATTATTCATGGAGGGGGGGGGGGGGGGTGTGAATTCAGGAGGCGAATCATGGCGAGAGAGAGAGAGTGTGAGTGTGTGTTGTGTGAGTGTGTGTGAAAGAGAGTGAGTGTGTGAGAGAGAGTGAGTGTGTGTGTGTGTGTGAGTGTGTGTGTGTATGTGTATGGGTGTGTGTGTCAGAGAGTGAGACTGTGTGTGTTTGTATGTGTATGTATGTGTGTGTGTGTGTGTGAGAGAGAGAGGGTAAATATAACAATAGTCAGGTGAATAAAGAGAGTTAAGAAGGAGGTTCTACAATGTACTTTTATTGTAAGTATTTTCGAAAATTATCGAGAGAATCGTCCCTCTTCTATGTAAAAAAATGAGTAACAACTGTTGTTGTACTGAAAGGGTTAAAGTAGTATTTAGATGTGAAGACACTGTGAAACTCATTAAGACAAAATTAATAAAGTTTAAAACAATGCTCATTATCTTTATTACTGATTAATACAATTTAATCGTAATAATTTTTCGATAAAATAGTGTCCCAGCCGAAAGCCGATTTCTTCCAAATTACAGGCTCGCTATCGCTCGCCCAGAAACAAATCGACACCCGAATGGGGCGAAGCGTCTTTTTATCGCCAAACTAATGAGGTGAAACGTCTTGAAAACTCCAAACTAACGGAGCGAAACAAGGGAGGTCCAATAAGACCCCCCTCGGACCAAAGAGGGTGAAGCCACTTCTAAAAATCCGTATTTTCCTCCTTCGCCGAAAACGATTTTTGGTTGAAATATGTCTGGGCCATTTTTCTCACATATTTTTCCATTTTGTTGTTACCAAAAAATTCTTGTCGGATATTTTCCTGTTATGGTCCGTTTGTTGACAATTGGAAGTTTGTTGGTAATTCATAGTAATAATAATGATAATAATAACAACAACAACAACAACAATAATAAAAAATGTATTTAATTTAATGTATTTAATGTATTTAATGTATTTAATGTATTTAATTTGTCTCCAAGTATGTTTTGATTAATATTTGGTATCAGCAATATCTAAGCTTCATTTCTTCATATCGAGTGAAATATACAAACATGTTCCTACACTTACCCACCCTATTCAACATCTGACAGACACGAATACAGCACAGAGCGAGCCAAACGTAATGACAGCCGAGACATGACTTATTAAGGGAGATTGGCCGTTTATTTGCCTTTTTATTGATATTTTTATGATTTTCTTAGTTTCCTCCCTAGACCTCCATCAAATTAAAAAAAAAAAAAAACATCCATTAGATCCCCCTTCTAGATTAATTTGGAAATTTTTCTACCGAAAAATGTCCCGGCCGAAGGCTGGTTCTTCCAACATTACAGGCTCACTATCGTTCGCCAGGGCAAAAATCGACACCTAAATAGCACGAAAGGTCTAAATATTGACGGACGAATAAATGGGGCGAAAGGTCTTGAAATCGACTAACTAATGGGGCAAACATCTGAACATCTGAAAACTAATGGGGCTAAACATGAGGGAGAAAGTGGTCCAGAAAACCGGCCCATCCTCCCCCCCCCCCCTTAAGCCCATTGTACAGTCTCCTACATAACTTCCGTTCTCTCACATGACGGGGAATATGGAGGCCAAAACTAGTGTGATTGACATAAAGAGTGCAATGTGTTGTAAATCAAGCCGGTATCACACGAGCGCTTTTTCACTCAACATTTATCCTCAACACTGGTCTGGCAGCTTATGTGGCCAACATATACAATATCTCGGTCACCTAAGTTCATCTATCATCAGTCTAGTTTCTGATACCAGTGCAAAATAGTCCAGAAATGTTGCCAGAAAAATGTTGATCATTGAATGTTGACTATAAAATCTCTCGTGTGATACCGGTGTTAGTTGACTAATCAGATTATGGGGATAGTGGCTGTTTTTTTGGTCTATTAATTCAGTTATTCATATTTTTTATTTTCTTCTATGTGAATGAGGGAGACAAAAGGCATAACTGCCTGCAGCAAGTGCCTCCCCCAGATTTCAAAGAGTGACAGGGCCGAAATCAAGGGACGTTCGAGCTAAAATGCCTGGACACACGGAGTTTGAAGCAAGTTAAGTCATAGGAAGAGGGAAAAACTGATTCTGGGAGAGAGTTCCAGAGCTCAGCAGTTGTGGTTTCCGTGCTAGACCTCCATCAAGCTTAAAAAACACCCCCTAGACCCCCCTTCAAAACACCCCCTAGACCCCCCTTCAAAACACCCCCTAGACCCCCCTTCAAAACACCCCCTAGACCCCCCTTCAAAACACCCCCTAGACCCCCCTTCAAAACACCCCCTAGACCCCCCTTCAAAATATATTTGTATATATATTTTATAATGTACCGGCCGAAGGCCGGTTCCTCTTAAAAATACAGGCTCGCTATCGCTCGCCAGGAAATAATCGACACCTAAATGGCACGAAAGGTCTTAACATTGCCAACGAAATGGGGCGAAAGGTGTTAAAATCGCCAAGCTAATGAACCGAACGTCTTAAAATTTCAAAACTAATGGGGCAAAGCATGAGGGAGAAGGGGGTATAAAAAACAACAACAACAACAACAACAACCCCCCTTAAACAAAATGATATGTCAGCATTAACCCCATCTGTACCGGCGACGTCCTGGTAACTTTATTATGGCTACTATTAGACGATTTTATTCGGTCAAAAAGGGCCTCCAGCAATTAACAGGCTTCGAACTATCTCACCTAACCCTTTTCACTACCCCAGATCCTTCTTAAACTGCTTGAAATCGTCTAAATGTAGCTAGAGTGAAATGTAAAAGACGTCGCCGGGACAGTAGGGGTTAAGGAGGGCGACTGTGTACTTGATATAATAGGAGCGAATAGCTGCATAAGACTCATTTTGGTATCCTAGTAAGGGAGCCCACCTCGCTTTTTTTTTCTCTTTCTCTCCCTCTCTCTTTGGCTTGTATCCATTCGGCCCCATTTGACCTACTGTTTTAAGACGTTTACCCCCATCCAGGTGTCAATAGTTTCCTGGCGAGCGGTAGCGAGCCATCATATATATATATATTTGTTTAGACAGCAAGCTAAATTTATACATTTTTCGATAGAAAAATTTCTCCGGCGAAGCCGGATTTCTCCATACAATGCTGGCTCGCTATCGCTCGCCAGGAAGAAATTGACACCTGGACGGGGATAAACGTCTTAAAAGAGTTGGCTGAATGGGGTCGATTGGATACAAGCCAGAGAAAGAGAGAAAAGGAGAGAAAGGTAAAACAAAGCAGGTGACCCCCCTTAATACATTGCCAACACTAGAATGAAAATGCAGACGACACAGCTTCGCCCAAGAAATATGAATATTGGTTCGGAAAATACTAAGAGCTTCTAGGATTTCGCCGAGATTATTGGAGATGTGCCCATGAATATTCACACATATAAATATTACACACACACACACACACACACACACACACACACACACACACACACACACACACACACACACACACACACACACACTCTCACGCGCACACACACACACACACACACACACACACACACACACACACACACACACACACACTCACACTCACACTCACACTCACACACACACACACACACTCACACACACACACACACACACACACACACACACACACACACACACATTCACTCACACACACACACACTCACACTCACACACACACACACACACTCACACACACACACTCACACTCACACACACACACTCACACTCACACACACACACTCACGCGCACACACACACACACACATTGTACAGTATGTTGTAGTTTGTAATGATAATACAAATCTGTATTTGGTCCATAGATATACAGTACATGTTGGTTAATGAAGGGGGTAGTGTTTGTTTTTTAGTCTATATATTGATTTACTAATGTATTTTCTTTAGTTTCCTCGCTAGATCTCCATCAACCTTAGAATACCCCCCCCCCCCCCTAGTCCCTCTTTCAAGATATATTTGTACATTTTTTGGTAGATAAATGTCCCGGCCGAAGGCCGATTCCTTCTAAAATTACAGGCTCGCTATCGCTCGCCAATCGACACCTAAATATCACGTAAGGTCTAAATATTGACAAAGAAATCGGGCGAAAGGTCTTAACCAATGGGGCTAAGCACGAGGGAGAAGGGGGCCAGGAAAGACCGAAAGACAAAAGAGGGGAAGAGGCAGACATACGAGGATGAGATAGATGATTGGCATAAGGAGACGGAAAAGTGGTGTATTGTAACTTACAGTAAGGGAGAGAACCTTACTTTATTCAGAGAGAGAGAGAGAGAGAGAGAGAGAGAGAGAGAGAGAGAGAGAGAGAGAGAGAGAGAGAGAGGGGGGGGGGAGAGGAGGGGGGGGGAGTAGAATTAATGGAGGGGAGAAAAGTGCAAAGGAGAGAGAGAGAGAGAGCGAGAGCGAGCGTCTTAATGACAAAACTAATGGGGCTAAACGCGAGGGAGAAGGGGGTCCAGAATAAACACCCCCTTAAAAGAGAACAAAGGTAGACTGAAGTGATGGAAAGAGTGCCAGATATATTGAGGGGAGGAAGAGGAGGAGCGGGGGAAAGGAGGAGGAGGAAGGGATGGGAGGAAGAGGAGCAGGAAGAGGCGATGGGGAGGGCGAGGGGAGGGGACGAGAAGGGGAAGGGGGAGTCTGGGGTGGGAGGGAGGAGGAAGAGGAAAGAGGAGGAGTCTGTGAGGGGAGGAGACACAAGGAGACATAAAGTGAACGAGATCGACTGCAAGAGAGAGACAGGAGAGAAGGGAAAGAGATGGGAGGGAGGTAAGGGCTATCAAGTAGGAAGGGAGGTGGGGGAGGAAGGGAGGGGAGGGAGAGGAGGGGAGAGAACAGAGAGGAGGGAGGTAAAAGCTATCAAGTAAGAAGGGAGGGGGGGGTGAAGAAGGGAGGCAGGGAAAGGAGGGAGAGGAGGGGAGAGAAAAAGGGAAGATAACAGAGGAGGGAGGTAAGTGCTATCAGGTAGGACAGAGGGGAGGGGAGGGGAGGGGAGGGGAAGAAAGAAAGAAAGAAAGAAAGAAAGAGAGAAGAGGGGAGGGAGGTAAGTGCTATCAGGTAGGAAATAAGAGAAGGATGGGGAGGGGGAGAGAACAGAGAGAGGGACGTAAAAGCTATCAGATAGGAAAGAAGGGAGGTGAGGGGGTAGGGAAGGATGATGAGGGCAATCAATTTGGAAAGAAGGGAAGGGAGTGTGGTTAAATCTATCAGGTAGGAAAGACGATAGGGGAGGGGAGGGGAGAGAAGAGGGGAGGGTGGTAAGAGCTATCAGGTAGGAAAGAAGGAAGGGGAGGGAGGGAGGTATGAACTATCAGGGATAAAGGAAGGGAGGGGAGGGGAGGGGGAGAAGAGTGGGAAGGGGAGGGGAGAAGAGAGGGGAGGGAAGGGGAGGGGGGAAAGAACGAGGCAGCAAATTCCTCGGGGTGACCACACTTTTTGGTTGTGCTTCAGCGCCCTATTAAATTTGTAGCGCGGGCCGGGAAAATATGCGGGGGAGACGGGGCGCGCACAGGAATATTTCACGACCCTCTGTGTTGTGTTGGGGGGGGGGGGGGGGGGGGGGCGTGGGGCGGACTGGGCTGGTGGAGGGGGGGGGGGAGGGTTTGAGGAGTGAGGGATTGAAGAGGGAGTCAAAGTGGTGGAGGAAGGAGAAGGGTTGATGAGGGAGGGTGGGGCTGGTGGTGGAGGAGGGAGGGATTGAAGAGGGAGTTAAGTGGTGGAGGAAGGAGAAGGGTTGATGAGGGAAGGTGGAGCTGGTGATGGAGGGGTGGGGAGGGAGGAGGGTTTGAGGAGTGAGGGATTGAAGAGGGAGTTAAAGTGGTGGAGGAAGGAGAAGGGTTGATGAGGGAAGGTGGAGCTGGTGGTGGGGGGATTGAAGAGTGAGGGATTGGAAGAGGGAGTAAAGGGATGGAGGAAGGAGAGGGGATTGATGAAGGATGGGGGGGGGGGAGAGGGTTAGGCGTGAGGGATGGATCACTTGCAAGTGTCGGGCTCTAATGAAGTTGGAGCTGTTGGCATCGATATTAAGGAGGGATTGGTTTATTTATTGTCTTATTTGATTATCCGTTTATCCTTTTTTAAGAGTTTCCTCCCTAGAACTCCGTCAAGCTTATAACCCCCCCCCCCCCCCCCCTTTCAATATATATTGGTACGAAAACATTTCCGGCTGGAGGACGGTTGCTACTATATTACAGGCCCACTAGCGCTCGGCAAGAAAAATATCGGTGACTAAATTGCACGGACGGTCTTAATATTGACGAAGAAATGGGGCGAAAGGTCTTAAAATCGCCAAACTAATGAGGTGAATATCTTAAAATCTCCTAACTAGTGGGGCTGGAAAAGAAATACAAATTTATCTCGAAGGGGGGTGGATTGGGGGGGTCTAGGGGATGTTATTTTAAGCTTGATGGAGGTCTGGGGAGGGAACTAAATAACAAAAAGACAAATCAATTAGCAAATAGATAGCCCATCTCCCGTTAACTCTTTGTAACCTAGGGTGATTTTATAACATTATAGCTCCCGTCAGACGATTTTATTCAGTTAAGGGGAGGTTTTTAGTTTGGTCTCTAGGTATCCATCAAGCTTAAGATTACACCCCCTTGAGCCCCTTTCAAGATAAATTTGTACATTTTTCGGTAGAAAAATGTCCCGGCTGAAGGCCGGTTCCTCTTAAATTACAGGCTCGCTATCGCTTGCCAGGATAAAATCGACACCTAAATGGCACGAAAAGTCTTAAAATTGACAGAAATGGGTCGAAAGTTCTTAAAATCGTCAAAATAATGGGGGCGAACGTCTTAAAAATAGAAAAGCAATGGGGCTATACATGAGGGAGAAAGGAGTCAAGAAAAAAATCCCTCAAGTGGAAACCTCCCCTTAAATGAAGACCCTCTCGTTCATTCACCATTTTCTTTTGTACTATAAGACAATGTTATGCAGCTTCGGAATGACCTTGCCATGAGAGTTATAGGAGCTATCTCAATTAACCCTGAAATATCAAAAAAAGGCAAAAATCCTACCTAAACTGCATAAAATCGCCTAGTGATAGCATTATTAGAATGATACAAGAGGTGTGTTGGTATTCAAAGGGTTAAATCATGTCCTTTCCTAACGTGTGCCTGCCAATCCTTCCTCCCTCTCCCTCTCCCTCCCTCTCTCCCTTGTTCAAACCCTTGCTCCTTATTTTTTATCCATTTTTAGCCTCCCCTATTTTCCAGCCATTGTTGTTTTTACTGACTCTTGTTGTCGCCTTCCCCCCTCCTTTCCCCTCCCCCCCCCCCCCTCTTCTTCCTTAGATTTGCAGTATTTCTTCCCTTTTTGTAGACCCACTAATAATTCTCCCCACTTTCTGGCATCCATTTTTTTTTCGCGAGTTGTTCAGGGTTTTCACGTTAAGGGGGGATGGACTTATTTTTTGGTCGATGTTTTAATGTATTTATTATTGTACAGTTCCTCCCTAGACCTCCATCAAACTTAAAAGAACACGCCCAAATTCCCCATCTAGATATGTTTGTACATTACAAAACATCGAGACCTATATGACACGAAAAGTCTTTATATTGACAAAGAAATAGGGCGAAAGGTCTTAAAATCGTCAAACTAATGGTCCGAAAGTCTTAAAATTGCAAAACTAATGAAACGGGACCAGAAAAACGACCCATCTCCCTTTAATCTATCTAATTGTGTTTGTTTGTTTATAAATAGGCTACCTGTCCTAAGCTATACCTGCGTCATAAACTATAGTCCGTTCATTCTAGGTGGGCCAGAAATCCTAACTCCTAACCTCTCATAACTCAAAAAGGACTAGCGTAATCTAGCTAACATCTCTACCAAATAGGAAGACCTGGCTATAGGCGCGGAAATTGACAGCGCATTTGTTCTAGCCCTTTTTGAGTTACAGAGGTTAGCGGTTACGATTTCTGGCCAACCTAGGATGAACGGACTATAGCCATATAAATCTTAACCCCTTCTTACCTTCGATTCTGGTTAAAACTAGACGATTTTTTGCAGTCTACGAAGGACCTATGTTATTCAAAGGGTTTTGTAGTTCGTATTTACCGCTTCGAGTCCTGGAGGTAGATTATATACACCGGTAAATCGTTCAACGTTAAGGCGGGTCACCTGTTTTTTTGTTCTCTTTCTCTCCTGTCATCTCTTTCTCTGGCTTCTATCCATTCGGTCCCATTCAGCCAACTGTTTTAAGACGTTTATCCCCATCCAGGTGTCAATTTCTTCCTGGCGAGCGATAGAGAGCCAGCATTTTATGGAGAAATCCGGCTTCGCCCTTCTTCCTCATGTTTAGCCCCATTAGTCTTTAGATTTTAATATGTTTGCCCTCATTAGTTTGTCGATTGTAAGACCTTCCGCCCCATGTCCTTGTCAATATTAAAACCTTTCGTGCTATTTAGGTGTCGAGTTTTTTCCTGGCGAGCGATAGCGAGCCTGTAACTGTGGAGGAACCGGCCTTTGGTCGTGACATTTTTCTTCTGAAAAATGTACAAATTTATCTCGTAGGGGGATCTAATGGATGTTTTTTTATAAGTTTGATGGAGGTCTAGGGAGGAAACTAAAAAAGTAAATTAAATATCAATAAACAGACCCCCCAAAAATAACCACTGTCCCCTTAACCCTTTGAAGCTCTGACGCGTTTTAGCAGTTTATTTTGGCTATCATTAGACGATTGCATGCAGCTTAGGAAGTATCTGTGGGTATTAAAAGGGTAAATACTATCTCAATCAACCCTTTGACTTCCATATACCGTTACTAATCTGAATAAAATCGTCTAATAGTAGCCAGCAACAGAACAGAAACGCGTATTGGAGCTTGAAAGGGTTAAAAAGGAACTCAGCCACAATCTAACATGACCAACATTTTAAATCTGGATGAAACAACTTAAATATGGGGAAAACAATTATCAGTCCCATCAGAGAGCCTCTGGTAATATTTACACTCTCCTCCCCATTCTTCCAACTTGCATTTCTTGTCTATGCTATCCTTGTCTTCCACTGTTTTTATTTGGGCAGAGCTATCCTTACTAGAATTAACCCTTTCAAGCTCCAATACGCGTTGCTGTTGTTTGTGGCTACTATTAGACGATTTTATTCTGATTAGTAACGGTATATGGAAGTGAAAGGGTTGATTGAGATAGTATTTACCGTTATAATACCCACAGACACTTCCTAAGCTGCATGAAATCGTCTAATGATAGCCAAAATACACTGCTAAAACGCGTCAGAGCTTCAAAGGGTTAAAGTCCTGACCACTTCCGTTGGATCGTAAGGTCTGCATACAAGCGTCTTATTTCATATTATTTCACCAACGCACTTTACCTCTAAACTCAATTAATGAAATAAACAAATACATGTGGCACTCCAAGGACTCGAACCTAGGATACTCACACTGAAATTCCACGCATTTATGCATTACGCTATCAAGACAGTTTAGCATAATAGTTTTGAGATTTTAAGACGTTCGTTCCGTTAGTTTGGCGATTTTGAGACCTTTCCCCGTATTTCTTTGTCAATAGTAAGACTTTTCGTGCCATTTAGGTGTCGATTTTTTCCTGGCGAGCGATAGCGAGCCTATAGATTTAGAAGGAAATTTTTCTTCCGAAAAATGTACAAATTTATCTTGAAAGAGGGTCTAGGGGGTATTTTGTTAAAGCTTGATGGAGGTCTAGTGAGGAAACTAAACGATATATAAATACATAAATATATAGACCAAAAAACAAGTACTACCCCCTTAACATACAAAATCCAGTCATGCTACAGATGTTAGTGATGACGTTTGTGATGACGTTTGTGATGACGGTTTTGGTAATAGTGGTAACGATGATGATCATAACAAAAAGGAAAATTTACGAAATATTGATGGTGATGATAATAGTGATGATGGTGATGATAATAGTGATGATGATGGTGATGGTAGTGGCAGTGATGATGATGGTGATGGTGGCTACGATACATGACGACGCTAATGAATATATGACCTCAGAAACCAAGACAGAAAACCCAAAACAACAACAATATGCAGAAGAGAGGAACAGAATAAGACAGGAGCTCGCCCGCCGACACACTGAAGAATTGATGAGGACAGGCGAAAAGTGAAATCCGAACAGGAGAGACCTCAGGAGTTTGGAGAGAGAGAGAGAGAGAGAGAGAGAGGGCCCCGAGAAAAGAGCCACTGGAAAAATACATAGGCGGGGAATTATAGAGTGTAGAGAAATATGCAGAGACTAAGAAAAGGGGGCGAGACTCACAGAACAGGCAGCCAAAAGAGGGTGGAGAAATATAAGTGGGAGACATGGACAGAGATGAGTGGAGAATTAGTATCATAGTCCCCCCTTGTCCACTCCAACATAACTCCTTGTCAATTTCAGGATATATATTAGGTTTCATTATGGTAGATACTAATATTTAGCTATTACGGTAGATACTAATATTTAGCTATTAGCGTAGATACGAAGAATTAGCTATTAGGGTAGATACTAAGATTTACTATTAGGGTAGATACTAAGATTTACTATTAGGGTAGATACTAAGATTTAGCTATTAGGGTAGATACTAAGATTTAGCTATTAGGGTAGATACTAAGATTTACTATTATGGTAGATACTAAGATTTAGCTATTATGGTAGATACTAAGATTTAGCTATTATGGTAGATACTAAGATTTACTATTAGGGTAGATACTAAGATTTAGCTATTAGGGTAGATACTAATATTTAGCTATTATGGTAGATACTAATATTTAGTTATTAGCGTAGATACGAAGAATTAGCTATTAGGGTAGATACTAAGATTTATATATTATGGTAGATACTAAGATTTACTATTAGGGTAGATACTAAGATTTAGCTATTAGGGTAGATACTAAGATTTACTATTAGGGTAGATACTAAGATTTACTATTAGGGTAGATACTAAGATTTGGCTATTAGGGTAGATACTAATATTTAGCTGTTAGGGTAGATACTAAGATTTACTATTAGGGTAGATACTAAGATTTAGCTATTAGGTTAGATACTAAGATACTTCTTGGGTTGATACAAAGATTTGACTATCATATTTGATTAGGGTAGATACTAAGATTTAGCTATTAGGTTTGATTAGGGTAGATACTATGGTTTAGCTATTAGGTTTGATTAGGGTAGATACTATGATTTAGCTATTAGGTTTGATTAGGGTAGATACTAAGATTTAGCTATTATGTTTGATTAGGGTAGATACTAAGATTTAGCTATTATGTTTGATTAGGGTAGATACTATGATTTAGTTATTAGGTTTGATTAGGGTAGATACTAAGATTTAGTTATTAGGTTTGATTAGGGTAGATACTAAGATTTAGTTATTAGGTTTGATTAGGGTAGATACTATGATTTAGCTATTAGGTTTGATTAGGGTAGATACTATGATTTAGCTATTATGTTTGATTAGGGTAGATACTATGATTTAGCTATTAGGGTAGATACTAAGATTAGCTATTAGGGTAGATACTAAGATATAGCTATTAAGTTTCATTAGGGTAGATACTATGATTTAGCTATTATGTTTGATTAGGGTAGATAGGGAATATAGAAGAACAAAAATATTAGGTTTGATTAGGGTAGATACTATGATTTAGCTATTATGTTTGATTAGGGTAGATACTATGATTTAGCTATTAGGTTTGATTAGGGCAGATTCTATGATTTAGCTATTATGTTTGATTAGGGTAGATACTATGATTTAGCTATTAGGTTTGATTAGGGTAGATACTATGATTTAGCTATTATGTTTGATTAGGGTAGATACTATGATTTAGCTATTATGTTTGATTAGGGTAGATACTATGATTTAGCTATTAGGTTTGATTAGGGTAGATACTATGATTTAGCTATTAGGTTTGATTAGGGTAGATACTATGATTTAGCTATTATGTTTGATTAGGGTAGATACTATGATTTAGCTATTAGGTTTGATTAGGGTAGATACTATGATTTAGCTATTATGTTTGATTAGGGTAGATACTATGATTTAGCTATTAGGGTAGATACTAAGATTTAGCTATTAGGTTTGATTAGGGTAGATACTATGATTTAGCTATTAGGGTAGATACTAAGATATAGCAATTAGGTTTGATTAGGGTAGATACTATGATTTAGCTATTAGGGTAGATACTATGATTTAGCTATTAGGGTAGATACTAAGATTTAGCTATTAGGTTTGATTAGGGTAGATACTATGATTTAGCTATTAGGGTAGATACTAAGATTTAGCTATTAGGTTTGATTAGGGTAGATACTATGATTTGGCTATTAGGGTAGATACTAAGATTTAGCTATTAGGTTTGATTAGGGTAGATACTATGATTTAGCTATTAGGTTTGATTAGGGTAGATACTATGATTTAGCTATTAGGGTAGATTCTATGATTTAGCTATTAGGTTTGATTAGGGTAGATACTATGATTTAGCTATTATGTTTGATTAGGGTAGATACTATGATTTAGCTATTAGGTTTGATTAGGGTAGATACTATGATTTAGCTATTAGGGTAGATACTATGATTTAGCTATTAGGGTAGATACTAAGATTTAGCTATTAGGTTTGATTAGGGTAGATACTATGATTTAGCTATTAGGGTAGATACTAAGATTTAACTATTAGGTTTGATTAGGGTAGATACTATGATTTAACTATTAGGTTTGATTAGGGTAGATACTATGATTTAGCTATTAGGGTAGATTCTATGATTTAGCTATTAGGTTTGATTAGGGTAGATACTATGATTTAGCTATTAGGTTTGATTAGGGTAGATACTATGATTTAGCTATTAGGTTTGATTAGGGTAGATACTATGATTTAGCTATTATGTTTGATTAGGGTAGATACTATGATTTAGCTATTAGGTTTGATTAGGGTAGATACTATGATTTAGCTATTAGGGTAGATACTAAGATTTAGCTATTAGGTTTGATTAGGGTAGATACTATGATTTAGCTATTAGGTTTGATTAGGGTAGATACTATGATTTAGCTATTAGGTTTGATTAGGGTAGATGCTATGATTTAGCTATTAGGGTAGATACTATGATTTAGCTATTAGGTTTGATTAGGGTAGATACTATGATTTAGCTATTAGGGTCGATTAGGGTAGATGCTATTAGGTTTGATTAGGGTAGATACTATGATTTAGCTATTATGTTTGATTAGGGTAGATACTATGATTTAGCTATTAGGTTTGGTTAGGTTAGATACTAAGATTTAGCTATTAGGTTTGATTAGGGTAGATACTATGATTTAGCTATTAGGTTTGGTTAGGTTAGATACTAAGATTTAGCTATTAGGTTTGATTAGGGTAGCCGAAGACAACAAATTACAAAATACAAAAATACCTACAAAAGGGAACAATTTAAAATTATTGGGTAGGAGAGCGAATCTAGATACAACACAACATGTCTTCACTCACAGTATAATTGATGAATGGAACAAACTACCTACTAAAGTACCGGTAATAGACAGCTCCTCTATAGATACATGTAAGAAAAATGTAGACTCATACCACAGAGAAATTGGTATGGAGTAGGCAGTAATTATCACCGTTTTCAGCTGAAGAGAGCGTAAGAAAAACAAAATAATTATAATAAAAAGTAAATGTAAAATTAAGAATAATAATAATCATCATCATCATTAAAAATAACATACTACTATAAGAGTGGCGGGTTGCATGAATCCAATTAACCCCAAAATGTACATACTATTAAGGGGAGGTATTTACTTTGTTCCCTAGACCTCCATCAAGCTTAAAATTACACCCCCTAGACCCCTTTTCAAGATAAATTTGTACATTTTTCGGTAGAAAAATTTCCCGGCCGAAGGCCGGTTCCTCTTAAATTACAGGCTCGCTATCGCTCGCCAGGAAAAATCGACACCTGAATGGCACGAAAGTTCTTAAAATTGACAGAAATGGGGCGAAAGTTCTTAAAATCGCCAAACTAAAGGGGGTGAGCGTCTTAAAATCTAAAAAGCAATGGGGCTAAATATGAGAGAGAAAGGGGTCCAGAAAAAAATCCCTGAAGTGGAACTCTCCCCTTAAGGTGAAGGGTAGCATAAAATTCCTTTCTTTTTCCTATCTTTTCTGTAAAATTCCTTCTGGGGATTTCGAAGCCCAGCATGGTTAATAACTTCATACTTTTTCATGTACGGCAATTGCCGAAGGGACGGAGGGTGGGGAGAGAGCCTTCTTATATTCTATCCTTTCCTTCAACTTTCCTTTTCTATCGGGTATGCCATCTCTACTAAAATTAAGTCCTGACCATATCGTTTGGATCGTAAGGTCTGTGTGACCAGTGTATCTATGTAAATCTCTCTCTCTCTCTCTCTCTCTCTCTCTCTCTCTCTCTCTCTCTCTCTCTCTCTCTCTCTCTCTCTCTCTCTCTCTCTCTCTCTCCCAAGCGTCCTAATTATTTTCGTAAACTCAATTAATTTTCGATATAAGCACGTTAAGTCCTGGTAGACGGAGTCGATCGTGTCGTTACGTCGATAAAGATTAGACGTCGATTGATTAGGGTGGATTGGGAGGGAGGGATTAGGGTGGATTTGGAGGGATTGATTAGGGTGGATTGTAAGGGATTGATTAGGGTGGATTGGGGAAGGCTTGATTATGTGGATTGGGAGGGATTTATTAGACTGGATTGGGGGGATTGATATAGATTAATTAGGGGTAGTTGGGAGGAATGGCTAGGATGGATTAGGACGGCTGGATGAGGGAGGATTGCTTTGGGGGATTATACAAGATTGATTAGGGTGGATTGGGATTGATTGATTAGGCTGGATTGGGAAGGATCGACGTCGATTGATTAGGGTGGATTAGACGTCGATTGATTAGGGTGGATTGGGAAGGATTGATTAGGGTGGATTGGGATGTATTGATTAGGGTGGCTTCGGAAGGATTGATTAGGGTGGATTGGGATGTATTGATTAGGGTGGATTAGAAAGGATTGATTAGGGTGGATTGGGGAAAGATTATCGTCTATTGATTAGAGTGGCTTATTAAGGATTCATTAGGGTGGATTAGAATGGAGATAATTGGGGGGGTTGGGAAGGATTGATTAGGTTGATTGGAAAGGATTGATTAGGTTGATTGGAAAGGATTCATTATGTTGATTGGGAAGGATTGATTAGGGTGGATTAGGAAGGATTAACGTCGATTGATTAGGATGGATTTGGACGGTGAAAATAGATTACGACAAATATTAGTGAATTTTTTACGTTAACCCTTTTAGGATTATGACGCGATTTACCAGTTTATTTTGGCTCCCAATTGACGATTTTAAACAGCTTAGGAAGGATCTGCGGGAGCTTAAAAGGGTAAAGACTGTCTCGATTAACCCTCTGACGTCCATAATTATACACCTCCTAGTCTGAATGCAGCGAACAGGCAGGTGTGGACATTTACAGCCCTTTTGCTCTAGCCCTATTTGAGTTACAGAGGTTAGAGTTCACGATTTTCTGACTAAAGTAATGAAGTAATATTTTTATCATTTGGGAAGAGTCGGCCAGAGCGAACTAGGTGTGGACATATACAGCCCATTTGCTCTAGCCCTATTTGATTTCTGGCCTACCTATACTGAACAGGGTATAGACAAGGTGAAGCAGATGGGAGAGTGATTAACCCTTTCAGTACCGGTGACGGCTTTTTTATATTAAGGGGAGTCACCTGTTGTTTTTCTGTTTCTCTCTTTTTGTCTCTTTCCCTGGCTTCTATCCATTCGGCCCCATTCAGCCAACTGTTTTAAGACGTTTATTCCCATCCAGGGGTCGATTTCTTCCTGGCGAGCGATAGCAAACCAGCAGTGTATGGAGAAATCCGGCTTCGCCGGAGACATTTTTCTATCGAAAAATGTACAAATTTAGCTTGCTGTCAAAACTAAAATATATATATGCTGGCTCGCTACCGGTCGCCAGGAAAATATTGACACCTGGATGGGGGTAAACGTCTTAAATCAGTAGGCTGAATGGGGCCGAATGGATACAAGCCAAAGAGAGAGGGAGAGAAAGAACAAAAAAGCGAGGTGGGCTCCCTTAATTTCAGCACCATTGTGACGATTTAACGAAGCTTAGGAAGGATATATGTTAGCTTAAAGGAGTAGTTACATTAGTCTGTAGCCTTTTAACCCCTTCTGTACCGACGACGTATTTTGTATTTTATTCTATCTATATTTAGACGATTTTGTGGAGCTTAAGAAGGATCTGTGGTAGTAAAAAGGATTAAGTGAGATAGTTCCAAGCCTGTTAATCGCTGGAGGCCCTTTCGAAACTGAACAAATCGTCTAATAGTAGCCAGAATAAAGTTAGAAAGACGTTGTCGGTACAGAAGGAGTTAATGGGCAGATGTCTTTCCTAAGCTGAATAAAAGTGCCCAACAGTTGCCAGATTATAAGGAATGGAGTATAGTTGAAAATAGCGACCCCGCGTAGGCCAGAAATGCGTCACAGGCAAAAAATAGACGAGCAATATTTGGAACCGGTGTTACACGAGCGCTTCTTTTTCTGGCAATGTATTCAGGCAATTGTGGTGGTGGTCTGGCGTCTTGTTAAGGGGGAGGTAGTCGCTTTTTCTGGACCTCCTGCTCCCTCATATGTAGCATTTTGAGATTTTAAGACGTTCGTTCCATTAGTTTGTCGATTGTGAGACCTTTCAGCCTATATATTTGTCAATATTAAGACCTTTCGTGCCATTTAGTTGTCGATTTTTTTCCTAGCGAATGGTAGCGAGCCTGTAATTTTAGAAGAAATCGGCCTTTGGCTGGGACATTTTTCTACCGAAAAATTTACAAATTTATCTTGAAAGGGTGTCTAAGGGGTGCTATTTTAAGTTTGATGGAGGTCTAGCGAGGAAACTAAAAAATAAATAAATATATAAATACATAGACCAAAAACCAAGCACTACCCCCTTAAGTAAAGTCGTATAATTATCCAGCCTCCTAAAATGATGTACTGTATACAGCCAGTGAACAAATTAAGGTTAATGAGCACTTACGATATTCTTTATGCAAATATATGCATTTAGATTGATGTTCAGACCAAATCAGCTATGTACCAGGTATTAAGGGGAGATGGTTCACTTTTTGGGCGAATTTTGCATGTATTCGTTATTTTTCTAGTTTCCTCCCTAGACGTTTACCCCCATCCAGGTGTCAATATTTTCCAGACGAGCGGGCAGTGAGACAGCATATATATTTTTTTGTTTTGACAGCAAGCTAAATTTGTACATTTTTCGATAGAAAAATTTCTCCGGCGAAGCCGGATTTCTCCATAGAATGCTGGCTCGCTATCGCTCGCCAGGAAGAAATCGACACCTGGATGGGGATAAACGTCTTAAAACAGTTGGCTGAATGGGGCCGAATGGATACAAGCCAGGAAAAGAGAGAACATGAGAGAAAGATAAAAACAAAACAAAAAACCGGTGACCCCCCTTAAGTAATTCAGATTATTGTCAAGTTCGTTGGCGCTACCTATAGTTCTTGATTCCAATGCGAAAATACCAACAACTATAGTCTATTAGCGGTAAGTAGGCGAGAAATCATGACCTCTAACCTCTATAACTCAAAATCATGACCTCTAACCTCTGTAACTCAAAAATCATGACCTCTAACCTCTATAACTCAATCATGACCTCTAACCTCTATAACTCAAAAATCATGACCTCTAACCTCTATAACTCAAAATCATGACCTCTAACCTCTATAACTCAAAATCATGACCTCTAACCTCTATAACTCAAAATCATGACCTCTAACCTCTGTAACTCAAAAATCATGACCTCTAACCTCTATAACTCAAAAATCATGACCTCTAACCTCTATAACTCAAAAATCATGACCTTTAACCTCTATAAATCAAAAATCATGACCTCTAACCTCTATAACTCAAAAATCATGACCTCTAACCTCTATAACTAAAAAACGACTAGAGTAATCGAGCTATTATGTCTACCATTTGGGAAGAGCCAGTCAAGGAATAGATGTGGAAATAAACAGCCAATTTGCTCTAGCCCTTTTTGAGTTACAGAATTAGATAGAGGTCATATCATCTCGCCTACTTGCAGCGAATAGACTATAGCATGAAAAGAACAAAAACTTGCTCATCGAAAATTGATGGAAAATGCGCTGGTGTGACATGGCCCCTTTATATTTTGGGACGGTCAGAGGGGTACCGTTGTGTTAATCACGAGACGAGGGGGTTTAGACAGGCCAGGGGGGTAGGGGGGGGGGGGGGGGGGATAAGCTTAACCCTATTTAAACCGACGAGTGACATCTGTGTGAATTTTTCCCGGGTTTCGCTTCATCAGTTTGGGCATTTTAAGACATTTCACCCCATTAGGTTGGTGATGACAAGGCGCTTTGCTTCATGCAGCTGTCGATGTTTTGTTGTTTTCAGCTGGGCGAAAGCGTGCCTGTACCATTTGAATAAATCGGCCTTCGGCCATGACATTTGTCATTAAACACATTTTTAGCTAAAAGGGGGGTCTGAATGGGATTTTTTTCAGTTTAAAGGCACTCTAGGAAGACGTTTTTTTGTTAGCCTAGGGGACAAACTAAGTATTATTGCTCGGAATTAAATATATTGTTCGAAAAAGGCAAAAGTAAGCAAAATCCTCAATAATGAGTACACAAAAAAAAAAAAAAAAAAAAATTCTATATTCCAACTTACTTCCTCTCGGGCATAGGCTGAGAGCCTTAACATTCACCGCTTTACAATGAACAGTGAAGCCCGTGAGGTCTTGTTCCAGTCTAGGGAGTGAGACATGTGAAGCACGTAGAGTACAACGAGCACCTGCCATCTTGCCTTCACATGAGGCACGGTGCTCACTCATGGCCCGAAACGACCCCATCTTTGAAGCCATCTCGTTCCCGTGCTTCACTGTCTCATCCCCTACACTCGGACTCTCACACTTACACACACACAACGCCACCTGTTGTGCAGATAACTCACCATATAACATATCATATAACATATCATAATAACCCCCAAGACGTCGGACCAAGATAGTGTTAACCTTTTCAGCATTCGAGGTCGTGTTTCTTTTGTTATTCTGGCTCTCAGTAGACGATGATGGTATTCAACTTCGCAGGGTTTTACAGAGATACGAGTTTAACCCGTTGATCTTTCTTAACCCTCTCCGACATATGACGCGATTTTGAGCCTATTGGGGATACTGTAAAGCCTTTATTACCATCAGGGGTATTTAGAAACCTTTAGTTTAGTTACTTCAACCTCTCTAGTTGTCTTTGAGTTAGCTGTGGCCAGAAAACTAATTTTGGAGAGGTAATTATAAGAGTGAGAGAACTATTTTGTATTGCTAATCTGGCAACCTCTGCGTCATAAATGCGTGAAAGGGTTAAGGGAGGGGGGGAGGGTTTGTGTTTTTTCCTTCTCCCTCATGTTTATCCCCATAAGTTTTCAGATTTTAAGACGTTCGCCCTATTATAGTTTATTCGCTGTAAGTAGGCGAGAAATCATGACCTTTATCCTCTGTAACTCAAAAAGGGCTAGAGCAAATTGGCTGTACATATCTACATCTATTCCTTGACTGACTCTTTCCAAATGGTAGAAATATTAGCTCGATTACTCTAGTCGATTTTTAGTTACAGAGGTTGGAGGTCATGATTTCTCGCCTACTTACAAATAATACACTATAGTTTGGCGATTGTAAGACCTTTCACCCCATTTCTTTGTCAATATTAAGACCTTTCGTGCCATTTAGGTGTCTATTTTTGTCCTAGCGAGCGATAGGGAGCCCGTAATTTAGAAGAACCAAAATCCCCGGAAAAAGCACTCTCGTGACACCAGTTTTAGGCCATTAGATTGGAGGGATATTAGGTTATATAAAAATAGGGTGATATTAAGTTTTCCCATCCCACTACTCCTCTCTACCCTTAGCACCTCCCCCTCACCCCCCCCACCCCCCCCCCCCCCTCCCTCACCTTTAATGCCCCCTACCTTCCCTCATCCCCGCGCCCCCCGTCATCATCCCCACCTTCCCTCATCACCCCTGACCACCCTCACCCGCCTCACCTTTCATGTCCCTTATCTTTCCTGATCCCCCTTCTTTCTATCACCCCCTCCTCCGCCTCATTTGCCCTCCCCCCTCATCACCCTCACCCCTCTCATCCTCCTTTATCCTTTCCCCCTCATCACCCCTCCTCGTCCCTTCATCCCCACTCCCAAGATAGTTACCCCCTTTCCATTAAATAGCGTGCCTATCTTCGCCTCTAACCCCCCCCCCCCCCCTTACCACCCCACTCCCCCACCCCCACCCCAGGCCACTCCCCCATCCCTCCCTCCTCTCTTCCATTCTCTATCCTCTACAATTCCAACGCCCTTACCACACCCCCCTCCCTCCCTCCTCTCTCCCATCCCTACCCCCCTATCCTCTACCACTCCACCCCTTACCACTCCCCCATCCCTACCTCTCCCCGCCATCCTCCACCACTCCAACCCCTGCCAGTCTCCCATCCCTAACCCCCTATCCTCTACCACTCCCCCATCCCTACCTCTCCCCCCAATCCTCTACCACTCCAACCCCAGCCAACTCCCCCATTCCTACCTCTCTTCCCCATCTCCTGCCACTCCCCCATCCCTATCACTTTCCTAGTATCGTCCCCGTCTCTCTTCCCACCTCCATCTCCCTCCACCTCCATTACCCCTCTAACATCCCCTCTCTACCCCCACTCCTCTTAGTCCCCCATTCCCCTCATCAATCCCCCACCCTTCTCCTATCCCCCACTCCCACATCTACCCCCAACCCCCTCATGAACCCCCCTACTCCCCTCATCACCCCCACCACTCCCCTCCCCTCATCACCTCCACTCCCGAGACAGCGCCCCCCCCCCCCCCCCCCCCCCTCTCTCTCTCCCATAAAACAGCGTGGCTCTGTCTCCTCCACTGGGAGTTGACCCGTATGTTTCCCAACCCCTCCACCACCACCACCACCACAACAACAACAACAACAACAACAACAACAACACCAACACCAACACCAACAACAACAGTCCCCTCCACCACAGCTAGTATCACCACTGGCACCACTGTCTTACCGACCCTTCCACCACCACAACACCACCACCACCACTTCCACAACACCACCACCGCCAACAACACAACACCACCACAACACCAACAACAAGAACAACAATCACCACCACCACAGCTAGCATCACCACGATCTTACCAACCCTTTCACCAACACAACACTACCACCACCAACAACTACAACACCAATCACCACCACCACAGCTAGCATCACCACGATCTTACCGACTCTTCCACCAACACAAAACTACCTCCACCACCACCACCACAACACCAACGACAACAACAATAACAACACCACCACCACCTCCAAAAACAACAACAACCACTGCTAGCATCACCACTATCACTATCACGAAGGCAATTACCACCACAACTACCATCAAAGCCAGAATTTCCACCACCACAACTACCAAAATTACCTCCCTCACCACCACAACTACCAAAATCACCTCCCTCACCTCCACAACTACCAAAATCACCTCCCTCACCTCCCACTACTACCAAAATCACCTCCCTCACCTCCACAATTACCAAAATCACCTCCCTCACCATCATAGCTACCAAAATACCCTCCATCACCACCACAACTACAACTTCCAAAATCACCTTCCTCACCACCACAACTACCAAAATCACCTCCCTCACCACCATAGCTACCAGTATCATCATCACGACCATCTCACACCACCATCACCACCACTACTACTAGAATAATACCATTGTCACTACCACCATCATCAATACCACAACTGCTGATAACCAGAGACAACATTGGGCTCTCCATAAAATAGTGGCTCTGTCTCCTCTCCACTGGGAATTGACCCTTGTTTTGTTTCCCGACCCCCCTACACCACCACAACACCACCACAACCACACCAACCACACCGCCAAGAACAACACTGCCAACAGCAATAATAACCCCACAAAACTGCCAACAATACCACAACACCGCCAACAACAATACTACTACCACCACAAACACCACCACCACAGCAACACCACCACAACACCTCCAACGACAATACTACTACCACCACAAACACCAACAACAAAAACAACAACAATAACACCACCACCAATGTCACCGCTGCCAACACCACCACCACTATCACCACCCAAACCACCATCACCACTACTACCACCGTCTCTAATACCCATAGTACTTAGCGATTTAGGTTGTTTTTCTCTACATCACTTGAATAGGCTAAACATTCCACCATCGTCAATATATAATCTTCACAGCTATCACCACAACTACCATGGTCATCATTACTATCACCACAACTACCAAGGTCATCACAACTATCACCACAACTGCCATAATCATCACAACTATCACCACAACTACCATGGTCATCAGTACTATCACCACAACTACCATGGTCATCACAACTATCACCACAACTACCATAATCATCACAACTACCATGGTCATCACAACTTTCACCACAACTACCATGGTCATAACTACTATCACCACAACTACCATAATCATCACAACTATCACCACAACTACCATGGTCATCACAACTATCATTATCATCACTACATCACAACTATCACCACAACTACCATGATCATTAAAACTATCACCACAACTACCATGGTCATCACAACTACCACAATCATCACAACTACCATAATCATCACCACTATCATCACAACTATCACCACAACTACCATGGTCATCACAACTACCACAATCATCACAACTACCACAATCATCACAACTACCATAATCATCACCACTATCACCCCAACTACCACGATCATCACAACTACCATGGTCATCACAACTACCACAATCATCACAACTACCATAATAATCACCACTATCATCACAACTACCACGATCATAACAACTATCACTACAACTGTGTATGGAAATTGACTAAACTATCTGTGTAGGCTATACAAATTGACTAAACTATATGTGTGTATGCAAATTGACTAAACTGTGTATGCAAATTGACATGTTGTGTATGCAAATTGGCTAAACTATCTGTGTATGCAAATTGACTAAACTATCTATGTACGCAAATTGACTAAGCTTTCTGTGTATGCAAATTGACTAAACTATCTGTGTATGCAAATTGACTTAAGCTTTCTGTGTATGCAAATTGACTAAACTATACAGTATATGTATGTAAATTGACTAAACGTTCTGTGTATGCAAATTGACTAAACTTTCTGTGAATGCAAATTAATTAAACGATCTATGTAGGCTATGCAAATTGACTATAATGTCTGTGAACTCGTATACAAATTGATTAAAATATATGTGGACGCAAAATTACTAAAATATCTTACCCCCAACTAAAAAAAAAAATTATCCCCTACTGTTATAATTATACAGTACAGACAAACCATACTTCCAACAATTCTTTTCCTGGCCACTAAAACCATTTGCAACCATTGTAATCCCCGTACGGTAACCATTTTGTGTGCAATTGCAGAAATAAAAAATCTTTGCACGTATAATTACCCATGATCGGTTTATGTGTCCGGTACCGGTGACATCCTTTTGCATTATACCCTGGCAACTGTTAGACGATTTTATCTATCTTAGGAAGGACGACTACCCATGAAAAGGCTATACAGACTATGCCAATATAGCCTCTCCGTTACCATATAAACTATTAGACGATTTTATCTATCTTAGGAAGGACGACTACCCATGAAAAGGCTATACAGACTATGCCAATATAGCCTCTCCGTTACCATATAAACTATTAGACGATTTTATCTATCTTAGGAAGGACGACTACCCATGAAAAGGCTATACAGACTATGCCAATATAGCCTCTCAGTTACCATATAAACTATTAGACGATTTTATCTATCTTAGGAAGGACCACTACCCGTGAAAAGGCTACCGACTATCTCAATATAGCCTCTCAGTTACCATATATCTTTCCTAAACTTAATAAAATCGTCTAAATGTAGCTGAAATCAAATATAATAAACAAAAAGACGTTGTCGGTACAGAAAGGGGTAATGTGTACCGGCTGGTGAACCATAACCTACTTAAGGGGAGATGGGTAAATTTTATGGTTCTAGTTTTCAGATTTTAAGATGTTTGCTCTATTAGTTTGTCAATTTTAAGACCTCTGCCCCATTTCTTTGTCATTATTAAGACCTTTCGTGGCATTTAGATGTCGATTTTTTTTTTCCTGGCGAACGATAGTGATCTTTTAATTTTGGAAAGAATCGGCCATCGGCCGGGAAATTTTTCTACCGAAAAATGTACAAATTAATCTAGAAGGGGAATCTAATGGATGTTGTTTTAAGTTTGATGGAGGTCTAGGGAGAAAACTAAAAAAAAAAATAATAATAATAATAAATATATGAAATAAACGACCAAAAAAACAAACCCTCCCCCCTTAACCCTTTCTGTACCGGCGACGTCTTTTTTTATTTTACTAGAGCTACATTTAGACGATTTTATGAAGCTTAGGAAGGATATATGGTAGCTAAAAGGATTAATTGAGATATTGTGTAGCCTTTGAATGAGTCTACGTCCTTCATAAGCTGTACAACATCGTCTAATAGTTGGCAGAATAGAATGAAAAGTACATCATCGGTTCAGAAGGGGTTAACCTTTATTTTGTTACAGTTAACCATATTCAGTCCGGGATGTTTTGTTTTTTTATAACCCCCTTGTTTCGCACCATTAGTTTGGAAGTTTTAGAATGTTTCACCCCATTAGTTTGGCGACATCATATTCTGGTTGCCAACAGATGATTTTCTTTATATTGTGATTGACCTCTAGGACTCAAAGGGTAACTACAATGTCAAGAAAACCTTTAGAATAACACAGGTCCTTCTTAAACTGCATACAATCATCTAGAGTTAGCCAAAATCAAAGTTAAGAGGCGTCATGTTGCTGAAGGAGATAAAGGGGAGGGGTTTATATTTTGGTCGATTTTGTTTTCCTATACTTCTTTATATTTTTGTTTCGTCCCTAGATTTCTATCATGCTTAAAAAAAAAAAAAAAAAAAATCCCTTTTCTAAATAATTGTGTACAGTTTTAGGTAGAACAATGTTATATTACAGGCTCGTTATCACTCGCCAAGACACAATCGACACCTAAAAGGTCTCAAAGTCTTAAAATCGCTAAACAAATGGCCGAACGTTTTAATACTTGAAAACTAAAGGGGCTAAACATGGGGGGGGGGGGGGCAGAAAACCAACCAACCGCCATCTCTCCTTAATTCCGCGTCAGCCATCAACACCGCAAGGGGGGGGGGGGGGGGGGTTTCGCTGCCGGTATTTATTTTCTATTATTACCGGTATAGGTGGTGTGATGGTTTATATGTTTATGTTCTGGGTGTGGTGTCCCCAGTTCGAATCCCGGGAGGACCATATATGCTTTCATTAGTTTATGCAAGTACATTGGGGTTTGTAATTGATGATTAATGTTAAGAACGGGGTATTACTTATATATATTTGTTTTAGTTTGTTCCCTAGCCCTCTATCAAGCTTAACAAAGATCCCACCAAAGCCCCCCCCCCCCCCCTACCCCCTTCGAGGAATCGCCCTTCCTCCTAAATTTCAGGCTCGATTTCGCTCGCCAGGGAAAAAATCGACACCTAAATGGCTGGAAAGGTCTTAATTTTGACTAAGAAATTGGCGAAACTCTTCAAATTTTATAACTAATGGGGCTAAACATGAAGGAGAAGGGGGTACAGAAAAATACAAATACTTCCCCTTAATTCCCGCATGTCAACCATCATCGCCGCAGAGGGGGGGGGGGGGGGGGGCAGAGAATGGGGTGTTTGTCTCTGCCTACCTATGGGGGGGGGGGGGATGGGGTGTTTGTCCCTGCCTACCTATGGGGGAGGGGCGGGGGGGGAATGGGGTGTTTGTCCCTGCCTACCTATGGGGGGGGGGGAAATGGGGTGTTTGTCCCTGCCTACCTATGGGGGAGGGGGGGGAAGGGGGTGTTTGTCCCTGCCTACCTATGGGGGGGGGGGAATGGGGTGTTTGTCCCTGCCTACCTATGGGGGGGGGGGGAATGGGGTGTTTGTCCCTGCCTACCTATGCACCGCCACCTGCCCTGCTGAAGAATGCAGTTGTGGGTTGGGCCTCCATTATTTGTGGGGGCTATGGGCGTGTGGGGGGGGGGGGGGGGTATGATGGGTAGGTAGATAGGTAGGTAGATAGGTAGAGAGATGGATAACATGAGATGGAAAGTTAAATCGATACATATATAGATAGATTATTTGTATTTTGTTAGAGGAGATGTTGAGAATGCGTATATACAATATATTATATATACAGAGCGGTCGCGAAACATTTCCCCATAGGAAATTCCTGTGTATTGCCCATAGGGTATTCCTATATATTTGATCTGCATTCCTATACAGAGCGATCCTTAAATAGTTGCCCGTAGGGATATCCCATGTATTTTATTAGAAGAGATATTACCATAATTACTACTACTATCATCATCACTACTACTATCATCATCACTACTTCTATCATCATCACTACTACTATCATAATCACTACTACTATCATCATCACTACTACTATCATCATCACTACTTCTATCATCATCACTACTACTATCATAATCACTACTACTATCATCATCACTACTACTATCATCATCACTACTTCTATCACCATAATGAAATACATGGAAATCCCCACGGGCAATTATTTTAAGCCGGTATCACACGAGCACTTTTTCACCCAACATTTATCCTTAACACTGGTCTGGCAGCTCGTAAGGTAAACATTTGATATTTTTCTGTTACCTAAATTAATTTACCATCAGTCTAGTTTCCGATACCAATGCAAAATATTCCAGAAATGTTGCCAGAAAAATGTTGATCATAGAATGTTGTCTATAAAAGCTCTCGTGTGATATCGGCTTAAGGATCGCTCTGTATATTTGATCTGCATCTGTATGTGGTAACCCGTGTTCGATTCCCGGTGGATCACATGCTTGCTTTCATTAATTTCTTTGGGAGGTGTTTGGTGCTGGAGTGAAATAAATACAAATAGATTCTTCAGCTCTCTCTTGCAAATACACAGGAATTCCCTATAGGGAAATGTTTTGCGACCGCTATATATATATATATATATATATATATATATATATATATATATATATATATATATAATTTTTTTGTTTTTTGTTTTGTTTTTTCTATATTCCAACTTACTTCCTCTCGGGCATAGGCTGAGAGCCTTAACATTCACCACTTTACAATGAACAGTGAAGCCCGTGAGGTCTTGTTCCAGTCTAGGCAGTGAGACATGTGAAGCACGTAGAGTACAACGAGCACCTGCCATCTTGCCTTCACATGAGGCACGGTGCTCACTCATGGCCCGAAACGACCCCATCTCTGAAGCCACCTCGTTCCCGTGCTTCACTGTCTCACCCGCTACACTCGGACTCTCACACTTACACACACACAACGCCACCTGTTGATCAGATAACTCACCAGGCATTGCACCCCTATAGCATATTTTGAATATGGGAATATTCATACAGTGCTATTTAATCAGGGAACAATGAGGGTATTTTATTGACGTTTCGGTGGGCTTGTGGTAATGCACTGATACCCAGGTACAGCACAAATTCCATCCCAATAATATCTTCCCATTGATACATCGGGATTTGAACCCGGGACCTTTGGATTACCAGGCCAGTGGCAAGACCACTCCACCATATATATATATATATATATATATATATATATATATATATATATATATATATATATATATATATATATATATATATATATATATATCTATATGTATATATATATATATATATATATATAGAGAGAGAGAGAGAGAGAGAGAGAGAGAGATTGTATATACTGTATATGGCGGAAGGAAAACATTCAAGTAAATCAAAATCCATGTACCTAATTGGCGCCCTCTTTTAAGGTATAATGGTAAGATAAATATATAGATAAATATATACCGGTATATATATATATATATATTTTTTTTTTTTTTTTTATTTTTTTTTTTTTTTTGCAAATAATTTGTAAGCAAAATTGTATTTTATACAAAAGGCTAAATAAAAAACAAACAAAAAACAGATAAAGAATAAGATTATGGTCTCTATTGTCACGCAACCAGATCCTCGTTTATCTATTTAGCTATTTGTCTACCTATCTACCAAAGCCTCGTATATGTATTAATCTATTGTTCTACCTATCTACCAAATCCTCGTGTATCAATTGTTCTACATATCTACCAAATCCTCGTATATGTATTAATCTATTGTTCTACCTATCTACCAAATCCTCGTATATCTATTAATCTATTGTTCTACCTATCTACCAAATCCTCATATATCTATTAATCTATTGTTCTACCTATCTACCAAATCCTCGTATATCTATTAATCTATTGTTCTACCTATCTACCAAATCCTCGTATATCTATTAATCTATTGTTCTACCTATCTACCTACCCCCATCTACCTTCAGTCAGATGATGTGGACCTCTAAGGGGAGATGAGTCGTTTTTCTAGACCCCATTCTCCCTCATGTTTAGTCCCATTAGTTTTCAGATTTTAAAATGTTTGCCCCATTAGTTTGTCGATTGTAAGACCTTTTGCCCCATTTCTGTTGTCGATATTAAGACCTTTCGTGCTATTTAGGTGTATATTTTTTACTTGCGAACGATAGTGAGCCAGTAATTTTCGAAGAACCGACCTTCGGCCTGAACATTTTTCTACCGAACAATGTACAAATTAATCTAGAAGGGGGATCTAATGGATTTTTTTTTTTTTTTTTTTTTTTTTTTTTTTTTTTTTTTTTAAAGTTTGATGGAGATCTAGGGAAGAAACTAAAATATTGATAAATATATGAAATAATCGACCCAAAAATTAAGCCTCCCCCTTAACCAACTCAGTACCCATGCTTCGAACGATCCTAATTAACCCTTTTTACTACCACAGATCCTTCTTAAGCTGCATAAAATCGTCTAAATATAGCTAGAATGAGATCGAAAAGACGTCGCCGGTACAGTAAGGATTAAGACAAACAAACAAACGCTTTTGTAATCACCCATTTGTAAGGTGTACAGTCGGCCTAATAAGTGATGATGCAGCACCAAGTATATTTCGACCAATAATTGTTATCAGCACTATCTTAATTAAGGATTAATTAATCGTTTCGAGTGAGATATATAAACATTTTCCTATCTTTACACACCCTATTCAACATCTGACAGACATTAATACGGCATACAGCGAGCAAAACGTAATAACAGCAGCGACATGACTTATTTGCCCAACCGTACGTACGAAAATGTTTAGATTGAATTAAACATAAAATATTTAGTCGAAGACGAGGAAATAATTATCTCCCCTCAACTAACTATACCCCATCTCCTCCACTTGTTCATCCACCCCATCCACCTGTCCATCCACTCTATCCACCTGTCCATCCACTCCATCCACCTGTCCATCCACCTGTCCATCCACCTGTCCATCCACTCCATCCACCTGTACATCCACTCCATCCACTTCTCATCCACTCCATCCACCTGTCCATCCACTCCATCCACCTGTCCATCCACTCCATCCACCTTTCCATCCACTCCATCCACATTCCCATCCACTCCATCCACCTGTCCATCCAGTCCAACCACCTGCCCATCAACCCCATCCACCTGTCCATCCACTCCATCCACCTGTCCATTCACCTGTCCATCCACCTGATCCACCTACCCATCCAGCTACCCATCCACCTGTACATCCACTCCATCCACCCCATCCACCTGTCCATCCACTCCATCCACCTGTCCATCCACATGCCCATCCACCTGTCCATCCACTCCAACCACCTGCCCATCCACTCCATCCACCTGTCCATCCACTCCATCCACCTGTCCATCCACCTGTCCATCCACCCCATCCACCTACCCATTCACTCCATCCACCTGTACATCCACTCCATCCACCCCATCCACCTGTACATCCACTCCATTCACCCCATCCACCTGTCCATCCACCCCATCCACATACCTGGAGTGGATATGGATTATGTGGCCCAGAATGCCTCGTCTTTTTAGCTCCTGGTCATCAAGCTATTTTCCCGTTTAACCTTTGTCTTCCATTTCTCGTTCTGTCTCGCTATCGTTCGCCAGGAGGAAATCTACACCTAAATGACACGAAAGGTCTTATGATTGTCAAAGAAATGGGGCGAAAGGTCTTATAATGTCAAAATTGACAAAGCAATGGGGCGAAAGGTCTTATATTCTCAAAATTGACAGAAATGGGGCGAAAGGTCTTATAATCTCAAATTTGAAAATAAATGGGGCGAAAGGTCTTGTAATTTCAAAATGGACAAAGAAGTGGGGCGAATTGTCATATAATCTCAAAATTGGCAAAGAAATCGAGCGAAAGTTCTTATAATCTCAAAATTGGCTAAGAAGTGGGGCGAAAGGCCTGGTAATATCAACACTAATTGGGCTACACACGAGGGAGAAGGGAGTCCATAATCAATACCCCGGCCCTACTCCACTGAAAATCCACATCCCTAAAATGGAAGATGTGGAGCGAATCAATATGTGGTGTGTGTGTGTGTGCAGGAAGGAAATGGAAAATGTCTAATTATTCCCATTTTATTGATGGCTGTATGGTGTAGAATTAGGTTCAGTGGCCGAAATAATGAAGAAATGCACTTCTATGTCATTTGGATAGCTGGTAACACACACACACACACACACATAGTTAAAAGGAGTTACAAGGAATAGTATCTCAGAGTCCTTGCGGTTCATTCCGAGAAGGTACTCGAAATGGAAGGAGAGACTGTTTAGTGCACTACACTCATTACAGAGTGTGCAAAATAGAAATGCGAAAAGGAATGCGTAATCGGATCTTGAAGTGTTAATAATTCACTCTCTACTCCACATCCACACAAATATTCTCCTCCACCCTAGTGCTGGATGTGGAGCGAGTGGAAGCGTCAGTGTACATTGGTTACTTTGAAATACAAGTGGAATTATTTGCTGTCATCCATTGATAGTGTTAGCCGTTTACTCATTATCCACTGTGGAATATTTACGCCACATTCACCTTATCCACATCCTCCTCCACATCCACATCATCCTCCACATCCACATCTTCCTCCATATCAACATCCTCTTCCACATCCACATCATCCTCCACATCCACATCCTCCTCCACATCCACTTGAGAGCTGATGTGGAGCAAGTGACAGTGTCGGTGTGTATTGTTGAAAATTAGACACAATTAACTCGATTATATTTACCTTTACTCCCTCAACATCCACATTACTCTTTCCCTATCGACTCCACACCACCACATCCACCTCCTCCACATCCACCTGAGAGCCGATGTGGAGCGAGTGGCAGTGTCGGTGTGTATTGCAAGGCGTTCCATGAAAGTTTGAGCGGGGACGTTCGGAGGCTGGAGATCGGACAAGTTGATCCCATTCATTATTAAGGCCCGGAGTCAAACGGCATCAGAAAACAGAGGCACGCTTGGGGAGGGGGGGGGGGGGAGAGAGAGAGAGAGAGAGAGGATGAGGGGAGAGAGAGGATGAGGGGAGAGGAGGGCTGGTGAGGGAGGGGGAAGGCTGGGGAGGAGAATACTAAGGGATGGGAGTTGAGGGAGGGGGTGATGGGGAGGGGGGCTGGGGTGGAGTGAGGATGGGGAGGAGGGGGGGTGATAGGGAGGGGTTGATGGAGAGAGGAAGGTGGTCTGGTGAGGCTGGGGAGGAGGAGTATGCTAAGGGATTGGGGTTTGGAGAGGGAGGTGGGAGAAGAGAATGTGGGGATGGTGGAGGCTGGGGAGAAGGGGGGGAGGATACCGAGGGATGGGGTTGGGTGGGGTCGAGGGTAGGAGAGGACTCTTAGGGATGGGGTGGGGTTGTGGCTGGTGGTGAGGGTTGGGGGAAGAGAAAAAGGGGAGGATGGGGTAGGGGAGGTGAAGATAGTGGGGTGGGGTGGGGAAAGGGAGGAGGAAGAAGAAAGAATGTAGAGGGTGGGATTGAGAAGGGGGAGTGGGGGGAGGATGCTGAGGGTAGGTGGGAGGGGGCGTGTAGAGTATGGAGGGGATGAGAGGGGGTGGGGCCACTTGGGGAGGGGGATTGTGGGGTGGGTAGGGCTGAGAGTTGGAAGTGGGGAATGGGTTGAAGAGAAAATTAAAGAGAGGGCGAGGAGGGGGGTAGAGGACAGAGTGGGCGGGTGGGTGGGGGACACTCAGGGATGGGGTCGAGTAGAGAGAGAGAGAGAGAGAGATAGAGACTGGAGAGAATGAATAAACACACCATTTGAGGAGGAGCACTTTATTGACAACATACCGCTTATTCCGGTAGAGAGGGGAGGGTCGGGTGGAGGTAAATGAGAGAAACAGGGGTGAGGCGAAGAGAAAAAGGAGCGAATGAGAGAGAAATGGATAAATGGAGGGAAGAAGTAGTGAGGGGGGATGGGGTAGATAGAGGAGGCGAAACAAGAGAGCGTGAAATAGGATGAACGTGAAGGGAGGTGAACGTAAAGAGAGGTGAACGTAAAGGGCGATGAACGTAAGGGGTGATGAACGCATAAGGAGATCAACGTAAAGGGTGATGAACGTAAAGGGAGATGAACGTAAGGGGGTGAACGTAAAGGGTGATGAACGTAAGGGGGTAATGAACGTAAAATGAGTAGGGAAAAAGTGTATGTTGTTTGTGTGTGTGCGTAAATGTTTGTTTGTTTGGTGTTTTGGGTGTGTATTGTAGAAGGGAAGCACAATGAGAGAGAGCGGAATTGAACAGACTGCGCGCGCTGGTGTGAGTGCGTGTGTGTTTGCGTGCGCCCTTGTGTGTGTGGGGGGCCATTTTTAGAGTGCGAATATAACAACGTAGCAGAGTAAAATAGAGAATTGAAGCCGAAATGAAGCCCAACACAGATACGCGGTTGGGTGACGGAAGGGGAGGGGAATACAAAAAGAGTGTGTTTTTGGGCGTGTGTTTGGTGTGTTTATGTGTGGCGTTTTTAGGTATGAAACAAAAAATGGGAGAGGGATATTGAGAAGGGAAGAAAAACGAGAAACTGTGTGCATGTTGCGTGTATGATTTGGTGTGTGTGTGTGTGTGTGTGTGTGTGTGTGTGTGTGTGTGATCGAAAACATATATACGGAAAGAGTTACATTTAGAAAATAAGAAATTGAGATGCATAAAGATTGGGAGGTGTGTGTGTGTGTGTGTGTGTGTGTGTGTAATATAATAATTATATTAATAATACTAAAAATAATTTATAATGATAAAAATAATAATAATAATAATAGTAATTAACGGTGTGTGTGTGTGTGTGTGTGTGTGTGTGTGTGTGTGTGTGTGTGTGTGTGTGTGTGTGTTTTGAGTGTTTCGCCTCTTCTCATAGTTCTTTCCTCCTCCTCCTCCTCCTCCCTCTTTCTACCCCCTCACCCCCTCACCCCTATTTCTACCTCCCCCCCCCCCCCCCCCCCCCCCTCCCCCTCCCCCCAAGCCTCCCTCTTCTCCCTCGCCCGTTTTCCATTGTATTAACCATTTGAGGATCATGCTGTGTTTTTACCGTGTATTCTGGCTATCATGAGACGATTTTATACCCACTGCTTCTCCTCCCCACCCCACCCCACCGACCTCCCCAATTATAACGCCCCCCTCCCCTCCCCACCCACTCCCATTTCTACCCATTTCTAATTACCCCCGTCCCCACCCCACTCCCAACTCTACCCACTTCTATTCCCCACACCCGATAAATTCTACCCACTTTTATCCCCCCATCCCAATTCTATCCTCTTCTAATTCTCCCCCTCCCCACCCCACTCCCAATTCTACCCACTTATAAGTCCCCCTTTCCCACCCAACTCCCAATTCTACCCACTTATAAGTCCCCCTTTCCCACCCAACTCCCAATTCTACCCACTTATAAGTCCCCCTTTCCCACCCCAACTCCCAATTCTAACCCACTTATAAGTCCCCCTTTCCCACGCAAGTCCCAATTCTACCCACTTATAAGTCCCCCTTTCCCACCCAACTCCCAATTCTATCCACTTTTATTCCCCCCTCCCCCCCCTCCCAATTATACCCACTTATAATTACCCCCCTCCCCAACCAACTCCCAATTCTACCCACTTCTAATTCTACCTAATTGTATTACCCCCTCCTAATTCTATCCACTTCTAATTCCCCTCCCAATTCCCCCCCTCCCCACCCCACTTCCATTCCCCCCTCCCATCAATTCTACCCACTTCTATTCCCCCCTCCCACCAATTCTACCCCCTCCTCCTCCTCCTCCTCCTCCTCCTCCTCCTCCTCCTCCTCCCCCTCCCGGCTTTCCCTTCCGCCTACAGCCCCACCAAATTCAGTCTGGTAATTGCGTTCCCGGCACAGAATCAAGCGTTTCATTCCTCCGTTCCGTGTCCCGGGTAGCCTGGACTGGGGGGAAGGGGGGGGGGGGGGGGGGGGATTTTCGGGCCCGTGTGTGTATTATAATGTTTTGGGAGAGTCAGTCGGTTAGTAGCCAACCCAGATTGTGTTTGGGGTTATACGTTATAATTTGCTGTTGTGATTGGTGTTATGGTGGGCATTGTGATTTTGAGTATTGTTTCATCAGATTATATTTGTTTTATTCCCTATTGAGATTGGCATTATGGGGGGGGGGGTGATTGTGTTTGTTGTTATATTTGCTGTTGAGATATTATGTTGGTGATTGTCATGATTAGTATTCTGTTTCATTCCCTAGTTACTGGTATTGTGGTGGTGATTGTGAGTGTGAGTGTTGCGTTTCTTGAATACAAACACGTTTAAGAAGGAGCATTTTATTGACAACGTTTCCCAGATAGCTTCTTCAGGTCACTAACCTGACCTGCAATGGCTATCTACGAAACGTTGTCGTCAAATGGTGTTGTTATTCATTTTGTCAAATTTTCGGAGTTCATTATAACATATCGTGTTTCAACTTTTAGCAATTGTGGTTGTTATTGTTGTTTCCCAGACCGACAGTCCCGAGTCCGTTAGACCGAAGCCGCTCCAGATGCTCGGGGCCCTGGAAGGGGCCAGGGTGAGATCAAGATCAATATATATATATATAGATCTTGGGCGAGATGAGATCTGTCTCTGAGAGGGCAGCGGGGGAGGGAATCGTCAGCCCATGAGCTTGCACCCACGGACCAATGCGCCCCCCCCCCCCCCCCCCCCCCCTTTGCAGTGCCACCCAATCGGGCAATCTCGCCAGCACCTTGAAGGAAAAGTAGTACAGGAAAAGAAACAGACACAAATGGATAAGGATGGGTAGAGGATGCCAAACCTCACTTTGGATAGGACCAACCGTTGATATGGGTTTCATACTTAATTATAATGTGTATATTACATGTGTGTATTACTATGTGTGTATTACAGTGTGTGTGTGTGTGTTATACTGTAGGTGTGTATTACAGTATTTGTGTAATGTAGTATGTGTATTATAATGTATTTGTGTAATGTAGTATGTGTATTATAATGTTGGGGTATATACATTAGTCACTCAAGTCAGTCTGTAGCCAATCATGAATTTTGAGGTAAATAGTGTACTCTGTAAGCATGAACACTTAACCCTTTCTGTACCGGCGACGTCTGTTTTCTTTGATTTCAGCTACATTTAGACGATTTTATGAAGCTTAGAAAGAATATATGGTAGCAAAAAGGATTAATTGAGGTAGTCTGTATAGTCTGTAGCCTTTTAATGGGTAGAGATCCTTCCTAGCCTGAATAAAATCGTCTAATAGTTGCAAAAATATAGTGGAAAGGACGTCACCGGTATTAAATGGGTTAACGGACACGATGGCGCAATTTTCACCATATCCTGGTTACCATTACACGATTTTCTGTCACTTATAATCTACCTCTAGGCCTCAAAGGGTTAACTACTATCTCCACAAACCCTCTGAATAACACAGGTCCTTCTTAAGGGGAGATGGGCCGGTTTTCTGGACCACTTTCTCCCTTATGTTTAGCCCCATTAGTTTTCAGGTGTTAAGATGTTTGCCCCATTAGTTAGTCGATTTTAAGACCTTTCGCCCCATTTATTCGTCAATATTTAGACCTTTCGAGCTATTTGGGTGTCGAGTTTTTTTTCCCTGGCGAACGATAGTGAGCCTGTAATGTTGGAAGAATTTTTCTACCGAAAAATGTACAAATTAATCTAGAAGGGGGATCTAATGGATGTGTTTTGTTTTAATTTGATAGAGGTCTAGGTAGGAAACTAGAAAAATAATGAATACATGCAAAAATCGCCCAAAAGGTGAAGGGGAGGTTTTTAGTTGATGCCCTAGACTTCCATCAAGCTTAAAATTACTCCCCCTAGACCCCCTTTCAAGATAAATTTGTAAATTTTTCGGTAGAAAAATTTCCCGGCCGAAGGCCGGTTTCCCTTAAATTACAGGCTCGCTATCGCTCGCCAGGAAAAAATCGACACCTAAATGGCGCAAATAGTCTTAAAATTGACAGAAATGGGGCGAGGGTTCTTAAAATCGCCAATCTAATGGGGCAAGCGTCTTAAAATCTCAAAAGCAATGGGGCTAAACATGAGGGAGAAAGGGATCCAGAAAAAAATCCTCCAGGTGGAAATCTCCCCTTAAGCAGCATACAATCGTCCAATAGTACCCAGAATCAAAAGGATAAAAGGCGTCATCGTGATATAGGTTAAATTAAATACCCCCTCCCCCACCCCCCTTCAACCATTTTGTTTAAATATCTGGACTCCCTTCTCCCTCATGTTTAGTTCCATTAGTTTTGACATTTTTTAAGACGTTCGCCCCATTGCTATGCCAATTTGAATACCTTTCGTGCATCTAGGTGTTGATTAATCTCTTGGCAGGCGGTCGCGAGCTTGTAATGTAGGAGGAACTTGGGATAATTGTCTACCAAAAATTGTTCAAATATTTCTCGAAGGGGGTCTTGGTGTGTGTGTGTGTGTGTGTGTGTGGGTGTGTGTGTGTGTGTGGGTGTGGGTGTGTGTGTGTGTGTGTGTGTGTGTGTGTTCTAAAGCTTGATAGAGGTCTAAGGAGCAAACTAACCGCCCTACCCCCCCCCCACCCCGCCCTACCCCCTTAATGAGGACAGACTAAACCAAACTGGGTATTATCTTTTTATTTCTTGGTCTAGAATAATTTGTTCAAAGTAGTTGATTATTCTGATTTAATTATTCTCTTTCCCTTTGTCTGTCTGGCTGTGAGTGTGTATGTTCCTATTTATGCTCTCTCTCTCTCTCTCTCTCTCTCTCTCTCTCTCTCTCTCTCTCTCTCTCTCTCTCTCTCTCTCTCTCTCTCTCTCTCTCTCTCTCTCTCTCTCTCTCTCTCTCTCTCTCTCTCTCTCTCTCTCTCTCTCTCAAACACACACACAGTCCCCTCCTCCCTATCACCCGATCACTCTCCCCCCCCCCCCAACTCCCCTTATCCCTCCCACCCACATCCACCCTCAAGCTCCCCCTTCCCCAACCCCCCCCCACCCACCACACCAACCCCCCCCCTCCTTATCGTCCCCCCCCCCCCCCCCTCACACACACCCACACACCCACACCCTTATCTTCCCACCCTCCCGCCCATCCCTTCACACAAACACACCCACACACACACATACATTTATCGTTCCACCCATCCCCTTCCTCCCAGCCTCCCATCCCCTCCTACCGTCCCACCCACACCCACACACAGGCCTCCCACTTAAAAAAAAACTCCAGTAGACAAAATGCCTGGGCGGAGAACCAACACAGCGCCTCATGAATGTCGGAGAGTAACAGCACATAATGAATACTGTCAACACGAATTAAAACTCTTCCGCGGCCCTGAGATACAACGCAAACCACCACCACCACCAGGGAGAGAGAGAGAGAGTTAGAGGGTGTGAGAGAGTTGGGGAGGAAGTGTGTGGCTGGGTGGGTGTGTGTGTGGAGAGAGAGAGTTGGAGGGTATGAGAGAGTTGGGGCGGAAGGGTGTGTGGGTGTGTGTGAAGAGAGAGAGTTGGAGGGTATGAGAGAGTTGGGGAGGAAGGGTGTGTGTGTGTGGGTGTGTGTGTGGAGAGAGAGAGTTGGAGGGTATGAGAGAGTTGGGGAGGAAGGGTGTGTGTGTGGGTGGGTGTGTGGGTGTTTGTGAGGGGGGACAGGGCTTGTAAAAGATAAATCAGGATAGAGAGTTACCTACAAGACAGAGAGAAGGCGGGGGGGGGGGGGGGATCAACGCTTCTTGAAACAGACATAATACGCACATAATATAGTTACTTACCTGAGAGAGAGAGAGAGAGAGAGAGAGAGAGAGAGAGAGAGAGAGAGAGAGAAGGGTGGGGTGTGGGGGGGGGGGGGGAGTGATTGATTGATATATATGATTTGATTTACTATGGTTATTATGCCCCCAAGGAAACATTACAAAGGCACACCGTAGAGCTATATAATAGACTCCTTGATTACAGAGAGAGAGAGAGAGAGAGAGAGAGAGAGAGAGAGAGAGAAAGAGAAAGAGAGAGAGATGCGGGGGGCCTACATATTAAAACCTGGGAAGGGGGACAAAACCGAACAGAACAAAAACTATAACAACACAAAACGTGAATGGTATGAACAAAAAAGAAAACAGGAAGCGATCTAGAAGGAGCGGAATTATTTTAGGGAGAGGGGGAATACGGGAGTGAACAGGGTGTCGAAAAATAATGACTATAGAAAACCATGCTTATATGACAGGCCGGTGAGGGATGAAAAAAGATTGGAAAGTAAAAAAGGTGTTTGTTTCCTTTATAAAAACAACAATTTGTTGATATGGTTAGTAATTATACATGAGTAAATAAATAATACTTCTTATTTATATATATTTCACTCTCAACACCAAACAACTCCCAATGCAATTAATGAAAACAAAATAATGAATAAATGAATAACAATGACTTAATAACACACAATTACTTGATATGATTTTTAATAAAGGTAAAATAACAATGACTAAATAACACAAAATGACTTGATATGATTATTAATAAAAGTGGTATTTCCCTTCATAAAATACAGTAACTGTTGTTGATAAGCTTAGTAATAATTATATTAGTTCCCTGTATTGTATTGTTTTTTCACCAACCAACTTCACTTCTAAGCTCAATTAATGAAATCAACAAATACATGTGGTACTCCAAGGACTCGAACCTAGGACACTCACACCGAAATTCCTCGCACTTATGCATTACACTATCAAGACACAAATTACTGGTTGATATGATCAGAGCCTCTCATAGTTTTATTGACACCTGGGAGCTGATTTATTAACCCCTTCTGTGTACCGGGACATTTGTCTACCGAAAAATGTACCAATTTATCTTGAAAGGGGGTCGAGGGGGTATTTTTTTAAGCTTGATGGAAGTCTAGCGAGGTTACTATAAAATAAACTCATAAATAAATAGTTGAATAAATCGACCAAAAAGTAACCACTACCCCCTTAAGGGAGCCCCCCTCGCTTTTGTTTCTCTTTCTCTCCCTCTCTCTTTGGCTTGTATCCATTCGGCCCCATTCAGCCTACTGTTTTAAGACGTTTACCCCATCCAGGTGTCAATATTTTCCTGGCTAGCGGTAGCGAGCCAGCATATACAGTATATATTTTTGTTTTGACAGCAAGCTAAATTTGTAAATTTTTCGATAGAAAAATTTCTCCGGCGAAGCCGGATTTCTCCATAAAATGCTGGCTCGCTATCGCTCGCCAGGAAGAAATCGACCCCTGGATGGGGATAAACGTCTTAAAACAGTTGGCTGAATGGAGCCGAATGGATACAAGCCAGGAAAAGGAGAGAAAGATAAAAACAAAAAGCTGGTGACCCCCCTTAAGCTCAAGATACCCAGGGTTACACAAGGCACCTCATTTACCCATACATATTTATATTTACTAGTTTTGTGGTTTCCTCAATAGATAGATAGACAGACAGACAGACATACAGACAGACCTTGATGAATAAATAGATAGATAAATAGTTTCCTCTTAATACGAAAGTCCTCTTGGTGTGTGTGTGTGTGTGTGTGTGTGTGTGTGTGTGTGTGTGTGGTATTCATTAGGAGTGGGTTGGAGGAAATTTGACGACAGATTTGAGGCGGGGTGTTCTGAGGAAGCGAAAAAATATTAATCTAGGAAAGAGAGAGAGAGAGAGAGGGAGAGGGAGGTGGAGGTGGAGGTGGGGGTGGGGAGGTGAGAGGTGGAACTAGACCGCGACATGATGGCAATATCGAAACAATAACAATATAAGTTGACATCTTAAATATTTGGAGTGGGAGGAGGAAATAGGAGAAATGAAGATCGTGAAATGAGATTTACATTACATACACTGGCCATACAGATATTTCGATCCTAGTGAGATGGGCAGGACTTAATCCTAAATTAGAGAATGTAACCCTAAGAATAAGGAAAAGTGAGAGGACAGGATAGCAAATATTAAGGCTTTCTCCCACCCTCTGATCCCTCTGGCAATCTGGCGTAGGCTACATGGTATCAGTTGAAAGTGAATATTTGTTCGGGGCTTGGAAATCGCTTAAATAAATGTATAGAATAGTTAGGAATAGAGAGAATCAGAGAGAAAATTATGAGAGAGTGAGAGTGGGGAGTTGGGAGGGGGGAAGTGGGACGGGTGGAAGAGTGGGAAGGGAGGAGGGTGGGGAGGAACCAAGGAATATGTGGAGAGGCTAAGGATACGTGTGTCCCCACGCCTAGTTGTCAGATGCATGATAACCTTCGCTTGTCTTACAACCTATCAATAACATTTACAAATATTCAATTCAGGTAAAAATACTTATGATTTTGCGTTAACAAGTGTATTCCCTTTCCGTAATCAAGCTGTAGGCAAGGTATTTTCCCTCTATTGAATTTTATAATTATTTAAGGAAGGTTCAAGGTTGGGTGTTGAGGCTAATGTGACGCTTAGGACCACGTGATGCACTACGGGTCATAACACGTGTTTTATGTATTGATATTGGCTTCTGTACGCATGGTGGTGGTCTGGCTTGGTAGTATCACGGCGCGATCTTGACATTAGCACGGTCATTCACGCTCTTTTAAAATATTAATTACTACTCGATTGATGCCCATATTGGTGTTATACGCGGCGTTTTGTGTATATTGAGAGAAATGTAAGTTTGTGGTTTGTGGTGTTTAAAGCCAATAAATGGAAATTAGCAAGATGGTTGAGTAATAAATCTTAGACCTTCGGCTTCTCACCTCGCCCCTACACTCTCCCTCTCGTCTCTCCTTCCCTTTCTCGCCGTGAGGGTGGAAAGACGCGTTGAGTTTTTATGCTTTGTGTTCGTATACTGTGCGTGCGCGAGTGCTTCTACTATCGCTGAAATACGGACGGACGGACGGACGGACGGACGGAGCAGCAGCGGTGGCGTTTGAGGTTGGTTGCATTAGCGTTTTATTGAAGGATATTAGGCTACCCGAGGATTTTAGACACGTGAGCCAGTCCCCGAAATGATCCTCCTGCCACACGCCATGACGCATATGTTGTATCACCACTCACAGGGGCGTTTCATAATTATTGAAGTTATTGTGACTGTACAGTGGATTTTTTTAAAGATACACTATTATGGTTGTATACTTCCGCTTATTTACGGATGTTACGTGATATGCATCCACGTGTTATTATTTGCATCGGTATATATATATATATATATATATATATATACACTGTATATATACAGTACAGTACCGGTATTATATATATATATATATATATATATATATATATATATATATATATATATATATATATATATATATATATATCACAAATACATCACAAAATATCACAACACCAAGAAAATCACTAACTTAGATTGTATTAGTGCATCTCTAACTGTTAAGAGTCCCTTCTTGATACATAGTGTTACAACCCTTCAGGCTAACAAAACACATATTCTATCTTTGTTATTTATAGCATCCTAAACTTACTATTGAGCATTCTCGCATCAACAACATTTGGGATAGTAAATTGTAGAAATGTAATTTCGAAGACACCTCAACAACCGATTACGCACGCAATATTTTAGCGATTACCATTTAGTTAATCATTCGTGTCATATGTAAATTGATTAAAACTAAAAGTCGACCGAGTAGAGAAAACGTGACTTTGTGACAATAAGAAACACTGACTTTGTGACAATAAGAAACACTGACTTTGTGACAATAAGAAACACTGACTTTGTGACAATAAGAAACACTGACTTTGTGACAATAAGAAACACTGACTTTGTGACAATAAGAAACACTGACTTTGTGACAATAAGAAACACTGACTTTGTGACAATAAGAAACACTGACTTTGTGACAATAAGAAACACTGACTTTGTGACAATAAGAAACACTGACTTTGTGACAATAAGAAACACTGACTTTGTGACAATAAGAAACACTGACTTTGCTAAATTCAATTCTTATAACTCAATGATTTAAGAAACACTGACTTTGCTAAATTCAATTCTTATAACTCAATGATTTAAAACACAATATTTACCATTTCTATTTGTATATATCTAGCCTATGTACTTTAACTTATATAAAACAGAATTTTGATTTGATCTAAGAACCCATACCAAGAGATCATTGCATAAATAGATTTCGGCCGTGGAAATGTAAGGGGAGCTGGGTCGTTTTTATTTGCTCATTTATACTGTATATCTTTATCATTTTTATTAGTTTCCTCCCTAGACCTCCACCAAGCTTAGAAAACACCCGCCCAAGACCCTCCTTCAAGATAAATTTGTACATTATTCGATAGAAAAATATTCTGGCCGTAGGCCGGTTTCTCTTAATTTACAGGCTAACTATCGCTCGCCAGGAAAAAATCGACACCTAAAAGTCTTAATATTGACAAAGAAATGGGGCGAAAGGTCTTAAAATCGCCAAACTAATGGACCGAACGTCTTTTAATCTGAAAACCAATGGGGCTAAACATGAGGAAGAAAGGGAACCAGAAAAACGGCCCATCTCCCCTTAATTCTCCCCGTCAGTAGGACTCTTCAAACACCAGATTTGCACTAGCATATCAGTTTTTTTTTTTTTTTTTTTTTTTTTTGGGGGGGGGGGGAGTGGGAGTTGGTATTTTTAAAGTTTGATGGAGGTCTAGGTGTGTGTGAATATGTGTGAGTGAGTGAGTGTCAAGATGGAGTGCGTTGATGGCAGGAACACACAAGGAAAGGAAGGGAAATTATGTAGGGCGTCCTGAAAAGTAAATAGGCAGGCTAGGAACGAGAGTGAGAGAGAGAGCGAGAGCGAGAGAGAACCAGAGCAAGAGACAGAGAGTGAGTGAGTGACTGACTGACTGATAGTAATAGTGATAGATAGATAGATAGATAGATAGATAGATAGATATTGGGATAAATGATCTGAAAAGTGAAATGCCTCAGAAAATCGAATTAAGTATACCGCTTGAAGAAGGAAAACAACAACAACAACAACAACAACAACAAGGAAAGTGCGTTGCGTTGCTGCCAGGAACACACAAGGAAAGGAAGGGAAATTATGTAGAGCGTCCTGAAAAGTAAATAGGCAGGCTAGGAACGAGAGCGATTGAGTGAGAGAGAGAGAGAGAGAGAATAAAGACCTGTAAATTGGGTGAGCTAGAAGATTAAAGCCAGTGAACGAAAATTGTGAAGCCAAGACCGAAGAAGTGCGCGCGCGCACACACACATACATACATACATACATACACACACACACACACACACACACACACACACACACACACACACACACACACACCTCCCTCTCTCTCTTTTCGGCCTTAGTGTCTCCCAGGAACGGACCACAAGTTCTTTGAGACATTACATGCCACTTGTCACTCCTTTTAGCCGTCTCAAATCACTCCAGCACACAGAAAACGAGGTCGATATGGTGTGTAATAAATAATTAAGAAAAAATGAGGGAGAGAGAAAGAGAGAAGAAAAATTACAAAGGAGTAGGCCTACAAAGGAAGTCAAGCAAAAACAGTTCTAGCGACCCCTCGAGGTTTCTTGCCCTCTAAATCACTGCTGTTCAAAGTGTCCAACAGTGGTTCGGAGTGGGTAAGGGACAATTGGAAAGAGAAGCACTGCCCTAAGACCAATGTCCCTGGTAGTGTCAGATGTTAGTATGGGACAATTTGGGTTAATAACATAACACAGCTACAAGTGATCCTCGATGTATCTGAGGAAAACATCATTCATATACAAATGCAATCAGTCGCAGGTTTAAGGCGAAAGTGTTTGTCTAGGCGATGTTTAAAGGAATCAACGGTGTTGTAGTCTATAACATCTCAAGGAAGCCCATTCCACAAGTTCACAACTTGATTGAGGAAGAAATTCTTAAGACTCGTGCGAGTTAAAAGATTTAAAAATGAGTTTGCAACCATTTCCCTGCGTGAAAAGGTTTACCAATGAGTTTGCAACCATTTCCCCGCGTGCAGTTTGATTGGTCGATCATAAAGTACTTATTACAGTTCATATTGTCGATGTCTTAGAATGGCTTAGATGATTTTGAAGACTTGAATTAGGTCACCTCTTAATCTGTGCTGGGTTAAAGGAAATATACTTGATTCTCTAAGACGCTCCTAGTATGGTTTGTTATTTAGATTAGGTATCATTTTGGTAACTCTACGTTGAACTTGTTTAAGTTTATCAATATATCTTTTTGGTAGTAACCAGGATTGAATGCAATATTCCAGAAGAGGACGGACTATGGAATTGTAAAGTGTGAGGATTTACATTTATCCGCAATAAAAATAGTTTGCCAAATTTGAGCCCAACATGACAGCTTATCTGTTATTTTGCATATCTTCTATATGTTTGTATGAGAGTACAGTATTTGCAATTTGTGTATCGTCTGCAAACTTTGATATTGTACAGGTGAGGCCCTCATCTATGTCATTTATATAAACTAGGAAGAGAACTAGCCCTAGAACCGATCCCTGGGGTACCCCGCTAGTTATATTGGTCCATTTTGAAGCTTTACCGTTTATGACTACCCTTTGCTTTCTTTCACTGAACCAATTTTCCATCCATCTCAACACTCCCCCTTGTATTCCAAGCCCTTTTAATATGATCAATATACGTTTGTGGGGTACTTTTGTCAAAGGTCTTTTGAAAATCAAGGTATATAATATCTACAGATTTACTCCTGTCTGATAGGTTGAGGATATCGGGGAAAAAGTCTAAGAGGATCGTCAAGCAGGAAAGTTTGTTACAGAAGGCATGTTGAGTATCTTTGAGTATGTTATATTCCTGTAAGTGATTTACGACTCTGTTTCTTATGAGTGTTTCTAGCATTTTCCAGACAACTGAGGTTAATTAAACTAATTGGACGATAGTTACTAGGTAAAGATTTGCTACCTTTTTGTAATATCGGTGTTACGTTAGCGAGCTTTCACTCATCAAGAATAGTCCCGGACTGCAAGGATTCATTGAAAAGCAATGTCAGTGATTTGGAGAGCTCACATTTAGCTTCTTTTAGAACTCTAGGTGAGATTGTGTCGGGTCCAGGCGATTTGTTTAACTTAAGTTTCTCCAAAAATGTCAATACTTCTGTCTCTGTAATGCTGATATTGCTTAGAGCATCAGAATTGTCTAACTGAACTGGCGATGCTGTAGGGATATCACTAAGGTCTTCTGTTGTAAACACTGATGCAAAAGAGGTATTGAGGACATCACTCATCTGTTCTTCGTCTTTGGTGTAATTTCCGTTCTCATCTACTAACAGTCCAATAGTTGAAGTGACTACTTTCTTCTTTTTGATGCAATGAGAGAGAGAGAGTGTGAGAGAGAGAAGTTGGTTGGTTGGTTGGTAGGTAGGTAGGTACGTACGTACGTACGTACGTTCGAACACCGAAGAATGAAACTTGATTTGAGGCCCTGATGATATGAAGTGTTAAACAAATATATATAATAATAATACAAATATATATATAATAATAATAAGAAGAAAATAATAAATAATCCAAACCATCCACGTTCGAACCCCCGACACACACACACACACACACACACACACACACACACACACACACACACACACTCGCTGCTGATGCTTCGAGACACCAAAGACCGAATCGAGACAGACTTGTAAACCACCGAGATAATAATATCCAATACCGTCGCCGCGTCGTTCGAATAGCTTGCTCATGGGTGCTGGAAATACCTGAGCTGCTGCGAGAGAGCCACTGTTCTTATGGCCTCAACATAAACCGCTGCTCAATCATTCATGCTCACAGAACCACGAAATATTTTGGGGGGGGCATTTTCTCAACAATTTTTCGTATTCTGGGGGCAAGGCGAGGTAACAAAATATTATCTATATACGCCTGGAAACTCTCTCTCTCGCTCGCTCTTCAATCTCTCTCTCTCGCTCTTCAATCTCTCTCTCTCTCTCTCTCTCTCTCTCTCTCTCTCTCTCTCTCTCTCTCTCTCTCTCTCTCTCGCTCGCTCTTCAACTCTCGCTCTCTCTCTCTATCTCGTTCTTCAACTCTCTCTCTCTCTCTCTCTCTCTCCTTGATTATATTTTCCGTGTAGAGTCCCCTTGAAATAAACAGCAAGGTCACTGAGACACTAGTGAGAGAGAGAGAGAGAGAGAGAGAGAGAGAGAGAGAGAGAAAGAACATTAGATAGATAGATATATATATAGATACGTACATTCATACATTAAATAGATAGATAGGTAGATATACAGTAGATAGATACATACATAAATACTATACATACATGAGAGAGAGAGAGAGAGAGAGAGAGAGAGAGAGAGAGAGAAAGAACATTAGATAGATAGATAGATATATATAGATACGTACATTCATACATTAAATAGATAGATAGGTAGATATACAGTAAATAGATACATACATAAATACTATACATACATGAGAGAGAGAGAGAGAGAGAGAATGTGTTGAGAAAGTAAATGCGTATATAAAACTCAGGAACGACGCGACAATAATATTAATAGCGGTACTGGGAGAATAGTTCAACAATTTAACAAAGCTATGCATTTAAATTATCAACAAGAATTCAACTCTCTCAAAAGAAAAAAATATATATACAGTATATATACTGTATATTGTATATATATATGTTGTATATATATATGAAATAAATAGATAAAAACAAATAACACTAACTTTAAATTATCTCTCTCTCTCTCTCTTTGCTATCCTTTCCTTCCACTGTCCCTTACTCTCGATTTAGCTATCTCTACTAGAATTAAGTATTGACCACCTCGCTGGGATAGTAAGGTCTGTGTGGTCAGTGTATCTATGTAAATATATGTAAATATATATTTCTCTCTCTCTCTCGCTTCATACTGCGTTGTTTCAGTCCTCTTAAAAAATAATCTGGGGTTCTCCTCTCGCGACTCACTTCCCTCCTTTAGATCAGGGTCCAGAGCTCTCCTTGGGTTGCCTGATGTGCGGGGTTGGGGAGGAGGATAAGATACTATACAACATAATATATTCATACATTATATATCATAACTATACGAGATATATTTTGAGATTACGTGCGATAAATATACAAGATATATGATTACATTAGATAACTAAGATGCCAACTTCTACTAGAGATAGTTGCGCTTTCTTTACCATCTGTCACGGGTTCTGTTTTACCGAGGGGGAGGTGTTGAGAGAATACAAGAGCCAGGTGTACAAGTTTTACTAGTTAAATAGTGAGTGGAGATGCATTTATGGTTTTATAGATACAGATACAATGCATGGATGATAACATCAACATAAATCATGAAAGCAATGGTACAGCATGAATATTAAGGGGAGATATCGACTTGAGGGATTTTTTTCTGGACCCCCTTTCTCCCTCATGTTTAGCCCCATTGCTTTTGAGATGTTAAGACAGTCGCCCCATTAGTTTGGCGATTTTAAGAACTTTCGTCCCATTTCCGTAAATTTTAAGACCTTTCGTGCAATTTAGGTGTCGATTTTATCCTGGCGAGCGATAGCGAGCCTGTAATTTAAGAGGAACCGGCTTTCAGCCGGGACATTTTTCTACCGAAAAATGTACAAATTTATCTTGAAAGGGGCTCAAGGGGGTGTAATCTTAAGCTTGAAGGATATCTAGAGACCAAACTAAAAACCTCCCCTTAATAAGGTACACAAGGATGCACGTAATTATATACAATATTAGCACATACTCAGGGAGACTTAATACATGAATAACGACTCCTAGTTAGACCATTTGTGTGTGGGAATCCCTAGCTAGAGTTTAGTGTAGGTACTGTATAGGGGTGGCAGAGGGTAGACAATCATGTGACAATGTAACCATAGTGGAATAATTGAAGTTAAGGATAGCATGTGCGAGTATTAATTGGCAACTGGATAATTGAAATTATTTATTTATTTAATAATTTTCATTTTAGTAAACGTTGTTTCCACATAGCGATTTTGATAATTTAATTTGACTTTATATTGTCCTTGTCCCAATTTTGGTTTGTTTAGTTTGCAAGTTTTAAATTTTAATTAATTACGGTAAAGGGGACCTGAAAGCCAGGTCTCAACTAGTTCAAGTGTCTCTAGTGTTGCAGTAATAACTTATGATATTAAGTTACTAAGAAGCCCGGGGAGGGGGGGGGGGGGTTGTTTTCGAAGGGGGTAAGGTGCATTGTGGGACCGTTTTCTATGGTGGCTTCCCACTTGGTTTTGGAGGTTACAGCCCATTTTCTCTACCCCTTTTTGAGTTACAGAGGCTAGGAGTTTCGATTTTTTGAGTTACAGAGGCTAGGAGTTTCGATTTTTTGAGTTACAGAGGCTAGGAGTTTCGATTTTTTGGCCTACCTATAATGAATGGACTAGAGCTTTTGGTATTTTCGCATTGGAATCGACAAGTAGACTGAATGTATATGATTGGGAAAGACTGAAATTATATATATACAATATATATATATATATATATATATATATATATATACAGTATATAACTTGACGGGGGAGAATATCACTGGAGGGATTTTTTCTGGTCCCCTTTCTCCCTCATGGTTAGCCCCATTGCTTTTGACATTTTTCAGACGTTCGCCCCATTAGTTTGGCGATTTTAAGAACTTTCGCCCCATTTCTGTCAATGTTAAGACTTTTAGTGCCTTGTAGGTGTCAATTTTTTCCTGGCGTGCGATAGCGAGCCTGTAATTTAAGAGGAACCGGCCGAGTTTCTCTTATCTAAAAAAAAAAAATTTTTTTATCTTGAAAGGGGGTTTAGGGGTTGTAATTTTAATCTTGATCTTGATGGAGGTCGAGGGAACAAACTAAAACCCTCCCTTTAAGAAATTGCCTAAGCAAATTTGCTGGTAAAAACGCTCGTGTGACCGGCATTCTCTCTCTCTCTCTCTCTCTCTCTCTCTCTCTCTCTCTCTCTGCATGTGTCCCCCTTCTTCCTAAGCTAAATAAAAGTATATATCGGTAGCCTAAGTCTTTATTTCGAAATTCGTCGATAAACTGAAGGGATATATACATTTTTCTTTCCTTTTTTTTTGTCATTTGTTTTCATCATTTTGTCATACCTTGAGTCTTTTCCCAAACGTTTTTAGTTCTCAATGTTAAGGGGAGATGGGCCGTTTTTCTGGTCCCCCTTCTCCCTCATGCTTAGCCCCATTAGTTTCAGATTTTATGACGTTCGGCTCATTAGTTTGGCGATTTTAATACCTTGCGCCCCATTTCGTTGTCAATTTTAAGACCTATCGTGCCATTTACGTGTCGATTTTTTTCCTGGCGAGCAATATCGAGCGCCTGTAATTTTAAGAGTAACCAGCCTTCAGCAGAGATATTTTACTGCCGAACAAATTTACAAATTCATCTTGAAGGGGGGTCTAGGGGGTGTTTTTCTAAGCTTGATAGAGGTCTAGCGAGGAAACTTTAAAAAAAAAAAAAAAAAAAAAAAAAAAAAAAACACACATGAATTAATAGAGCAAAATACCGACCCATCTCCCTAAAGAACTCGAGTGTAGCAGTGGGAAATATTATATATGTTTAGCCTATTTACAAGTAGAGGTATTGTTACTTAACCCTTGGAAGAATTGTGATGCCATTTGTCTGTTTATACTGGCTACCATTAGAAGAGTTTATACAGTTTAAGAAGGATCTGTGGGAATGATAAGGCTGAAGACTATCTCAATTAACCCTCTAACTTCCATATGCCCTTCCTAAGCTAAATAAAACCGTCTAATAATAGCCGGAAAACCGAAATGAAATGCGTATTGGATCTGGAAAGGGTGAATCTGTGGTATAAACTGTAATATTTAATGGTAGTATGAGTTCTGTTTTAATAGCTAAAGTATATATCCCACGAGTTTTAGGGGGAGGTAGTCGCTTTTTATGGACCCCCTGCTCCCTCACGTTTAGCATTCTTGTTTTGATGTTCTAAGTCGTTTGTTCCAATAGTTTGTCGATTTTAAGACCTTTCGCCCATATATTTTTCAATATTAAGACCTAGGTGTCAATTTGTTTCCTTGCGAGCGATAGCGAGCCTGTAATTTTAGAAGGAACCGGCCGTGACATTTTTCTACCGAAAAATTTACAAATTTATATTGAAAGGGGGTCTAGGGTTTTTTATTTGAAGGTTAATTGAGGTCTAGCGAAGCCTTTCAACAATAATATAATACATAAGTACATAGACCAAAAAACAAGCACCACCCCCCCCCCCCTTAAAGGGTCGTTAATATTATTGTGTTAAAAGGGAGTTTATATTTCACGAATCCGCATCTTTATCATTGGTCGCCTTTCCAGTCCTTGGTACGTATATATATATTCTCTCTCTCTCTCTCTCTCTCTCTCTCTCTCTCTCTCTCTCTCTCTCTCTCTCTCTCTCTCTCTCTCTCTCTCCACCAGATACACAGATAAGGGGTCCATTAGAAGGTTGGCCTCATATCCCCCCCCCCTTTTTGAGCCGCCGCCCCCCCCCCCCCCCCCCCCCCCCCCCCCCCACCCACACACACACACCCATACCTTGACAATCATCAAGATCATTCCCCTCCCTGAAGTAAGGCTAGACTTAACCTAGTTAATGTGTGTGTGTGTGTGTGAGAGAGAGAGAGAGAGAGAGAGAGATAATTGTGAGTTCGTATATGTTTGTTTATATTTGAAAATGTGTGATTGAGTGTCAGAGTGTGTATGTATGTGTGTGTGTAAGCGAGTGTGTATGTGAGAGTGAGAGCGAGTGTGTGTGTGAGCGAAAGTGTGTGTGTGAGAATGCTATATAATACGTCAATATGAAATACTAAATACATGTAATACTATTAGAAGCAATGCCAGACTTAATATATATAAAAACAAATTTATTCTTTAGCTGGTGGCCCGCGGTAAAATAATAATATAATACTTAAAATAGATACCTGCAATCCTCTTAGGTGAAATGCAAGACTTAACATATTGCAAATATTTTTGTGTTTGCCCTCCTTTGATAGAAATATATTTTTATTATATATATATATATATATATTTATTTACAGAGTACATATGTCTTCGAGTGTACAGTATGTTCTGCTCAATACGATTAATTATTATTTGCTATGTTGTTCGAATGTGTAAGGGGAACTATTCGATATTTTTCTGAACACCCCTTCTCTTTTGTGCTTAGCCCCATTAGTTTTCACATTCTAATACTTTCGCCCAATTCTTTATCAATATGAAGACCTTTCGTGATATTTAGGTTTCGATATTTTTCCTGGCTAGCGATAGCGAGCCTGTAACTTACGAGGAATGGTTCTACTGAAATATGTACAAATATATATCGAAGGGGTGTTGAGGATGGCGTTTTTTAAAGCTTGATAGAGGTCTAGGAAGTAAACTGAAACAAATATACCTGTATATATATATATATATATATATATATATATATATATATATATATATATATATATATATATATATATATATATATATATACCGGTAATAATGAAAAATGAATAAAGAATTAAAATAACGTCCCCTTAACCCCTTCAACAAGATGGTACATTGTTTACCTTTCATTCTGGCTAAATTTAGACGATTTTATGCAGCTCAAAGGGGATTTTTTTTTTTTTTTTTTTTTTTTTTTTTTTTTTTTTTTTTAAAGATCGTATATGCCCCTTGAGTCCTAGCGGTAGATCATAAGCTATAGCAAATCGTCTAATGGTTACCAGAATAAGATGAGAATTACGTCATAGTGCTGAAGGGGTTTAAGGATCATTAGCAGACTATAACTGGTCGTACGTGAGGTTAACTGAGACTCTAAGAAGAAAAAGAAAAGAACTACACATAAATATATATACAATAAGAAAAGTAAGTGAAAAGGGGCACGTCACAGAAAATATGAAGATATACTCCCTGGGAAGTGACGTTAACCCTTTCAAGCTCCAATACGCGTTTCTGTTCTGTTTTCTGGCTACTATTAGACGATTTTATTCAGATTAATAACGGTATACGGAAGTGAAAGGGTTGATTGAGATAGTATTTACCATTTTAATACCCACAGATCCTTCCTAAGCTGCATAAAACCGTCTAATGATAGCCAAAATAGACTGCTAAAACGCGTCAGAGCTTCAAGGGGTTAATAAGGCGCTATACTTCGCGAACTACAACTGAACTGAACTGAACGAAGCGGTTCAGGGTGTCATATATACCTGCCATCTAGTGGTGGGAATTGGCGTGAGGGATTGGTTTGAGTGTTCCTATCCTGCATTACCTTAGTTACGGGTCTGTACAATAATGTCTTGGTGGGGGGGGGGGGAGGCTCAGTTTGCCACTAGCCTTGTTATCGATCACACCTTCACAGCATGGGTATGGACGTCGATCCACAACGCCCTTCAACCCAAGACCAAGACCAATAGCATGGATAGTTAATCTTCTATCAGTAAGTAACAGTCACTCAGTCAGTAGCCAGCTCTTTCTCCCACAAGGGGTAGGGAGGATCAGCAAGAACCACAAGAAAGGAAAAAGAGGTGACAGGAGAAGAACACATATCACAGTTCGCCCACAATGAGCAAACACCAATCGCTCATCAGCCCCCAAAATCAATGGCTTCACCTCAGATGTTATACTTAAGTAACAGCACATACATATTTCACAAGTTTTTTTTTATCGCACGGGTCAGGCACGACATTCACTCGTTATCCGCTGAAAACACTCTTGTTAAGTTGTTATTCATAATTAGTATGTTATTTTAAAGAAAGTATTAACATAACTAAATAAATACTTTAAACCTCCAGTGTCAGGCACAGAACACTTGCGAGTTTCGTTCTATAAGGAAGTTGGAGCTGTATACATTGATATTTAGCAGAATTACCAGCTAAAATATGGTTGTAGTACATTTATGAATATATAATATAATTATAGGGAATAGGCTCGCAGCCTTATTATACATTTAGGGACAGTTTAGGTCTATGGAATCCTTATACTGTACTCGTGTATAATCCACTGTGGGAGAATAAATTTGATCACATTTATAAAACCCGATATTAATAGAAAAAACCCCGCCCATTCTAATCAATCTCAGAGCTCTTTTCGGACATCCTCACTGTTTATAAACGCCTTCTTTGTGCAGTATAATCGATATTTACTCCCTGCTGGCAACATAGATGACGATTTCAATAATTCATGGGGGAGTGAGGGGGGACAAAGCCCCCCCCTCAACCCATCGTGTATCCCACATTAGAATTATAACTAAGACCATGAAAACACTCATTTCTCAAAATCTGGAGGGAAAAAAAACATGAAAAATAAGGGTGCGAGCCTATTCCCAATATTTACCATAATCCCTCCTAATGTATTGAAATCTCGTTCTGTATTGTTTTAAGGGGGAGGTAGTCGCTTTTTATGGACCCCCTTCTCCCTCATGGGAAAACTTTACCGAAACTACCACTAATTTTCCCATGGTTTTTCTTTTTGGTTTTAGGTAGTTTTCATCATTATACAGTAGTTGTTGTTGTTGTTGTTGTTCCCCAAGCTGCCTGGCCGAACAGCCCCAAGGCCCCGAGCAAGGCCAAGGCCATAACCGAGCGCCCCCACAGAACCCTCCCTGCCGACCACAATAAAGCCTGGGTGACCGAAGCCACTCCATGGCGGGGAGCTGGGGAGGGTGAGGAAACGCCCGGGAAACCAAAGCCCCACCCAGGGCCCTGTGCCCCTTAGCAATTATGAAGAGAAAGTTGAGGGGCAAAGGAAAAATGTGACGCTGTGGCTTCCAATCTTGGCAGATTGGGAGGTCAATCCACGGAAGAGACGCCGTCACTTGAGATCTAGAAAATATATAAGTAAAAGGAACAGTCATGGGTATGGCAGAGATCGCTCAGTTCTCACTCTGATAGACCAGCCCATCACCACATGACTAGAACCCAATCCTCTCAGCAACAGCTAGGAAAGGCTCTAGAAAGCCGCCTTTGGCGGGGGGATAGCTCCCCTATTTCAACCCCTTTCGGGGTTGGGCACCCGCCCATTATACAGTAGTTGAAATTAGTTACAATCCCCGGAAAATTTTATTTCTCCCATTATCCAACGATCTTAAAACACTCAGATGTAGGTAATTTTCAGAGTAAATATACAATTTGTTTTGCCTTGGGATAAAAGATGGGTTGAGGGCGAAAAATGTAGAAATGTATCTTGAAAGGGGGTCTAGGGCGTGTATTTTAAAGCTTGATGGAGGTCTAGCGAGGAAGATAAACAATGAATATGTAACGAAATATATAGACCAAAACCCAAGCACTGTCCCCTTAAAATGAGTATGCACCATTTAAAGTAAAGTAATAAAGGTTCTTGACGAAGGAACACAAAACAAAAAAACGCGCAAAATTTGGTCTGTCGTGTCAGGCTCCCAATTTATCTGCTTTTGATCCTCGGAAGAAGAATACAACAGGCCCAATATATTCTAACAGGGGTCTCTCTCTCTCTCTCTCTCTCTCTCTCTCTCTCTCTCTCTCTCTCTCTCTCTCTCTCTCTCTCTCTCTCTTCTCTCTCTCCTCTCTCTCTCTCTCTCTCTCTCTCTCTCTCTCTCTCTCTCTCTCTCTCTCTCTCTCTCTCTCTCTCTCTCTCTCTCTCTCTCTCTCTCTCTCTCTCTCTCTCTCCTTTTCTGTTTATTTACACGACTCTCTAAACATTAATATATACCGATTAAGAAAAGTGGAAACATCACGCTTGGAGAATAAGAATATAAAAATCCAAATTTTGATCTCCCATGTCAGGCTCAAAATTTGCTTGCTTTTGATCTGCGGAAGAAGAAAACAACACCTCGCCCAATTTATTCTAAGCTCTCTCTCTCGCTCTCCCTTTCTGTCTTTCTCTCACTTTCTGTCTTTCTTTTTTTTCTCTCGCTCTCTCTCTCGCTCTCTCTCTCTCTCTCTCTCTCTCTCTCTCTCTCTCTCTCCTTTTTCTCTCTCTCTCTCTCCTTTTCTCTCTCTCTCCTTTTTTTTCTCTCTCTCCCTCTCCACAGCTTGTTGCACTGTTATCATATACCAGGGATGTTAGGGAAAGCTCAGGTGTGTTAGGCTGTCCATTTCTGCTCCCCGGATGTAAAACTTAGCATATCTCCGTGTTGGGGTCCCTTCACGCTGATCAGGGTTGCAGTGTGGGGGGTGGGGGAATGGTGGGGGGTGGATTATGGAGGAGGGGGGATGGGGTGGGGTGGTGGATTAGGAAGGGTTTGGATGCGGTAGTGGGTGGGGAAGTGTGGGAGGGATGGGGTGGTGGTTCGGTGGATTATGGAGGAGGGGATGGGGTGGGGTGGTGGTTTAGGAAGGGTTTGGATGGGGTAGTGGGGGGTGGAGGGGTGGTGGATTGGAGGGAATGGGATGGTGGTTTAGGAAGGGTTTGGGTAGGGCGATGGGGTGGTTTGGGTATTAGGAAGGGGTTAGATGGGGTAGTAGGGGGAGGGTGGGAGGGGATGGGTGGTAGGGATGGGGTGGTGGCTTTGAGGGACGGAGTGGGGTGGGGGATAAGGAGGTGTAGGGGATGGGGTGAGGTGGGGGATTAGGAAGTAGGGGATGGGGTAGTGGATTGGAGGGAGGGGATTATAAAGGATGGGGGGATCATGAAGGTGTAGGGGAAAATATTACCGAAACTACCACTAATTTTGCCATGGTTTTCTTTTTGGTTTTAGGTAGTTTTCATCATTATACAGTACTTTACATTAGTTACAATCCCCGGAAAATGTTCTTCCCCATTATCCAACGATCTTAGAACTCTCAGATGTATGTCATTTTCAGAGTAAAACAAAATATACAAAAATAATTGCCTTGGGATACAGGATGGGTTGAGGGGTGGCTTTGCCCCCTCAACCTAGGTTAGGTTAGGTTAGGTTTTAGTTAGTTTAGGTTAAAGATAATATTCAATGTTTCTTAATAAACAGGCATCTGAAAAATAGTTCTCCCCGCTACACAGGATCTTACCATTATTTGTACCTTAAAAACAGTAACGGCTACTTCAAAAGTAAGCTTCTGGGATATTGTCATCCGTTCTAATCACTCAATAATGGGAGTAAATAAGTTATTGTTTCTTTCCTACAATCACTTAAGCTGGTATCACACGAGCGATTTTTCCCTCAACATTGGTGTGGCAGCTTAGGAGTGCAACATATATAATAGATCTATAACCTAAATTTATCTACCATCAGTCTATTTTCCGTTACAGTATTCCAGAAATGTTGCCAGCAAAATGTTGATCATCGAATGTTGACTATAAAAGCTCTCGTGTGATACCAGCTTTAGATGCACAATTTGTCTATTTCTAAACATTATGCACAAGAGTGGTATTAGTTGGTATTGTCTTTATTTATGTTTTTAGTTTTTCTTATTTTACCTTATTTTATTTTGTTTACAGGTACGTGGCAGGCGGTTTTACCCAGCTCAGGAAGGACCTCTCGGAATTTAAGGTAAATGCTAAGTAACCAATGTAACTATACCCGGTTTATTTTCAACTGACGGTAAATTGCAAAGTCCCCATCAAGATTTCTCGGATATTTTGAAGATTTTGTAGTGAAATATGGTGCTAATTATATAAACTTGGTCTTAACATAATGCAGAGACTTGGTGGTTTAATATTTGTCCATTAAATATCGAGAAATTATCTGCTAAGGGATTAAATTTATCGTCAGATGAAAAGAAACGGACTATAATTATATAATCCATGGTATTATATTTCCCTCACCACCCGTGTGGTATCTCAACATTAACCACTTTAGTACCGGTGACGTCCTTTTAACTTTATTCTGGCTACTATTAGACGATTTTATGCAGTTTTTATGCAAAGTGGCCTCCAGCAATTAACAGACTTCGAACTATCTCACTTAAGGGGGTAGTGCATGTTTGTTTTTGGTCTATGTACTAGTTTCTTCATTTATTTTTGAGTTCCCTCGTTAGACCTCCATCAAGCTTAAGAAAAACATCCCGCCATGACCCTCCTTTAAGACAAATTTGTAAATGTTTCGGAAAACATTTCAGAAAATGTCACGGCCTAATTACAGACTCGCTTATCGCTCGCCAGGAAATAATTGACACGAAAAGTCTTAATATTGACAAAAAAAATTGGGCGAAAGGTGTTCAAATCGCCAAACTAATGGGCCGAACGTTTTATAATCCCAAAACAAATGGTGCTTAACACGAGGGAGAAAGGGGACTAGAAAAAAACGACCCATCTCCCCTCAAAACACGTCAACGATCATAACCCTATTGATGTGTTCCATTGCTGTGACCATTATGTGTCTATTGTGACAGTGTAGGGGAAGAGAATGTGGGCCGAGAAAGGAGAAAGTAAGGTACGTAATAGAACACAAGAACAAGCAAACAGAAATGAGAAAGTGAGGTACATCTAGAACAGAAGAACAGACAAACAATTGAAGAACAAGCACACAAAAGAGAAATAGGAATGTAAGGTACATTTAGAACAGAAGAACAACCAAACAACAGAAGAACAGCCTAACAACGGATACATGAGAAAGTACGGTGCATCTAAAACAGAAGAACACAAGAGAAAGAACGGTATCTTTACAACAGAAGAACAAAAGAGAAATAGGAAAGAACGGTACACTTACAACAGAACAGCCAACCAACGGAGTAATAGGGAAAGTACGGTACATATGCAACAGAAGAACAGCCAAACATGTTCTTCTAATTACGTATTCGTACCTTTGATATAGATCGTGTTTAGGGTGTTCCTTTTCTTTCTTATTTCTGTGGAAGCCGAGTCGATCAATACCTCTTTCCTTATTTGTATTTTACATTTGTTTATAATAATAATAATTATTATTATTATTATTAATAATAATATTATTTACTTATTTATTTATTTGTTTATTTTACTTATTAATTTTATTCATCTATTTATATATTATTCAGTTTATTATATTTTATCTATTATTCATTGATTAATTATTTATGCGAGAGGATTAATCAGGGGAAGAGGGTTGTAGGAATGCTGAAAGCAGTGACAAGAAATAGGGTGGTGAGCATGGAAGTAAAGAAGCATTACAGGACAGTGTGATATTCCCATCAGTCATTGACGTACGGGCATGAAGCATGGACGTTGTTGGAGAGATATATATCAAAAGTGAGTGGGGTCGAAATGAGTTACTTAAATGTGTGCAGAGTGGCATGGAGAGATAGACAGTATAAGAACGTTGTGGTGTGGATGTGGAAGTGCTGGAAAGTGTGAAGAGGAACACCTTGAGGTGGTTCGGTCATGTGAAGCTTATGGCAAATGCCAGAAGGATTACAAGAATATATGAGAGTGAGGTGGAAGGGCAGAAAGGAAGAGGCAGACCGAGAGTGATGTGGAAGGCTGGGTATTAATGAAGCAACCTTTCGCGGTGATTCACACGCTCTGAGTCACGACCATTACGTTCGCCTCTTACTTCACCGCTTTTGGGTTGATAGGTGCGAAGCCCCAAGGAATTCTTGTCATCAGGGGGCAAATCACAGCTGGGCGTGGGATAATTTAGGAAAAAAAGTGGTCAAATTAGATTAGTAACGGTCGTGACCGAGAGCGGGCGAATATCGCCAAGATAGGTTGGTTGAATTTAACCCAAGGATGGAGTTGAGAGATATAGGAGTACAAGGGGTGTTGGGCGGGAGGAGGGACGCCGATTGAAATAGGACAGAAGTGCATGGAGGAGATTCATTTGTGGTCACTCACTCGGAGATTAGGACGTCTGGCAATGGAAAGATATAGTTATGTTATTATTATTATTAATATTATTATTATTATTCATTATTCTTAATATTTATATTATTTATTTATATATTTATAATGTTTATTTATTTTATAGTTTTTGTTAGTTTTGCGTGGGGGTGTTGGAGGCTCGTGTCGGAAGAGGAAGTGGGGTGAATTGGTCATTAAGGATCAGGTCAAGGAGGAGATAAAAAGGCATATAAGGGGTAAGCATAGGTAAGTAGTCGACATAGAGAAGAGCCTGTTCAACATTATCCGACAAGCAATGGTGGAATGACAAATGAGGCGGGGAAATACAGGAGGGTAACCCGAGACAAAAACTGATTGCTTATTATGTACCGAAGAAAACATTGCCACGGAACATTGTAATCCCTGAAGCTATAGTCTATTCGTTGTAAGTAGGCGAGAAATCATGAACTCTAAGCTCTGTAACTCAAAAACGACTAGAGAAATCGAGCTAGTATTTCTACCATTTGGGAAGAGTCAGTCAAGGAATAGATGTGGAAATGTACAGCCAATTTGCTCTAGCCCTTTTTGAGTTACAGTGGATAGAGGTAATGATTTCTCGCCTACTTACAGCGAATACAGATTACCAGTAATGTAATTCGGAATGTAAAATTAACCCGTGCAGTACCGGAGACGTCCTTTTCATCATATTCTGGCAACTATTAGACGATTTTATTCAGCTTAGGAAGGATCTGTGATCCTGGGGGGTTCGAATCCTGGAAGAATCACATGCTTTCATTTATTTCATTTGGGGGGTTATTGGTGTTAAGATCGATGTTTACATTACTAGCTAAAAGATTGATTGAGGTAGTTTGTAGTCTTTAATTGTTGTTGTTGTTGTTGTTGTTGTTGTTGTTGTTGTTGTAGTTCCCCAGATTGTCTGGCCGAACAGTCCCGAGTCCGGTAGACCGAAGCCGCTCCAGATACTTGGGCCCCCAAGGGGGCCAGGGAGGGATGAGATTTGTCTCTGAGAGGGCAGCGGGGGAGGGGATCATCAGCCCACGGGCTTACACCCCCTGGCCAATGCCCCCACCGTCTGCAGCCCCCCTTGTAGTGCCACCCAATCGGGTGATCTTGCCAGCACCTAGAAGGAATAGTAGTACAGTAAAAAAGACTAACAGAAACGGCTAAGGTTGGGTAGAGGAGTCTTTTTTTAATGGTTAGAGGTCCTTCCTAATCTTTATGAAATTATCTAATAGTTGCCAGAAAATTATGAAAAGGACGTCACCGGTATTGACTTGGTTAAGATGGACTATACAGTCGGTTAACTAAGAAACTGCAAACATATGTAATAAAAATACCATTTGCAAAGGCGCGTTACATTTCCAGAAGCTAGAGTTACCGATTACAATAGCGATAGTAGGATCATTTATGCACTTCTAATGTGTGCAATCTTAATTCTAAATAGAAGCGAAAGGTCTTAAGGTTGACAAAGAAATGGGGTGAAAGGTCTTACAATCGCCAAACTAATGGGTCAAACATCTTACAATCTGAAAACTAATGGGGATAAAATTGAGGGAGAAGGGGAGGGGGGGGGGGGGGAGGAAACCCTTAACCCCCCCCCCTTAATTTTGAGGGAGGTCTAAGGGGCAAACTTTAAAAAGAAACAAAAAAAATAGAGCTCCTTCCTAAACTGAGTCAAATCGCCTGACAGTAACAATAATATACGGAGAGTTGATGGCACCTGCTTATCACCACATGTCCACCCCTATTATGTCCAACGCTCTAACCCAAGAATGAACCGATTTTCCCAGTCTTCAACTCGACAAGACAATTTTGGAACTTTCCCTCAATGTATCTTTCCCTCATCATATGACTTAAGGGGGGTCACCGGCTTTTTTTTTATCTTTCTCCCCTTTTCTCTTTCCCTGGGTTGTATCCATTCGGCCCCATTCAGCTAACTGTTCAAGACGTTTATCCCCACCAGGTATCAATTTCTTCCTGGCGAGCGATAGCGAGCCAGCATTGTATGGAGAAATCAGGCTTCGCCGGAGATATTTTTCTATCGAAAAATGTACACATTTAGCTTGCTGTCAAAACAAATATATATATATATATGCTAGCTCGCTACCGCTCGCCAGATAAATATTGACACCTGAATGGGGGTAAACGTCTTAAAACAGTAGGCTGAATGGGGCCGAATGGATACAAGCCAAAGAGAGAGGGAGAGAAAGAGAAAAAAAAGGCGAGGTGGGCTCCCTTAAGATGCTCAATCAAAGTATTATTGATTTGTTTAACTTTTAACCCTTTCAGTACCATGACGTAATTTTTATCATATACTGGTTACCATTAGCCGGATTGCTTTAGCTTTTTATCTATACTCTGTTTAATTTTATCTGACGGTAAATTTTATCTGACGGTAAATTTTATCTGACGGTAAATTTTATCTGACGGTAAATTTTATCTGACGGTAAATTTTATCTGGCGGTAAATTTTATCTCTTAGCAGCTAAATTGTGGATACTTAATGGAAAAATATGAAACCACTATGGCTCTGCATCATACTAAGATTAAGTTTATATAATTAGCACCATATTGCACAACAAAATCTTGATGGGAACTTTGCAATTAACCGTCAGTTGACAAGAAACTGGGTATAGTTTTAGGACTCGAAGGGGTAAATACGAGCTCAGTAAACCTTTTTCATATCATAGGTCCTTCTTGAGCTACATAAAATCGTCTCATTTTTTGCCAGAATCAATGGTAAAAAAGGCGTTATGTTGTTGAAGGGGTTCAAGCCAAACTCCAAAGCATTTGATACATTTACGAGCACGGCCTATTCTTCCTTGGGCTCGATACAGCTTTTGTTTACTCTAGCATACCTTGAATTGGGCCCTGTCACTCTTTGAACTTTGTGGGAGGCACTCGTTTCAGACAACTTTGCCTTTTGTCTCCTTCACTCACATAGAAAAATATAAAAAAATATATAAAATGTAGGCTTAGGACCACATGTAATACAGCCCTGCATTATCTCATTTGGTTTCGATACAGCTTGAAGTGGAGGTAGACTTACATCGAATTGGGGCCACATCATTTATAGCCCTGTCTTATCGCCTTTGGGTTCGAACCGGCTTGAAGTAGGCGTGGCATATGATTTCTCTCCCTTGGTGTCGATACAGCTTGAAGTGGAGGTAGACTTATATAGGCTTGGGACCCCCATCTTTCTTTTCTCTGCCTGTATCAACACTTCCTGGAAACAGTGGACGCATGAAAACCACAAGAGGGTAAATATAGGATGAGAGAGAGAGAGAGAGAGAGAGAGAGAGAGAGAGAGAGAGTAGAAGCATATTCGAGAAGCCAAAACAGAGATTTGATAATGTGTTGTGCCAAAGAGAACATTACAAAGGAACACAATTGACCAGTGAGAGCGAGAGCGAGACTAAGATTTGGTATGTTTAATATGTACCAAAGACAACAATTTAAACGATAGACAATTTTGAGAGAGAGAGAGAGAGAGAGAGAGAGAGAGAGAGAGAGAGAGAGAGAGAGAGAGAGAGAGTTAGAGTTAGAGAGAGTTAGAGTTAGAGAGAGAGAAGAAGAAGAATGATATGTTTATAATGTAGCAAGGAGAACATTACAAAGGTCCCACACAATAGGACCAGGAACCAGACCTCATGATTACACGCTTAGCATACTCTAAAGATTTATGGTCAAATTACAGAGCATGGGAGTCACAATGCTAAGAGGGCCGATTGTTATGATGGGAGCGTTGCCGGGGGTTACGAGGAAGGTTTAGTATCTCACAGACCTTGCGGGAGTTACAATGCTTAGAGGGGGATTGTTTTTGTTTGTGTGTGGGTTTTTTTTTTTTAGGGGATTGTTATGATGGGAGCGTTGCCGGGGGTTACGAGGAAGGGTTAGTAGCTCACAGACCTTGCGGGAGTTACGAGGAACGGTTACTATCTCACAGACCTTGCGGGAGTTACGAGGAATGGTTACTATCTCACAGACGTTGCTGGCCATAATGCGAAGGTCCTTTTGATGAAATACGGTTTAGTGCATTACGCCTATTAGAAATTATGAGCAATACTATTATATTCTTAAATGACTCTACTGGAGTACTGTTTATCATTTCTGAGTGAGGTACGTATGTTCCAGGTAGAGCAGATCGTATGTGTACTAATATAATAGTTTCCACATATGCTTGTGCTAAACCTCTCCATTTCTAGCTTCCACCCATTGTTGAGAGATGTCAAGCCCATAGAGAGAGAGAGAGAGAGAGAGAGAGAGAGAGAGAGAGAGAGAGAGAGAGAGAGAGAAACTAGAACGAGAGCAAACGAGGACGAGAGAGATAAAACTAGAACGAGAGCAAACGAGGACGACAAAGAACGAGAGCGAGCGAGAGAAACAAAACGAGCGAACAAGGGCCGAATCTGAATGTGGTGGGAAGGCTGTTGGTCAAATAAAGCGAGAATTGTTTTTGGCAGGTTATAAAATTTCCGGTAGCTACATAATAGAGAGAGAGAGAGAAAGAGAGAGAGAGAGAGAGAGAGAGAGAGAGAGAGAGAGAGAGAGAGAGAGAAGAGGGAGGGAAGGAGAGAGAGAGAGAGAGAGAGTGGGGGGGGGGGGAGAAGAGAGAGAGAGGGAGGAGAGGGAGAGATAGTAGAAAAGAGGAATCTCTGTCTTCTGGTCCCCCTTCTTCCTCATGTTTAGCCCCATTAGTGTTTTTTTACAGGATGATGGAGACCTAGTGAGAAAACTAGAAAAATTATAAATACATGAAAAAATCGACCAAAAAGTTTACCTTAACATATTCTAGAAATCAGTCTATAAAAAACGTTCAGTATATCTTGAAGTTTTGTTTTTGTTTTTTGTTTTTTTTTATATTTGCTCCCTAAATCTCTGTCAAGCTTTAAAAACCATCTCCAAGACCCACATTCGAGATAAATTTGTACAATTTTCGGTAGAAAAATATCCCGGCCGAAGGCTGGTTACTCCTAAATTACAGGCTCGCTATCGCTCGCCAGGAAAAAATAGACACCTAAATGGCACGAAGGGCCTTATTATTGACAAATAATTGGAGCAAAAGATTTTGAAATCGACAAGCTAATGGGGCGAACGTCTTACAATCTCAAAATTAATGGAGCTAAGCATGTGGTGAAAAACAAAAAAACAAAATAAAAAATAATAAAAAGTTTTATTGTATTTTATTAGTTCCAATTCGTCCGAGTCCAGACCAGTTCGTTTAGTAAATGTTAAGGGGGAGGTAGTCGCTTTTTCTCCCTAATGTTTAGCATTTTAGTTTTGAGATTTTTAGACGTTCTTTCCGTTAGTTTGACGATTTTAAGACCTTTCACTCCTTTCTTGTTATCATTATTAAGACATTTCGTGCAATTTTTCTACTGAAAAATGTATACATTTATCTTGAAAGAAGGTCTAGGTGTGTGTGTGTGTGTGTGTTTTTTTTTTTTTTTTTTTTTTTTTTTTTTTTTTAGCAGCTTGATGGAAGTCTAACGAGGAAACTCAAAATTAATCAAATAAATAAATAAGTAGCCCCCAAAAAACAAGAACTAGCCCCTTAAATATATTGGTGCTGATAAAATAGTGCTTTATTATCAATTGTATATTCAAATTGACTTTATATATATATATATATACTGTAATTCTCTTTACTTTCACATATTTTCATTAAGGGGGGGGGGGGGGTTCTGCCCCTCGTGTTTAGCCCCATTAGTTTGAGATTTGAAGACGTTCGTTCCATTAGTTTGGCGATTTTAAGACCTTTCACCGCATTTCTTTGTCAATAGTAGGACCTTTCGTGCCATTAAGGGGTCGATATTTTCCTGGCGAGCGATAGCAAGCCTGTAATTATAGGAGGAACCGGTCTTTGGCCAGGACATTTTTCTACCGAAAAATGTGCAAATTAAACTCTAAGGGGGGTGTTTTCTTACAGCTTGATGGAAGTCTAGATAGGTAACTAAAAACTTATAAAACAATAAGCCATTAAATACGCCCATCTCCCCTTATAGTGCAGCGGCTTAGTGGCATCATTTGTGGGAATTGTGCATTTCGTGATTAAGGGGAGTTTTTTAGTGTGTTTCCTAGACCTCCATCAAGCTTGAAATTACTCCCCCTTGACCCCCTTTCAAGATAAATTTGTAAATTTTTCGGTAGAAAAATGTTCCGGCCGAAGGCCGGTTCCTCTTAAATTACAGGCTCGCTGTCGCTCGCCAGGAAAAAATTGACACCTAAATGGGACCACAGGTCTTAAAAGTGACATAAATTGGGTGATAGTTCTTAAAATCGCCAAACTAATGGGGCGAACGTCTTGAAATCTCAAAAGCAATGGGGCTAAACATGAGGGAGAAAGGGGTAAAGAAAAAAATCCCTCAAGTGGAAATCTCCCCTTAAAGTTTCAAAATTGGCAGCCCCCTTTCAATTACTTTCCATGAGAGTTCTTAAGCACTGATACTTGGCCCAAACTGTATACCATGGTAGAGATGTCAAACTAGTCTCAAATGACTCGTAGCCACATATATTCATGTATTGTTTAGCTAATGTTGACCGTTTAATGTTGACCGTTTAATGTTGAACGTTTAATGTTGACCGTTTAATGTTGACCGTTTAATGTTGACCGTTTAATGTTGACCGTTTAATGTTGACCGTTTAATGTTGACCGTTTAATTAGTAGTCTGCTGTAGTTGTATCATCATGCCACAAATTGGTTAGTAATGTTGCCATTTGCCACTCATTGGTTGAACTACAGGGACCAGTACAAGTCAAACGGTCAACATTAGCCAAACATTGTCTGAATAAATGTTGTTACCCATCCATGTCCAAACGAGTCATTTGAGACTAGTTTGACATCTCGACCATGGTATACAGTTTGGGGCAAAAATCAGTGCTTAAGAACTCTTATGGAAAGTAATTGAAAGGGAGCTGCCAAAGCCAATGTAGAGTAAACCTATGATGGCCCAATATCTAATGTTGATTATATTGACTCTTTGAATGTGTGTGCCAAATATTTCACTTTGATCACGAAATGCACAATTTCTCTACCTAACTGCCTCACTAAAAGCCCCTTGATAATTGAGATATTGTTAAGGGGAGATATCCACTTGAGGGAGTTTTTTCTTGACTCCTTTCTCCCTCATGTTTAGCCCCATTGCTTTTCTAATTTTAAGACGTTCGCCCCATTATTTTGATGATTTTAAGAACTTTCAACCCATTTCTGTTAATTTTAAGACCTTTCGTGCAATTTAGGTGTCTATTTTATCCTGGCGAGCGATAGCGAGCCTGTAATTTAAGAGGAACCGGCTTTTAGCCGGGACATTTTTCTACCGAAAAATTTACAAATTTATCTTGAAAGGGGCTCAAGGGGGTGTAATCTTAAGCTTGATGGATATATAGGGACCAAACTAAAAACCTCCCCCTTAACTGAAACTTGACGATCGGCCGGCTATCCAATATACAATGGGTGTTACTGGTCTCTGGGATACAGGCAAATAGACTATGCTGTGGAGTGGTGGGCGGGCTATGGGCACTAATAATTCACCAGCAACAATATCCCAAACATTTACTGAAAGAACTGGGGAATGGAGAGAAAGAGACGTATACAATGGCCACACGAATTAATGAAAGTATGTGACATTAAGAGCGATATATTTGATATCAATTGTATTTATATAATTAAGAATCAAACACTAGTTCAACAAAAAACAATATCCCAATCATATACTGAACTAACTGGTGGTGTGGAATGGAGAGAAAGAGATATATAAATCGGTACCCGAAATAATATTGACCAATAAATGCTATCCCATATTTAATTACGTGTTTGAAGTATATTCCCCCCCCCCCCCCCCCCAACACCGCGGCTACCTGGGTTGAGATGACGCGCGCGCACACACACACACACGCGTAAAAAGGTTTAAAGAATTTCTTAGAATTAGAGTATTCCTCTAACTCGGACAGATTCTTCCTTAAGGGGAGATTTCCACCTGGAGGATTTTTTTCTGAATCCCTTTCTCCCTCATGTTTAGCCCCAATGCTGTTAAGATTTGGAGATAAGTTAGACGATCTTAAGAACTTTCGCCCAATTTCTGTCAATTTTAAGACCGTTCGTGCAATTTAGGTGTCGATTTTTTTCCTGGCGAGCGATAGCGAGCCTGTAATTTAAGAGGAACCGGCCTTCGGCCGGGACATTTTTCTACCGAAAAATTTACAAATTTATCTTGAAAAGGGGTCTAGGGGGTGTAGTTTTTAGCTTGATAGAGGTCTAGGGAACAACCTAAATACCTCCCCTTAAGTGGAATAAATGTGTATGGGGTCATCTGCTAGCAAGGTTTAGTTGCAATCATGGATATACAGTTTACATTATTAGGAGAATGGAACAGGACCATTATATATTCTGTGGATTAAGGGGAGAGGGATCGCTTTTCTGGTCCCCCTCCTCCCTCATGTTTAGACCCATTTGTTTTGAGATTATAAGTAGTTTGACGATTTTAACACATTTCATCCCATTTCGTTGTCAATGTAGACCTTTCGTGCCATTTAGGTGTCGCTTTTATCCTGGCGAGCGATAGCGAGTCTGTAATTTTAAGATGAATCGGCCTTCGGCCGGGAAAATTTTCTACCGAAAAAGGTACAAATTTTAAAGGGGGGTCTAGGGTTTTTTTTTTTTTTAAGCTTGAAGGAGGTCATCGAGGAGATTAAAAATAAATTGATGAATATATAAATGAATAGACCAAACTAGACCAAAATAGACCAAAATAGATGAATATATAAATGAATAGACCAAAAAAATAGACCAAAATAGACCAAAAATAGATGAATATATAAATGAAGACCAAAAAAATAGATGAATATATAAATGAATAGACCAAAAAAAAATAGGACAAAAAAATAGATGAATATATAAATGAATAGACCAAAAAAATAGACCAAAATAGACCAAAACAATAGATGAATATATAAATGAATAGACCAAAAAAATAGATGAATATATAAATGAATAGACCAAAAAAATAGACCAAAAAAATAGATGAATATATAAATGAATAGACCAAAATAGACCAAAAAAAAATAGATGAATATATAAATGAATAGACCAAAAAAATAGATGAATATATAAATGAATAGCCCAAAAAAATAGACAAAAAAAAATAGATGAATATATAACTGAATAGCCCAAACAAATAGACCAAAATAGACCAAAAAAATAGATGAATATATAAATGAATAGACCAAAAAAATAGATGAATATATAAATTAATAGACCAAAAAAATAGATGAATATATAAATGAATAGACCAAAAAAATAGACCAAAAAAAATAGATGAATATATAAATGAATAGACCAAAATAATAGACCAAAATAGACCAAAAAAATAGATGAATATATAAATGAATAGACCAAAAAAATAGATGAATATACAAATGAATAGACCAAAATAAATAGCCAGTATCCCCTGAATTTGGAGTATGGGAGAGTGGAGAATTAAGGGGGGTGACCTGTTTTTGTTCTGTCCTTTTCTATCTTTCTCTGGCTTGTATCCATTTGGCCCCATTCAGCCTACTGTTTTAAGACGTTTATCCCCATCCAAGTGTCAATTTTGTACTGGTGAGCGGTAGCGAGCCAGCATTTTTTTTATTTTTGTTTGACAGCAGGCTAAATTTGTACATTTTTCGATAAAAAAATCTCTCCGGCGAAGCCGAATTTCTTCATATAATGCTGGCTCGCTATCGCTCGCCAGGAAGAAATGGACACCTAGATGGGAATAAACGTCTTAAAATAGTTGGCTGAATGGGGCCGAATGGATACAAGCCAGAGAAAGCGAGAAAAGGACAGAAATAACAAAAAGCATGTCACCCCCCTTAAACAGAAGCATTTTATATGATGCTGTGGCTGGATTTGGGGTATGGCTATGGAGAGAGAGAGCCGGGCAATATTTGATGAACAACAACATTATTATTACCCAACATTCGCTGGACTAGGAAGGGCAGCACACCGAACACCATTATAAACCCTCCCATTTCTTTGTCAATTATAATGTAAAACTTGCACACAATAAACAAACCAAAACGTATACGAACGCAGTAAAAAGGCAAAATAACTAATCAAAACGTATACGAACGCAGTAAAAAGGCAAAATAACTAATCAAAACGTATACGAACGCAGTAAAAAGGCAAAATAACTAATCAAAACGTATACGAACGCAGTAAAAAGGCAAAATAACTAATCAAAACGTATACTAACGCAGTAAAAAGGCAAAATAACTAATCAAAACGTATACGAACGCAGTAAAAAGACGAAATAACTAATCAAAACGTATACGAACGCAGTAAAAAGACGAAATAACTAATCAAAACGTATACGAACGCAGTAAAAAGACGAAATAACTAATCAAAATCGCTATGTGGAAACAACGCTTAAGGGGAGATTTCCACTTGAGGGATTTTTTGTTCTGGACCCCTTTCTCCCTCATGTTTAGCCCCATTGCTTTTGAGATTTTAAGACCTTCGCCCTAGTAGTTTGGATATTTTAAGACATTTTGCCCCATTTCTGTCAATTTTAAGACCTTTAGTGCCGTTAAGGTGTCGATTTGTTCCTGGCGAGCGATAGCGAGCCTGTAATTTAAGAGCAACCGGCCTCCGGCCGGGAAAATTTTCTACCGAAAAATTTACAAATTTATCTTGAATATCAAATTTATCTTGTCTAGGGGGTGTAATTTTAAGTTTGATGAAAAAGTAGGGAAAACACTAAATACCTCCCCTTAAGTCAAATAATGATTTATAAATAAAAGAACACAATATTAGATTTTTCTTGCCAAACAATGTACAAAACTATCTTGAAAGGGGGTCTAGGAGGTATTTTTTTTAAAAGTTGGATACAGGTCTATGGAGAAAACTAGAAAAATAATAACAAAATATTATAAGGTCATATATTCCTCACTAAAACCATAATTAGGCCACCATGACGTTATTTGTATCTTATTCGGGTTACCAATAGACAATGTTCTTTAGTTGGAATATAGAAAAAAAAAAAAAAAAAAAAAAAATATATATATATATATATACCTCTAGGACTCAAATGGGTAAATACAATCTCTCCATAAACCCTCCTGACAACACAGGTCCTTCTTAAACTGCATACAACCATCTAATTTTAGCCAGAATCCAAGGTAAAAAAGGCGTCATGGTGCTGAAGGGGTTAACTGTCTTGGTGGTGTAATGGTTTTAATGTTTAAGATCTGTATGTGGTAACCCAGGTTCGAATCCCGGGAGGATCACATGCTTTCATTAATTTCATTGGGAGGTGTTTGGTGTTGGGAGTAAAATAAATACATTAAGGGGAGATTTTTAGTTTGTTTCCTACTCCTCCAGCAATCTTAAAATGTCACCCCCTTGACCCCCTTTCAAGATAAATTTGTAAATTTTTCGGTAGAAAAATTTCCCGGCCCAAGGCCGGTTACTCTTAAATTACAGGCTCGCTACCGCTCGCCATGATAAAAATCGACGCCTGAATGGCACGAAAGGTCTTAAAATTGACAGAATGGGGCGGAAATTCCTAAAATCACTAAACTTATGGGGCAAACGTGTTAAAATCTCAAAAGCGATGGGGCTAGACATGAGGGAGAAAGGGATCAAGAAAAAAGTCCTTCAAGTGGAAACCTCTCCTCAAATTGTTCCTGCATGCTCATATTATTGCTTAGTGGCTTTTTCCGAATATTTGTTTTATTAATTGTTTTCTTTACAAAAAAATTACTGATTTTTCGCGTTGCGTCGTTTAAAATTCCAAAGTTAAAGTGTGATGGATTCGTTAAAGGAAAAGCGATTGATTTTATGTCAGCAACTGTGTGGGAAATTATGCATAGGACAGTGTCCAGTATGGGCTTCATGGCGTGTCCAACATTTCTGGGTATAGCTTTGGAACGAGAGAGGGGGTAGGAGGGGGGGGGTGGGGTGGGGGTGGGGGGGTAAGGAGGCGGTAGACGGGTGATATGGGTGGTGGTAGGGAGGGGGTAGTAGGGGTATATGGGGGTGGGAGGGCGGTAGGGGAGAGGATAGGGGGCTTGTGGAGGGGTTATGGAGGGAAGAAGGAGGTGGGTGAGGGGGTAGGGAGGATATGGGGTAGAGGAGAACATTGGGTGTGTGTGTGTGTGTTTTGTTTTTTTTTTTTTTTTTTTTTTTTTTTTTTTTTTTTTTAAAGCTTGGTGGCAGCCTAGTGATGAAACTAATATATATATATAAATATATATATACTGTACACCACAAAATAAACCCTACCCCCCCCCCCTTAAGGTTCAAAGACTCCTATTTGTGTAACACTATAATATGCTCCTCACTCCTGACTGTACGCCGTGATGTATATGGTAGGGTTGAATGTAAGCCACACGACAAACTCACTTTCTTGGGGGAGTCATGGGCTTATATATTGGTCATTTATGTATTGTTTTTATTATTTTTCTAATTTACTCCCTAGACCTCCATCAAAAAAAAAACAAAAAAAAACCAATCCATTAGATCCCCTTTCTAGATTAATTTGTACATTTATAGGTAGACACATTTCCAGGCCAAAGGCCGGTTCTAACAAAATTACAGGCTCACTATCGTTCGCCAGGAAAGAAATCGACACCTAAATAACACGAAAGGTCTTAATATTGACAAAGAAATAAGGCAAAAGGTCTTAAAATCGACAAACTAATGGGGCAAACATCTTAAAATCTGAAAACTAATGGGGTTAAACATGAAGGAGAAGGGTATCTAGAAAATCTATCCATCTCCCCTTAATATACAGTAGATAGGCATGAACGAGATAAAGGATGACCATAGCGAAAGACACCGAATCTCTTGAATTATCAGCATTATATATTATTATTTATTTATTTATATTATTTATTTATTTATTTATTTATTTCTATATTTTTAGTTTCCTCCCTTGACCTCCATGAACCGGCGATGTAATTCGAATTGTCTTCTAGCTATAGTTAGATGATTATGTGCAGTTTAAGAAGGATCTGTGGTATTAGAAAGGGTTAATTTAGATTAGCTTGTTATTGCTGGAGGCCCTTTTTAAACTGAATAAAATCGTCTAATAGTAGAATATCGTTAAAAGGACGACGCCGGTACGAAAGGGGTTAAAAGAATCAATACCCGCTTCGAGATAAATTTGTGCATTTTTCAGTAGAAAAATGCCCCCGGGCTTTCCCTCCTATATTGCATTAAATAATCGACACCTAAGTGACAGGAAGGTCTTAAAATCGCCAAACTAATGGGGCGAATGTCTTAAAATCGCCATACTAATGGGGCTAAACATGAGGGAGAAGGGGGTCTAGAAACAGCCACCCCTCCCACTTAATGTTTAGGTCCGGCCTCGAATAAGGGTGGTAAAAAAAAAAAAAAAAAAAAAAAAAAAATATATATATATATAATCTAATTAATTAATTTCACTCACAACACCAAACTCCACACAATGAAATTAACGAAAGCATCTGCTTCACTCGAGATTCGAACCTGGGATAACCACATACAGATCTTAAACACGCAAACCATTACACCATCAAGACAGTTAATGATTAAGTACATGACTACGATTTTATATGCATTTAACGAATACTGGATATCAATCTAATCATGTACTCAAACCCAACTGCACACTGTTTAGCCTAACAAAAAAAAGCAGGTCACCCCCTTTAAAAACAAAATAGATATCCTACATATTGAAATATTTTACAATCCTAAACAGAAACCAACGAGATCAATGATAAAGAACAGCAAAAGGCCAGCCAACCATGCGAATAATTTATAGGTCTGGCCTCGAATATCAATAAAAACCATATACAATAAAGAGATACTTAATGAAATATCTTGAAATCTTAAGGGAGCCCACCTCGCTTTTTGTTTTATCTTTCTCTCCCTCTCTCTTTGGCTTGTATTAATTCGGGCCCATTCAGCCTACTGTTTTAAGACGTTTACCCCCATCCAGGTGTCAATATTTATATATATATATTTGTTTTGACAGCAAGCTAAATTTGTACATTTTTCGATAGAAAAATGTCTCCGGCGAAGCTGGATCTCTCCATACAATGCTGGCTCGCTATCGCTCGCCAGGAAGAAATCGACACCTGGATGGGGATAAACGTCTTAAAACAGTTGGCTGAATGGGGCCGAATGGATACAAGCCAGGGAAAGAGAGAAAAGGAAAGAAAGATAAAAAAAAAATGCCAGAGAAACCAACGAGATCAATGCTATAGAACAGCAAAAGTCAAGCCAACCATGCGAATAATTTGTAGGTACGGCCTCGAATATGACTAAAAACATCAATTACAATAAATATATAGATACATAATGAAATACTTACAACACCAAAACATAAAGCAACGAGATCAATGGTAAAGAACAGCGAAAGGCAAGCCAACCATGCGAATAATTTGTAGGTACGGCCTCGAATATGGGCTCCATGCGGTGTTGTCCTCGCCAATCGTGGATGCTGGCCTCGGGCGCGACAAGAGAGCGGGAGATGTCCTCGGGAAGTATGGATGGACGCCGCCTCCGCACGGCGATGTAACGCTGAGGTATTAATCGCGACACCAATATTTCTGTCCCTTACCTGGCTGCTAAACCTCGCCTAATTTCCATCCCATATACCTTTGTGGATCTTGTCTCGCTCGCTGGCATTCTCTCGTTCTGCCTGTTCTTTCTCCGTCTCGCTCGCTGGCATTCTCTCGCTCTCTCTGTGTTTCTTAGTATCTCTCGCTCTGTATCTTGTTTACCTGTCTCGCTCGCTGGTAATCTCTCGCTCTGTCTGTTTCTCTGTCTCGCTCGCTGGCATTCTCTCGCTCTGTCTGTGTTTCTTGGTATCTCTCGCTCTGTATCTTGTTTACCTGTCTCGTTCGCTGGTAATCTCTCGCTCTGTCTGTATTTCTGTCTCGCTCGCTGGCATTCTCTCACTCTGTCTGTGTTTCTTAGTATCTCTGGCTCTGTCTCTTGTTTACCTGTCTCGCTCGCTGGCATTCTCTCGCTCTGTCTGTTTTTACCTGTGTGAGGGCAAAGTGATATTTGGTTTGACTTGCTTTTGGATTTGCGCTCTATTGATACTTGATATGCTGTCTTTTCTCGCCTAATGTCCACCCCATTTACCTGTGCGTGTCTCTTGTCTCGCTCGCTGGCATTCTCTCGCTCGGTCTGTTGTTTACCTGTGTGAGGGCAAAGGGATATCTGGTTTAACTCCCTTTCAAATTTGTGGTATATTGATTCTTGATAAAAAAAATAAAAAAAAAAAAAAATCCGCTATTAATTAAGGGGAGATGGGTCGTTTTTCGGGTCCCCCTTCTTCCTCATGTTTAGCCCCATTAGTTTTCAGATTATATGACGTACGGCATATTAGTTTTACGATGTTAAGACTTTTCGTGTCATTTAGGTGTCGAGGGTCTGGATGGGGGGTTATTTTAAGCTTGATGGAGGTCTAGGGAGGAAACTAAATAAATTATAACAACATATATAAATGAGGAAATAAATACGCCCACCCCCCTTAAAACCTCGCCTAATATCCACCTGGTATACCTTTGTGTCTCTTGCCTTGCTCTCTGGCTGTTGTTTACCTGTGTGAGGGCAAGGTGATGTGTGGTTTGACTTGCTTTCAGATTTTTGCCTGGCCTATTTTGTAATCATATTCCGGTCAATTTATCCTATAGTTTCTTCGACTGCTAACTTGAAACTATTTACATTTCTCGTTCGCCCTGTTTTTTACCTGGTTGGGGCATAGTGATTTCTGATTTTATTTGTTTGTATTTATTTTATATTTGTGTTTTTTTGTATTGTATGTGTGTGTGTGTGTTTTATTGATACCGGTACTTGATAATTTTGTCCTTTCTGTAAACCTCGGCTAATTTCCATCTCATACGTTGTGTCCGTTTCTGGCTGGCTCTCGCTCTCGCTCTCGGTGTGTCTTGTCTTCCCCATGTTTACCTGCGCGGGGAGCAAATTGATTTTTGGATTTTATTGCTCTCGGAAATGTATTATGTGGTAATGGTCGGGTGTGGTGTCCCGAGTTCGAATCCCGGGAGGACCATATGCTTTCATTAGTTTATTCAAGTACACTGGGGTTTGTAATTGATGATTAATGATACGAACGGGGTGTTACTTGTTATTATTATTATTATTATTATTATTATTATTCTTACTGTAAATGTCACTTTCGGGCAATTATATACCATACCTCGTTCTGGGCCCCGTGTTGAGCTGGTTGGGTGCTGAGAGGTTTTGGGTTTTATTATTTTGGTATATTACAATATTTATTTTTGCCTTCAGCTAACTTTATTTCGCATGCCAAGTTTGTTGCACGTCTATCTCCCTTGAAATGTATAGATTGTTTAGTTTTATTGTATATTATTTCCATGTGATTTAATTTTATATATATATATATATATTTTGTCTTCAGCTAACAATAATTCCCATGTTAAGTTTATTGTGCGTCTATCTCCCTTTAAATGCGTAGAATTTCTAGTTTACTGCTAGTTGATTTGTGCTTTCTACTGCTTATATATTTGTTATTATATTTTTCTAGCTAACTTTTATTCCCATGCCAAGTTTGTTGTGCGTTTGTCTCCCTCGAAATGCATGAAATTTGTAGTTTACTGGTCGTTGATGTGTGCTGTTCAGTATTGTTTAAGGGGAGGTTTTTAGTTGATTCCCTAGACTTCCATCAAGCTTAAAATTACTCCCCCTAGGGAGTAATAAGAGGAACCGGCCGAAGGCCGGTTCCTCTTATATTACAGGCTCGCTATCGCTCGCCAGGAAAAAATCGACACCTAAATGGCACGAAAGGTCTTAAAAGTGACATAAATGGGGCAAAAGTTCTTAAAATCGCCAAACTAATGTGGCGAATGTCTTAAAATCTCAAAAGCAATGGGGCTAAACATGAGGGAGGAAGGGGTAAATAAAAAAATCCCTCAAGTGGAAATCTCCCCTTAAAGCCATCGTTTGATAAACTATCTATCTATTTATTCAGGCCCATTCCCCATTTTTTCTAAAAAAAAAAATCTGGAGGTGGCCGACTCGAGACAGAGCCCGAAACGATTGCATTATTTTATTGCCGTTTACCTTCCCTATTTTCCTTACCTTGCCTCCCCCCGCTATATAAATCTTGTCTACCTTCGCCCTTGACGCGTTTTGAAGGTGTATTCGGGCTAATAGTAGACGATTTTATTGACATTAGTAAGGGTATATGGAAGTGAGAGGGTTAATTGAAATAGTCTTTACCCTTTTTTTTTAGTCTCACAGATCCTTCCTAAGCTGCTTAAAATCGTCTCATGGCAGCCAGAAAAACTGTCAGAACGCCGCATGATCCTCAAAGGGTTAGGGTATTTCCGGTCCAGCGTGTGTCTCCCTATGATTTCCGGTGGTGCTGTTTTCTGACAATCAACTCATATCCCTATATACCACCTCCTCCTCCATGTTCAGCCTGTCTCCCCTGTGTATATATACCTGTGGTGCGGGTCCTATCATGTCTGGGTTACCTGTGCTCCAATTTATGTCTGTCCTATTTAGTCTGGCTTACCTGTGCTCCAATTGATTTATGTCCTATCATGTCTGGCTTACCTGTGTTCTAATTGATTGTTGTCCTATTTTGTCTGGCTTACCTGTGCTCTAATTTATTGCTGTCCTATTTTGTCTGGCTTACCTGTGCTCCAATTGATTTATGTCCCCTCCTGTCTGGCTTACCTGTGTTCTAATTTATGTATGTCCTATTGTGTTTGGCTTACCTGTGCTCTAATTTATTTCTGTCCTATTTTGTCTGGCTTACCTGGGCTCTAATTGATGTATGTCCTATTTTGTCTGGCTTACCTGTGCTCCAATTGATTTATGTCCTATAACGTCTGGCTTACCTGTGCTCTAATATATTTATGTCCTATTTTGTCTGGCTTACCTGTGCTCTAATTGATGTATGTCCTGTTTTGTCTGGGTTACCTGTGCTCCAATTGATGTATGTCCTATTTTGTCTGGGTTACCTGTGCTCCAATTGATGTATGTCCTATTTTGTCTGGCTTACCTGTGCTCTAATATATTTATGTCCTATTTTGTCTGAGTTACCTGTGCTCCAATTGATGTATGTCCTATTTTGTCCGGCTTACCAGTGCTTTATTATATTGCTGTCCTATTTTGTCCGGCTTACCTGTCCTCTAATTGATGTATGTCCTATTTTGTCTAGCTTACCTGTGCTCTAATTGATTTCTGTCTCTGTAACTCAAAAGGGCCTAGAGCAAACTGGCTGCAAATATCCACACCTATTTCCTGGTGGACTCTTCCCAAATGATAGAAACGTTAGCCCAATTGCTGTCATTCCTGCCGAGTTATAAAAGGTTAAGGGGTCAAGATTATTTTCAAGTTCGATGGCGCTAGATTACTTTAGTTGTTTTTGAGTTATAGAGGTTAGCGGTCAATATTTTTTTGGCCTAACTATATAATAAATGGACTATAGTTTCCTACCTCCCTTCCTCTCTCGCTGTTTAAGGGGAGATGGGTCGTTTTTCAGGTCCCCCTTCTTCCTCATGTTTAACCTCATTGGTTTTCAGATTTTAAGACGTTCGGTCCATTAGTTTGGCGATTTTAAGACCTTTCGCCCCATGTATTTTTCAATATTAAGAATTGTTGTGTCATTTAGGTGTCGATTTTTACCTGGCAAGCGACAGCGAGCTTGTATTTTAAGAGGAGCCGGCCGGGACATTTTTCTATCGAAAAATGTCCAAAATTATCTTGAAGGAGGGTCTTGGGTTTGTTTGTGTTAAGCTTGATGGAGGTCTAGGGTGGAAACTAAAAAAAAATATATATAAAAGGCTATACAAATGAGCAAATAAACACGGCCATTCCCCCCTTAACCCCTTCTGTACCGGCTTGGTTTTTTCACTGTATTCTGCCGACTATTAGGATAGATGATTTTATGATGTTTAAAAAGGGACTCCAGCAATTAACAAGCTTCGAAATATCTCACTTAAGCTTTTTTTACTACCACAGATCCTTCTTAAACTGCGCAAAATCATCTAAATATAGCTACAATAAAATGAAAAAGACGTCCCAGTACAGAAGGGGTTAATGGAGGATGAATACAAACCCCATTAGAGAAGGAGCACTTTAGCTGTATTGTTGTGGACATCCGGGGTCGACCATACAAGTAATGTTCAGGTTTTGTTCTCTCTGGTAGGACTTTATTATCTATCGCGTTTGGTCCTCCCTCTATAGATTGATTTGAATATATTTTGTTTGTTTTTTTGTTGATATTTAATGCAGGCCTTATAGATAATTCCATAGCTTTGTTCCATACCACCTTTCTTTAGCATTTATTTCGCCTGCCCCTCCCTATAGATGTACGTATTTTATATATAGGATATACCGTATATATATATATATATATATATATATATATATATATATATATATATATATATATATATATATATATATTGTATATATATATATATATATATAATTATTATTTAGTTTCGTATTTTGGGGGTGAATGTCTTAAAATGGCATAACTAATGGGCTAAACATGAGGGAGAAGGATGTTCAGAAATATCCACGTTGAAAATGTGTAAAGCTAATATGAGTTTTAAGCCGAGCACACTACCAATGAGCCACAGGTAGGCAGATAGAATCGATGTATAGAGACAGTTAGATGGATAAATAGATATATACTGTATATGTAGCTAATTATATACAGTATATATATATATATATATAATTTGATAGATAGTTAGATAGGCAGATACAGCTAGAAAAGTAAATATAGCCAGTTAATATCAACGTGAAACATTTGGTGTACATCAGTATGTGCGTGTTTGTTTATGCCTGTGTGTGTGTGTTTGTTTATGCCTGTGTGTGTGTGTGTGTTTGCTTATGCCTGTGTGTGTGTGTGTGTGTGTGTGTGTGTGTGATTGTTTGTGCCTGTGTGTGTGTGTGAGAGAGAGAGCGAGAAAGAGTGTATGTGCGTTTTTGTTTATTCCTGTGTGTGTGTGTGCGTGTATGTGTGCGTGCTTGTGTGTATGTGTGCGTGTGTGTATGTTTTAGCATGCATTCCGTCACAGGTACTGAACAGAGCGGTGGTAATTGATGCAACAGGTGGACCGAGGCTAACCCGTCCACAACATAATGTTTAACCTACCGACATGTGGACGGTTCTACATATGGCAACACGGATATTTGGGTGACACACACACATACAGACAGACACATGCACACACACACACACACACAAGCCAAACACACACACACACACACACACACACACACACACACACACACACTCACACACACACACACACACACACACACACACACACACACATAGAAAGACACACACCCAGAGACACAGACACATACAAGCCAGATACACATACAGGCAGACAGACATACACAGACAGACAGACCACACACACACACAGCTGTAGACCTAAGATGAGAATAGCGTAACATAGCCAAACCTGCCCTAATGTTTTGGTTGTGAACGTTTTGGTTGTGGTCGTTTTGGTTGTGGACGTTTTACTAGTCAACGTTTCGGTCGTAAACGTTTTGGTTGTGGACGTTATGGTTGTGAACGTTTTGGTTGTGGACGTTTTGTTTGTGGACGTATTGGTTATGAACGTTTTGGTTGTGCACGTTTTACTAGTCAACGTTTCGGCCGTAAACGTGTTGGTTGTGGTCATCTTGGTCGGCCGCCGTTTAGGAATTAAATGTAATTAGCTTAGGTAAGGCCAAAAGCGGTCTTCCCATTATCTAAGAAACTAAAATATATAATGGTAAGATGCAATCAACAAAAAGTAAATACATTTATATACAAATATTACAAAATTAATAATAATAATGAAACTAATAATAACGATACTAATAATAATAATAAAACTAATAATAATAATAAATAAAATGCACTCCAGGTCTACCGTAGAATAATAATGAACTGGCAATATTTCGGTTTTTTTTCTTTCTTTTTGCGTGTGCATTTTTTTTTTTTTTTTTTTTTTTTTTTTTTTACATAAACTGAGCGAGCCCGGTGATTTGATGGCTTAACGATTAGTCAGTGGAATTTGGTTTACATTGTGGGGGTTTACTGTTGTGGTTACATTCCAGTTTGTTTAGTTAAGGGAAGGGTTTTTTTCTGGACCCACTTCTCCCCTATGTTTGATCCCATTAGTTTGTAGATTTTCAGTTTGACGATTTTTGTTTACCTCGCCCCATTTCTATGTCAATATTTAGACCTTTCGTGCCATTTAGGTGTCGATTTTTTTCTTATCGCTAGCCTGTAATTTAGTAGGAATTGGCCTTCGGCTAGACAGTTTTCTGCCGAAAAATTTACAAATTTATCTCGAATTGGGGGGGGGGGAGAGAGACTTGTGTATGTATTTAAAGCTTGATAGAATACTTGTCTCGTGAAGTATGGGAAGCACAATATCGCAGTATATATATATATTCTCAGCCGGGCTCGGACCACCGACAGTCAGGACGATTGTTCATGCTTTAACCAACTCTACCACTGCGTGATAAAGCATACTTAACCTTTTCCTATATATATATTTATATATATATATTAAGGATAAGAGAAATCCTATTTTATTTTCTATGTGAATGAAGGAGACAAAAGGCAAAGCTGCCTGTAAGAAGTGTCTCCCTCACATTAGCTTGGTGATTTTAAGACCTTTCGTGTCATTTAGGTGTCGATTACTTTCGATCCGATAGCGAGCCTGTAATTTGGAATGAAAGGCCGCGACATGTTTACAAATTTGTCTGGAAGGGGGATTTGGGGGATATTTTTTATTTTGTTATTTTATTATTTTATTATTTTATTATTTTTTGTTTTATCCCTTTCTGTATTCGTGGCGTCTTGTGTAAATTTATTTCAGCTACATTTAGACGATTTTTATGAAACTCGGGTAGGATATACGATAGCTAAAAGGATTAGTTGAGAAGCCTGCAGCCTTTTAATTTGTATACGCCCTTCCTAAGCTGAATACAATCGTCTAATAGTTGTCAGAATATAATGAAAGGACGTCACTGGTACAGAATGGGTTAAGGTTGATGGAGGGTTAGGGTGCAAACTAAAAAAAAACAAAAAACATTTATTTTAATACCTAAATAAAGAATAAATACTGAAACTTCCCTTAATCTCTCTCTCTCTCTCTCTCTCTCTCTCTCTCTCTCTCTCTCTCTCTCTCTCTCTCTCTCTCTCTCTCTCTCTCTCTCTCTCTCTCTCTCTCTCTCTCTCTCTCTCTCTCTCTCTCTCCCTCTCTCTCTCTCTCTCTCTCTCTCTCTCTCTCTCTCTCTCTCTCTCTCGTTTAAGGAGAAGTCATCAAGGATCATCGTCTCAGGAATCGTCCCCCGGCTTGGTGTAGAGAGCCGATTTTACAACATAGCCACCAGCACAAATCGTTGTCTAGCAAACCTCTGCAGGAAGGAAAACGTGGGGTTCGTCGACACCTGGGACAATTTCTACTACGATGACTATTTGTTTTCGGACGATGGAGTTCATCTGAACCAGGTGGGAGCAGCACGTTTTGGGCGTCTTCTCACGCATCGTGAAGGATTTTCGGAGAAGAAACGACTCAGCACAGGACAACCAGGAAGGAGGACCGAAGACAGCGAGGGCGGCAACCTGCGAAGGAATTAAATGCTAATCTGTCAAGAACCGCGAATTTGGATAAAGCTCCACCAACACGACCCAAATTGAAAACCGCCAGGGATAACGACCGAGGACCGATGACAGCCATGAATGTAAATGTAGATCCGACCAGAACCAAAAATTTGATTAAAGAACGTTCTGTGAGTTCTAAAACCGCAACTTTAAAGGTTTTCTATGCAAACGCTCGTAGCATACGCAATAATTTTTCAGATTTAGAGGAACTAGTGTTTACTGAAAATTATGATGTGATTGGTATAACAGAATCTTGGCTCAATACAGTAGATAGAGACTTTTTAGCAGAGTATTCACTTCCTGGTTCTGTAATGTTTGAGAAAAGCCGAATTAATAAAAATAGAGGTGGCATTTTATTTTATATCAAAGAAAGTCTTAACCCGACCCTCTTGTCAAAACCTCAACGGGTTCGAATCCCGGTGGATCATATATACTTTAATTCATTTCATTGGGGGTGTGGTGGTGAGATTAATAAAAATAATATTGTGAACGTCGACACATCTTTTGTGCTAATAAAGAATAATAAAGGTACAAAAATAATACTTGC
>CM064529.1:752622-873822 GCA_032716605.1 Paralithodes platypus
TGTGGATCTGTTTTTAATTAACCACCAAACAAGTATACTCGCAGTTATGATTAATTTTCCAACTAAACATTTTGCTCCTGACTGTATCTTTGATAATATACACTTTATTATTATTATTATTATTATTATTATTATTATTATTATTATTATTATTATTATTTCACTGCCAATGAAAGGGACACTGATGCCGATTGTGTTTATTGAGGTTTTGGGGATGCCATGACAATATATTCTGCTGACTACGGAAATGGCAGCGTTATGGGCAAATGTCGGTCGTGTTTAGAAGCCGGGTGTTTGTTCACACGAGCGTTTTTTCCCCCCCCTCAAAATTTATCGTTCAACACTGGTCTGGCAGCTTATGAGGTAGACATTTAAGATATTTCGGTTACCTAAATTCATCTACCATCAGTCATAGTTTCTGATACCAGTGCAAAATATTCCAGAAATGTTGCCAGAAAAATGTTGATCATCGAATGTTGACTAATAAAGCTCTCGTGTGATACCGGCTTTATAATGAAACTGGAGGGGGACTTTGTAGAGCGCATACCTCCGCCTACGCTGTCTGGTTCTTTACCATTAAGGGGAGGTAGACCGTTTGTTTGGTCTATTAATTCATTTATTCATATATTTTCCTCCCTAGAACTCCATCAAGCTTAGAAAAACACCCCCTATATTTTTCGGTAGAAAAATGTCCCGGCCGAAGGCCGGTTCCTCTTAAAAAATTGCAGGCTCGCTATCGCTCGCCAGGAAAAAATCGACACTCAAATGGCACAAAAGGTCTTAAGATTGACAACTAAATGGGGCGAAAAGTGTTAACATCGTCAAACTAATGGGCCGAACGTCTTATAATCTCAAAACTAGTGGGGCTAAACATTAGGGAGAAGGGAGTCCAGAAAAACGGTCTCCCCCCCCCCTTAATATCATAGGCCTATAGTTTCCGCTGCACTTGAGTTGCAAGATGTGATCCGGATTGTCTCCTAAATTGAAGCACTTCTTCCTTGGCGTGTATCTTATCTGCCTACCAAATGTCGTTAAAATCTCCGAATCGCCTCCTCAATGGAATGACTTTATTAGTGCATATCCTATCCGCCCACAGTTACGTGGCTATCGATTCAATGCGGGTTTATAGCGCAAATTCTATCTGCCCACCAAATTGTATGATTTTTTTTTTTGGATCGCATCCTAAATTGAATTACTAGTTCCTTGGCCCACATCCTTCATAACTTTGTGAATTATTTTGTTTATATCAACACAAACATAACCTCCGTCCAACTTCGTTAGCGGAGGTAATGAAGTACAGCCCAAATTGACTTTCTCTTAACCCTTTCACGCATATAACGCGATTTTGAGCCTATTGGGGATACTTTAAAGCCTTTGTTACCATCAGGGGGTATTTAGAAACCTTTAGTTTAGTGACTTAAACATCTGCAGTTGTCTTTGAGTTAGCTGTGGACAGAAAACTAATTTTTTGGAGAAGGTAATGATAAGAGTGAGGATGAACTCTATTTCTTATTGCTAATCTGGCAACCTCTGCGTCAGAAATGCCAGTGAAAGGTTTTTTGGTTATGTATGCTAGCTCCAAGATATGACTTTCTTGTAGCGTTTCCTTGAGCTACTTATACCAACCTTTTTCTGACAATGTCATATATGTCTTTTTAATTTGATTACAGCTATATTTAGACGATTTTGTGCGTTTTGTTTAAGAAGGATCTGTGGTAGTAAAAAGGGCGAAGTGAGATAGTTCGAAGCCTGTTAACTGATGGAGGCTCATTTTAAACTGAATGAAATCGTCTAATAGTAGCCAGAATAAAGTCAAAAGGAAGGCACCGGTACTGAAATAAAGTTAAAAGGACGGCACCGGTACTGCAATAAAGTCAAAAGGAAGGCACCGGTACTGCAATAAAGTCAAAAGGAAGGCACCGGTACTGCAATAAAGTCAAAAGGAAGGCACCGGTACTGCAATAAAGTCAAAAGGACGGCACCGGTACTGAAATAAAGTTAAAAGGAAGGCACCGGTACTGAAATAAAGTTAAAAGGACGGCACCGGTACTGAAATAAAGTCAAAAGGAAGGCACCGGTACTGAAATAAAGTTAAAAGGACGGCACCGGTACTGAAATAAAGTCAAAAGGACGGCACCGGTACTGAAATAAAAGTGAAAAAGGGACGGGCACAGGGTACTGAAATAAAGTTAAACAGGAAGGCAACCGGTAGGAAATAAAGTCAAAAAGGGAAAGGCACCGGTACTGCAATAAAGTGTTAAAGAAGGACGTGCACGGGTACTGAAATAAAAGTCAAAAGGAAGGCACCGGTACTGAAATAAAGTAAAAAAGGAAGGCCCAAACGGTACTGAAAGAAAGTTATTAAAAGGACCGCGGCCACCGGTACTGAAATAATAAAGTCCAAACGGAAGGGCCCGGTACGGAAATAAAGTTTACAAAGGACGGGGCACCGGTACTGAAATAAAGGTCAAAAGGAAGGCACCGGTACTGAAATAAGAAAGTCAATATAGGACGGCACCGGTACTGAAATAAAGTTAAACGGAGGGCACCGGTACTGAAATAAAGTGTAAAAAAGGAAGGCACGGTTACATGAACTAAAGTTGTTAAAAGGACGGCACCGGTACTGAAATAAAGTCAAAAGGACGGCACCGGTACTGAAATAAAGTTAAAAGGAAGGCACCGGTACTGAAATAAAGTCAAAAGGACGGCACCGGTACTGAAATAAAGTTAAAAGGACGGCACCGGTACTGAAATAAAGTTAAAAGGACGGCACCGGTACTGAAATAAAGTTAAAAGGAAGGCACCGGTACTGAAATAAAGTCAAAAGGAAGGCACCGGTACTGAAATAAAGTCAAAAGGACGGCACCGGTACTGAAATAAAGTTAAAAGGAAGGCACCGGTACTGAAATAATAAAAGTCGATAGCAAGGACGGCACCGGTACCGGAAAGAAGGGTAAAAGGACCGGCACCGGTACTGAAATAAAGTCTTAAAAGGACGGGCACCGGTAGGAAATAAAGTCAAAAGGACGGCACGGGTACTCTGAAATATAAAGTTTAAAAGGAAGGCACCGGTACTGAAAGAAAGTCGGAAAGGAAGGCACCGGTACTGAAAAAATAAAGTTAGACAGGACGGCACCGGTACTGAAATAAAGTTAAAAGGAAGGCACCGGTACTGAAATAAAGTCGAAAGGAAGGCACCGGTACTGAAATAAACTCGAAAGGACGGCACCGGGTACTGAAATAAACGTTTGTAAAAGGGACGGCCACCGGTACCAAAAATAAAGTGTTAAAAGGACGGCACCGACCGGTACTGAATAAAGTTCAAAAGGGGACGGAACCGGGTACTGAAATAAAGTTAAAAGGACGGCACCGGTACTGAAATAAAGTTAAAAGGAAGGCACCGGTACTGAAATAAAGTCGAAAGGAAGGCACCGGTACTGAAATAAAGTCGAAAGGACGGCACCGGTACTGAAATAAAGTTAAAAGGACAGGGAACCGGTAACTGAAATAAAGTCGAAAGGACGGCACCGGTACTGAAATAAAGTTAAAAGGACGGCACCGGTACTGAAATAAAGTTAAAAGGACGGCACCGGTACTGAAATAAAGTCAAAAGGACGGCACCGGTACTGAAATAAAGTTAAAAGGAAGGCACCGGTACTGAAATAAAGTCGAAAGGAAGGCACCGGTACTGAAATAAAGTTAAAAGGAAGGCACCGGTACTGAAATAAAGTTAAAAGGACGGCACCGGTACTGAAATAAAGGTTTCAAAGGAAGGCAACGGTACTGTAAATAAAGTTAAAAAGGAACTGGCACCGGTACTGAAACTAAAGTCAAAAGGAAGGCAACCGGTACTGAAATAAAGTTAAAAGGGACGGCAACCGTACTGAAAATAAAGTATAAAGGAAGGCACCGGTACTGAAATAAAGTTAAAAGGAAGGCACCGGTACTGAAATAAAGTTAAAAGGAAGGCACCGGTACTGAAATAAAGTCAAAAGGAAGGCACCGGTACTGAAATAAAGTCAAAAGGACGGCACCGGTACTGAAATAAAGTTAAAAGGACGGCACCGGTACTGCAAAAATAAAGTTTAAAAAGGACGGCACCGGTACTGAAAATAAAGGTTAAAAAGGAAGGCGACCGGTACTGAAATAAAGTTAAAAGGAAGGCTCCGGTACTGAATTAAAGTCGAAAGGAAGGCACCGGTACTGAAAATTTTAAATAAAGTCACAAGGACGGCACCCGGTACTCCGGAAATAACGTCAAACGGAAGGCACCGGGTACTGAAATAAAGTGAAAAGGACGGCACCGGGGACTGACAAATAAAGTTAAAAAGGAAGGAAACCGGTACTGGAAATAAAGTCAAAAAGGAAGACGGCACCCGGTAATGAAATAGAAGTTTTAAAAGGACGGCCACCGGTAATGAAATAAAGTTTAAAAGGGACGGCAACGGTACTGAAAGAAAGTTAAAAAGGAAGGGCACCGGTACTGAAACTATAAAGTTAAAAAAGGACGGGCCACCGGTACTGAAAATAATAGTAAAAAGGAAGGCAACGGTACTGAAATTAAAGTCAAAAGGGCGGCACCCGGTACGGAAATAAAGTCCAAAAGGAAGGGGCACCGGTACTGAAATAAAATTAAATTAATAAAGGACGGCAACGGGTTACTGAAATAAGTTTAAAAGGAACGGAACCGGTACTGAAATAAAGTCATCATCAAAGGACGGCCACCGGTACTGAAATAAAGTCAAACAAGGATCGGGCACCGGTTACTGACATAAAAGTTAAAAAGGACGGCACCGGTGATGAAATAAAGTTAAAAAGGACGGCACGGGTTACTGACAATAAAGTTAAAAGGAAGGCACCGGTACTGAAATAAAGTCAAAAGGAAGGCACCGGTACTGAAATAAAGTCAAAAGGAAGGCACCGCGGTTACTGGAAATAAAAGTTAAAAGGACGGCACCGGGACTGAAATAAAAGTCGAAAGGACGGCCACCGGTACTGCTGAAAAATAAAGTTAAAAGGAGAGGCACCGGGTTACTGAAAAAATAAAGTCGAAAGGGGACTTTGGCCCGGCCACCGGACTCTGAAATTAATAAAGTCAAAAGGAAGGGGCACCGGTACTGACATAAAGTTAAAGGGACGGCACCGGTACTGACATAAAGTTAAAGGGACGGCACCGGTACCATGAAAGAAAAACATAAAGTCAAAAGGAAGGGCACCGGTACTGGAAATAAAAAGTCCTAAAGGACGGCACCGGTACTGAAATAAGAGTCAAAATGGACGGGGCACCGGGTACATGAATAAAGTAAAAAGGAAGGCACCGGTACTGAAATAAAGTTAAAAGGACGGCACCGGTACTGAAATAAAGTTAAAAGGAAGGCACCGGTACTGAAATAAAGTCAAAAGGAAGGCACCGGTACTGAAATACAAGTCAATAAGGACGGCTACCGGTACTGACATGAAATAAAGTTAAAAGGACGGCACCGGTACTGAAATAAAGTCGAAAGGACGGCACCGGTACTGAAATAAAGTCAAAAGGAAGGCACCGGTACTGAAATAAAGTTAAAAGGACGGCACCGGTACTGAAATAAAGTCAAAAGGACGGCACCGGTACTGAAATAAAGTCAAAAGGAAGGCGCAACCGTTACTGAAATAAGTCAAAAGGACTGCACCGCGGTACTGAAATAAATTCAAAGGAAGCCCGGTCCTGAAATTAAAGTCCAAGGAAGGCACCGGTACTGAAATAAAGTCAAAAGGACGGCACCGGTACTGAAATAAAGTTAAAAGGACGGCACCGGTACTGAAATGGTTAAACGCCATATCTGTGTGTTGAACAATGTGGAATGTCCTAATAATGGTGACAAGGAAACTGTAATTTATAATGTGTGACACTTTAATATAAACTCTGAATACAAACCATTTATTCCTTTGAAGATTATGACGCATTTTGACAGTTTATCCTGACTATTATTAGACGAATTTATCCAGTTTCGGAAGCACGTGTGGGAATTATAAGGGTAAAGACTATCTCAATTAACTCACGTGTGGGAATTATAAGGGTAAAGACTATCTCAATTAACCCTCTGCCTTCCACTTACCCTTCCTAATCTAATTAAAACCGTCTAATAATAGCCAGAAAACAGAGAAGAAATGCGTCATCCCATCGTGCAAAGGTTAATATAAAGGTTAATCAACAAACCCTTTGATTTCAACCAGGTATGTGACCGTAAAGGTATCGAACCCTACTATACCCTGTTCCAATTAAGTTGGCCAAAACTCGTGATCATTAACCTCTATAACTCACAAACGACTGGAGTAATACGAGATAATATTTCTACCATTTGGGAAGCTTAAGGGGAGGTCTCCACTTGAGGGATTGTTTTCTTGACCCCTTTCTCCCTCATGTTTATCCCCATTGCTTTTGATATTATAAAACGTTTGCCCCATTAGTTTTAAGCGGGTTTTAAGAACTTTCACCCCATATTAAGATCTTTCGTACAATGCAGGTGTCTGTTTTCTCCTGGCGAGCGATAGCGAGCCTGTAATTTAAGAGGAACCGGCCTTCGGCCGGGAAATTTTTCTACCGAAAAATGTAAAAATTTATCTTGAAAGGGACTCAAGGGGGTGTAATTTTAAGGTTGATGGAGGTCTAGGGAACAAACTAAATACCTCCCCTTAACAAGGACCTGAGTGAGTTAGTTAATTAGTGAGCTTATTCGAAGACTGTTAATTTGCTGGAGGATCTTTTTGAAACTGAATAAAATCGTCTAAGAGTAGCCAGAATAAAGTTTAAAAAAAAAGATGTCGCCGGTACGGAAGGGGTTAATAGAGATGAGTGATTGCAGCGGATTCCCCTTAGAGTGTTGCTGGATCCTTTAGATTCTCCTCAAGTGGGAAGTACTCGCTTTTTCTGGACCCCCTTCTCCCTCATGTTTAGCCCCATTAGTTATTAGTTTTGCAATTTTAAGACGTTCGTTCACTAGTTAGGCGATTTTGAGACATTTCGCCCCCATTCCTATGTCAATAATAAGACATTTCGTGCCCTTTAGGTGTCGATTTTTTCCTGGGGAGCTATGGCGAGCCTGTAATTTTTTAAGGAACCGGCCTTCGGCCGGGAAATTCTTCTATCGAAAAATGTACAAATATATCTTGAAAAGGGGTATATGGGGTGGGTTTTTTATAAAGCTTGATGAAGGTCTAACGAGGAAACTCAAAATTATATAAATACATGAATTATTAGCCCCAAAAAACAAGCACTAACCCCTTTTTCCCTCAACATTTATCCTTAACACTGGTCTGGCAGCTTATGAGGTCTATCTATCTAGTTTGCGATACCAGAGCAAAATATTCCAGAAATGTTGCCAGAAAAATGTTGATCATCAAATGTTGACTATAAAAGCTCTCGTGTGATACCGGCTTTAAGAGGCCTGGTGAAACCTTTATCGTGGGTTGGGTGGAGGTGTATAGGTCTTTGTAGGATTAGTTATGGTATTTACTCTCACTCATAATCTTCACTTTCGCACACTCTCATCTCTGCTCGCCTCTCTCTCCTCTCCTACGCTCTCGTATCATCTCTCAAACGTCTCGCTCTACTCTCTCTCCTCTCATCTCTCTCTCGCTCTCGAATCTCTCCTCTCTCCTGCTCTCTCTCTCTACATCGCGGAACTCTCTCTCATCTCTCTCTCTCTCTCTTAGAGAAGTTAAATCTAATCTTCCTTTAACCCAGCGCAGATTCGAGGGCGACTTAATTCAAGTGTTCAAAATCATCAAAGGCATCGACAATATGAACTGTAGTAAGTACTTCACTATCGACCAATCTAATTACACACCGGGAAACGATTGCAAAATTATTGGTAAATCTTTTAACTTACACGAAGCTAAAAATTTCTTCTTCAATCAAGTTGTCAACTTATGGAATGGGCTTCCCCGAGACGTTATAGACTGCAGCACCGTTGATTCATTTAAACTTCGCCTAGACAAATATCTCGCATCAAACCCGCTACTGTCTGCGTTTGTAAATGAATAACTTTATTTTATCCTCCCCTCAGTTACTAACCCATCTGTCCCCTACTAACTTCCTAATCCTGCCACGGACATTAGTTCCAGGGCAGTAGTTCCCTTTCCAATGTTCCCTTACCCACTCTAAACCACTGTTTGGGCACTTGATCCTCAGTGTTTTGGAGGACAAGCCGCCTACAAGGGTCACTAGACCTGTTGTTGCTTGGTTTCCTTTGTACTCCTTTGTACTTTGTACTCTCTCTATACAACATAGAGAGAGAGAGAGAGAGAGAGTGTGTGTGTGTGTGTGTGTGTGTGAGAGAGAGAGAGAAACCGGAAGTAAGTACATCGTTAACTACATGAATGTACTGTACGTAATTATAAAGCAATAAATGTAATCAAATAATTGATGTTCTAAAAATATTGGTATTAGAATAATATATAAAATAATAAGGAGAGAGAGAGAGAGAGAGAGAGAGAGAGAGAGAGAGTAAAAACTGACCTAGAGAGAGAGAGAGAGAGAGAGAGAGAGAGAGAGAGAGAGAGAGAGAGAGAGAGGAAAACCTGACCTAGAGAGAGAGAGGGAGAGAGAGAGAGACAGAGAGCAGGCGGCAGAAAAAGTGAGAGTGAGTGAGAAAAAACTGGCCGTGACGCAACAAAATGGCGGCCGCTCACCCCACCGTCCTCTCTCTCTCTCTCTCTCTCTATCTATCTTTATCTATCTATCTTTATCTATCTATCTATCTCTATATATCTATCTCTATCTCGCTCTCGCGCTCTCTCTCTCTCTCTCTCTCTCTCTCTCTCTCTCTCTCTCTCTCTCTCTCTCTCTCTCTCTCTCTCTCTATTCCATTCTTTACCCTTCATGTGTTTATATGTTTCTACTATTATATGTCTATTTATCATTCTTTCTTGCAAATCTTTCATAATATCTGATGATCTTTATTTCTTTTTATCTTCTTCTTCGTCTTCTTCTTCTTCTTCTTCTTCTTTGTCCTATTCTCTCCATTTCCTCCCGTCTGTTCTTCATTCCTGTTTTTTTTTTTTCCTGAATGAATAGAGAAACGCCACTTGCAGTGTGCTTACCGTGACTTACACTGGGCTGGCTTAATAATCCAGTAGAGTTGATTGCCTCTGAAGTCCTATTTTAATTGAAGTTGACAGAATTGATATAAACGCCATATGAGGAGGAGCACTTTATATAGTTTATATTCAAGTTACTGTATTGTTCACAAATATTCAGGATAGTGTACGGGCGCGCTAATAAGTCATGTCCCAGCTGTCATTACGTTTGGCTCGCTCTGTGCTGTATTAAGGGGAGGTTTTTAGTTAGTTCGCTAGACCTCCATCAAGATTAACATTACAGCCCCTAGACCCCCTTTCAAGATAAATTTGTAAATTTTTCGGTAGAAAAATTTCCCGGCCGAAGGCCGGTTCCTTATAAATTACAGGCTCGCTATCGCTCGCCAGGAAAAAATCGACAACTAAATGGCACGAAAAGTCTTAAAATTGACAAATGGGGCAAAAGTTCTTAAAATCGCCAAACTAATGGGGCGAACGTCTTAAAATATCAAGAGCAATGGGGCTAACCATGAGGGAGAAAGGGGTCAAGAAAAAAATCCCTCAAGTGGAAATCTCCCCTTAACGTCTGTCAGATGATTAATAGGGTGGGTAAGTGTAGGAACACGGTAGTTATATCTCACTAGGAAAAAAAAAAAAAAATCATGTGTAAATATTGCTGGTACCAATTATTGATCAAAACACAATCGTGCCGAGACATGACTTATTAGCGCGACTGTACAATCGGCCTAATAAGTGATGTCTCGGCACCCAGTATTTGTTGATCAATAATTGGTATCAGCAGTATCTTAACTTGATTTATTCATTTTCAAGTGAGATATACACACATGTTCCTACTCTTACTCACCCTATTCAACATCTGACAGACATTAATACAGCACAGAGCGAGGCAAACGTAATGACAGCTGAGACATGACTTATTAGCGCGACCGTACATATAGTATTCAGTATAGAATTCCTGTGCTAATACTCAATAAATACACCATATGAGGAGGAGCACTTTATTGACAACGTGTTGCTTCTTCAGGTCACTTCAGTCAGATCTGCAAAAGTTAATAAAGTTGATTAATAAATAATTTCATCGTTAACACTAGTTTTAAATTTAGTATCATAATTTTGTACCGGCGACGTCTTTTCACAAATATATTCTATCTACTTGTTGACGATTTCATGACGCTTAGGAAAGATATATGATAGCTAAAAGAATTAATTGAGACTTTCAATTGGTAGACACCCTTCCTAAGCTGAATAAAAGCATCTAGTAGTTGCGAGAATATAATGAAACGGATGTCTCTGGTACAGAAAGGGTTAACAACAAAACAGTCCAAGGCCATTCCCTTTCCAACTTCTGAGAGAGAGAGAGAGAGAGAGAGAGAGAGAGAGAGAGAGAGAGAGAGAGAGAGAGAGAGATAATGAAAGCAACATTGGAAAAGGTGTACTTTAGTGACAACCGTTTCGCTTAGAGCTTTATCGGGACAATCCAACTCCAAGTGGAATGTGATCGATAAAGTTCTCCTCCTCACATGGTGTTTATAGGAATGCTAACAAGATTGATTAAGCTTATAAATATTAATTAGAATGAAAACGAGACTAGAATAACCCCCCCCCCAAAAAAAAAAAAAATAAAAATAAAAAAATTAATAAATAAATAAATAAATAAATAAATAAATAAAATAAAATAATATAATTAAATAACACCTTTTCATCCCCTCAGATCCTTCCTCAGCTGTACATAATCGTCTAATGATAGCCAGAATAAACTGTCCAAACGCGTCATTATCCTCAAGGGGTTAACAGTATTTGGACAGGATGGTCTTTTGGGACCCTTTGAAGATTATGACGCATTTTGACAGTTTATTCTGGCTGTCATTAGACGATATTGTACAGCTTATAAATGATCTGTTGAACTTACAAGGGTAAAGACTAGAAGATTTTGACTTATTTTGACAGTATATTTTGGCTATCATTAGAACATTTGATACAGGTTAGAAAGGATCTGTTGACATTATAAGGGTAGAGAGTAGAAGATTATGACGCATTTTGACAGTATATTTTGGCAATCATTAGACGATTTTGTAAAGCTTAGAAATGATCTGTGGGCATGATAAGGGTAAAGACTATCTCCATGAACCCTCTGAACTTCCATACACCCTTCCCAATCTGCATAAAATCTCTTGAAAGGGTTAAATAAAGCGTTAAGGGGAGATGGGTCGTTTTGCGGGTCCCCTTTCTCCCTCGTGTTAAGCCCCATTTGGTTTGAGATTTTAAGACGTTCGGCCCATTAGCTTGGCGATTTTAACACCTTTCGCCCCATTTCCTTGTCAATTTTATGACCTTTAATGCCATTTAGGTGTCGATTTTTTCCTGGTGAGCGACAGCGAGCCTGAAATTTTAAGAGGAACCGGCCTTGCCCCCGGCACATTAGTCTACCGAAAAATATACAAATTTATCTCGAAGGGGGGTCTAGGGGGTGTTTTTTCTAAGCTTGATGGAGGTCTAGCGAGGCAACTAAGACAATAAAGAAAGAAATGAATTAATAGACCAAAAATCGGCCCATCTCCCCTCGATGTTACTGTACTGCTGTTTTGTTTATGATGAGAGTCGGAATGTGAGGCAGGTTGGTGTTGTTGTTTTTGTTGTTGTTGTTGTTGTTGTTGTTGTTGTTGTTGTTGTTGGTGTTGTTGTTGTTGTTGTTGTTGTTGGTGTTGTTTGTTGTTGTTTTGTGTTAAGGGGGAAGGGGTGGTTTTTCTGGGCAATCGCCACACTAATGTGCCGAACGCCTTAAAATCTGAAACCTAATGGGACTAAACACGGGGAAGAAGAGAGTAAGACCTTTCACCCCATTATTTTGTCAATATTAAGATCTTTCGTGCCATTTAGGTGTCAATTTTTTTTATGGCGACCGATAGCGAGCCTATAAGTTTAGGAGGAACCGGCCATCGGCCGTGACATTTTACTACCTAAAAATTTATAAATTCAACTTTAAGAGGGTCTTGGAGGTGTTTCTTTATAAGGTGCTTGGAGGTGTAGCAAGGAAACTATAAAACATAATAATAATAATAATTATAAAATAGACCAAAACAAAAATGGACCCCCCCCCCCTTAATTTCCGCCGCGTGTGTTCATGATCGTGTACCAGAAAAATGTGTTCGGTGCGGATGATACATTTTTGTGTTCCCGATGTTGTTGTTGTTGGTGATAAAATGACACCTTGTTATTGCGAGCGCGGTGGTGTGTTAATGTCGTTCACTCGGTTTCCGACTTGTTACGGCCAGATGATGTATTTAACCCCATCTGTACCGGCGACGTCTGTTATATTTTATTCTAGCCATATTTAGACGATTTTATGCAGCTTAGAAAGGATCTGTGGTAGTTAAAAGGGTTGATTGAGATAGTTCGAAGCCTTATAATTGCTAAAGATCCTTTCTAAAGTGAATACAATCCTTCTCCCCTTAAATAAATCTACCAAAAAAACGAGACCGAGATTAGTAGGAACCAGAATAAAATCAAAAGACGTCGCCGGTATAGAAGGGGTTAAGGGGGGAGGGTTGGTTGATTGGTTGTTGGTGGTGTAATGGTTTAGGTGCTTATTTATGTTCTGGGGTGTGGTGTCCCGAGTTCGAATCCCGGGAGGACCATATGCTTTCATTAGTTTATTCAAGTACACTGGGGTTTGTAATTGATGATTAATGTTAAGAACGGGGTGTTAATTATATATATGTGTACTTGTTATGGTTTTGGGTTTCCTTGCTAGACGTCCATCAAGCTTAAAAAAATCATCCCAAATATTCCCCTTCTAAATAAATTTGTACATTTTTCAAATATATTTCAACAAACATAAACAATAATTATATATATATATATATATATATATATATATATATATATATATATATATATATATATATATATACTGTATATATATATTATGTTAAAACAAAATATAGCTGATTTCAAGCATTCTTATACTTGAGTTGTGCGATTTTCTCATGTCATTCCCCTATTCCACGTTCTCTCTATTCCTCTGCTTTCCTCCATTTCTTCTCTATGTCTCTTGAGGGTTTCGTTGTTCTCTGATTCGCATTCTTGAGGTCATGTGTGAGCTGACAGAAAAGTTAAAAAGAATATGTTTTCTTGTCTTGTCCCTCCTCTCTTCTTCTTCTGTCTCTCTATTCTACTAATCATGTTGCGGAAGCTTGGGAAATATTAAAAAGGTCTAATCCAGTACAAGAAGAAAAATATGTAATGGTAGAATAAGACTCGAACTTCTACAGAGCTTGCTCAGTGTATACGGTAACAACAAATATACACTTGGAACTATAGTCTGTTCATTCTAGGTTGGGACAGAAATCGTAACCTCTAACCTCTGTAACTCGAAAAGGACTAGAGTAATCGAGCTCATATTTCTACCAAATGGGAAGACTAGGCCAGGGAATAGGTGGGGAAAGTGTCAGCGCATTTGCTCTAGCCCTTTTTGAGTTACAGAGGTTAGAGTTTACGATTTCTGCCCAACCTAGAATGAACGGACTGTAGTGAATATAACACCATATGAGGAGGAGCACTTTATTGACATGTTGCATAAAGCTTCATAAGGCCAATTAAGGGGGTATAGTACTCGTAAATTCTAGACCCCCTTCTCCCTCATGTTTAGCATATTAGTTTTGAGGTTTTAAGACGTTCGTCCCGTTAGTTTGGCGATTTTAAGACCTTTCGCCTCATTGTGTTATCAATATTAAGATCTTTCCTGCCCTTTGGGTGTCGATTTTTTCCTGGTGACTGATAGCGAGCCTCTAATTGTAGAAGAGACCGCCCATTGTCCGAGACATTTTTCTACCGAAAAATGTACAAATTTATCTTGAAAGGGGGTCGAAGGAGTGTTTTTCTAAGCTTGATGGAGGTCTATCGAGGAAACTCAAAAATATTTTTGTATATAAATATACAGACCAAATACCAAGTACTACCCCCTTAACCCTTTAACCCCTTCACCCCTTAACCCCTTAACCCCTTCACCCCTTAACCCCTTAACCCCTTAACCCCTTCACCCCTTAACCCCTTCACCCCTTAACCCCTTCACCCCTTAACCCCTTCACCCCTTAACCCCTTCACCACCATTAAGTAATGTTCATCATCTTCTGGTTACCATTAGACGATATACTTAGCTGATAATCTACCCCTGCGACTCAGCTGGATACATACAATCTCAGTAAACCTTCTTAACCCTTTGAGTACCAGCGACGTGTACTATATTTTATTCTAGCTATATTTAGACGATATCATGCCTCTTAGGTAGTTAAAAGGGGTTGGTTGAGGTAGTTTGAAGCCTTATTATTGCTAGAGGTATTTCCTAAGCTGAATAAAACCCTGTAAAAGTGGCCAGAATATGATGAAAAGGACGTCGCCGGTACAGAAGGGGTTAATACCATAGGTCCTCTCTAAACTCCATAACAAAAAAAAATATTTGATTTTATTTACATTTAAGCGATTTTATGAAGCTTAGGAAGGATATATGGTAGGTAAATGGATTAATTGAGATAGTCTATAGCCTTTTAGTGAGTAGACGTCCTTCCTAAGCTGTACACAATCGTCTAATAGTGGCCTGAAAATATTGAAAAGTACATCACCGGTGCAGAAAGTACATCACCGGTGCAGAAAGTACATCACCGGTGCAGAAAGTACATCACCGGTGCAGAAAGTACATCACCGGTGCAGGAAGTACATCACCGGTGCAGGAAGTACATCACCGGTGCAGGAAGTACATCACCGGTGCAGAAAGTACATCACCGGTGCAGGAAGTACATCACCGGTGCAGAAAGTACATCACCGGTGCAGGAAGTACATCACCGGTGCAGAAAGTACATCACCGGTGCAGGAAGTACATCACCGGTGCAGGAAGTACATCACCGGTGCAGGAAGTACATCACCGGTGCAGAAAGTACATCACCGGTGCAGGAAGTACATCACCGGTGCAGAAAGTACATCAACGGTGCAGGAAGTACATCACCGGTGCAGAAAGTACATCACCGGTGCAGGAAGTACATCACCGGTGCAGGAAGTACATCACCGGTGCAGGAAGTACATCACCGGTGCAGGAAGTACATCACCGGTGCAGAAAGTACATCACCGGTGCAGGAAGTACATCACCGGTGCAGGAAGTACATCACCGGTGCAGAAAGTACATCAACGGTGCAGGAAGTACATCACCGGTGCAGAAAGTACATCACCGGTGCAGGAAGTACATCACCGGTGCAGAAAGTATTAGTCATTTATGTGTTCCGTTATGAAGAGATCAATCGAAGAACACCTTATTTACGTGTAGCAATTTTGTTATAATCTTTGGTTTAAATTCTGGTCTCCCTTCTCCCCCACGTTTAGCCCCACTATATTTAAGATTTTAACGCCTTCTGCCCCTTTTCTTTGTCAATGTTAAGACCTTTCGTGCCATTTAGGTGTCAATTTTGTTCCTGGCGAGCGATAGCGAGCCTGTAATTTAGGAGAACTGGCCTGCGGCCAGGATATTTTTCAACCGAAGGAGGGTCTTGGGAGGACTTTTAAGATTTTGATGGAGGTCTAGGGAGGATAATAAAAAAAAAACAGTAAATAATTAATTAAAATTATACCGGTACCGTATATATATATATACAGTATAAGTAAAATCAATAAATAAAAATCTCCCCTTAAATGAACCCTCGAACTGATATATCACGTAAATAATAAATAATGATAAATAATGATAAATAATGATAAATAAATAATGATAAATAATAATAAATAATGATAAATAAATAATGATAAATAATGATAAATAAATAATGATAAATAATGATAAATAAATAATGATAAATAATAATAAATAATAAATAATAATAAATAATAATAATGATAAATAATAATAAATAATAATAATGATAAATAATGATAAATAATGATAAATAATAATAAATAATGATAAATAATAATGATAAATAATGATAAATAATGATAAATAATAATAAATAATAATAATGATAAATAATAATGATAAATAATAATAAATAATAATAATGATAAATAATGATAAATAATAATAAATAATTATAAATAATTATAAATATTCGCTTCTGTCCGATATATATGCTTCCAAATATTAAGACTATTCGGGCCGACGTCTTGGGGGTTATTATGATAGTTAGGTTAGTTTTATTATGGAGGTTTGACTTAATGTTTTTTTGTTATTTGTGATCACTGTATTGTAGTATGTCCCCTAGGCTAACATAAACGCCTTCCCAGACAATCTATCTATCTATCTATCTATACACCTGTCTATCTATCTATCTAAAAAAAAAAATCTCTCTCTCTCTCTCTCTCTCTCTCTCTCTCTCTCTCTCTCTCTCTCTCTCTCTCTCTCTCTCTCTCTCTCTCTCTCTCTCTCTCTCTCTCTCTATCTAAACAAATTGAGCACTGTATTTTAGTGTGTCCCCTAGGCTAACAAAAACGCCTTCCCAGACTTCCTTCAATCTAAAATATGTCCATCCAGACCTCTTTCTAGCTAAATGTGTACGTTTTTCGATAGCAAAATGTACTGGCCAAAGGCCGAGTTCTCCCAAGTTACGGGCTCGCTATCGCTTGCCCAGAAAATTATTGACACGTGAATGGGGTGAAGCGTCTTATTATCGCCAAACTAATGGGGTTAAACGTCTTAATCTCCAAACTAATGAATGGAAACAGGGGAAACCCAAAAGTTTTGAAATTTTAAGATATTCGCCCCATTGGTTTGGCGATTTTAAGACCTTTCGTGCCATTTAGGTGTCTATTTTTCCCGGACGAGCTACCGCTCGTCTGCATTTTAGGACAGGGCGTCACAAATTTATCTCGAAGGGGGGTCTTGGGGGTATTTCTTTTAAGTTTGATGGAGGTCTAGGGAAAAAGCTAAAGATAAAATTAAATAAATACATTAATTAAAAGATAAATAACCCCTATTGTACTGTAGACATCTTTATTATTGTATTCTGGCTACTGTTAATAGATTTGATTCAGTTTAGGAAGGATCTCTAGCAATTATATAGCTTTGAACAATCGCAATCAACTCTTTTTAAACTACCACACATCCTTCCAAAGCTGCACAAAATCGTCTAGATATAGCTAGAATAAAATACACCAGAGGTCGCAGGTACAGAAAGGGTTAACGCCGACACACACACACACACACACACACACACACACACACACATATTGGAAGCTGCCTCGGGTTGAACTGAAACTTATTTTTATCTCTCTCTCTCTCTCTCTCTCTCTCTCTCTCTCTCTCTCTCTCTCTCTCTCTCTCTCTCTCTCTCTCTCTCTCTCTCTCTCTCTCTCTCTCTCTCTCTCTCTTTCCTAGTCTCTCTTGCTCTCTCCGCACTTTGCATTTTCCTTTCTTTATCGCATTTTCTCCTTTCTTCCGTTTTCTTTCTCTCTTTCTCTCTCTTCTATTACTCATCTCTTCTTCGTGTTCGGTCTCTTCTGCGTCTCTCTCTCTCTCTCTCTCTCTCTCTCTCTCTCTCTCTCTCTCTCTCTCTCTCTCTCTCTCTCTCTCTCTTTCTCTTTCTCTCTCTCTCTTTCTCCTATGAATTTCTTCGCAATTTTCTTTTATTTCTTATATTTTTTCCTTCCCTTTTTTCTTGTTGTTGTTGTTGTATTTCTTCTTTTTCTATATATTATTAAATTATTGTATTGAATATTATAGATTTATATTTATCTATTGATGTATTTACTTATAAACAAAATTGGCACCTAAATGACGCGATAGGTCTTAATATTGACGATAAAATGGGGCGTTCAGTCTTTAAATCGCCAAGCTAATGAGCCGAACGTCTGAAAACCTAAAACCAATGGGGCTAAACATGAGACAGAAGGGGGACTAGAAAAACGACCCATCTCCCCTTAAGAGTTGGCGTATGTAGTAATGGGAGTGTTCCGCCCGTAGAAATAGCAGTAAGGGAGCCCACCTCGCTTTTTTCTCTTTCTCTCCCTCTCTCTTTGGCTTGTATCCATTCGGCCCCATTCAGCCTACGGGTTTAAGACGTTTACCCCCATCCATGTGTCAATATTTTCCTGGCGAGCGCTAGCAAGCCAGTATATATATATTTTGTTTTGTTTTTGACAAGCTAAATTTGTACATTTTTCGATAGAAAAATTTCTCCGGCGAAGCCGGAGTTCTCCATACAATGCTGGCTCGCTATCGTTCGCCAGGAAGAAATCGACACCTGGATAGGGATAAACGTCTTAAAACAGTTGGCTGAATGGGGCCGAATGGATACAAGCCAGGGAAAGAGAGAAAAGGATAGAAAAAGAAAAAAGCCTGTGACCCCCCTGAAGAAGAAGAAACAAACGCACTGCATGTTGGCAATGGAACCATGCAACGGAACTACATTAGTGCTCTGCAACACACGCAAGCAAGCAAGGGCACACACATATATACATACAGTCACATATGTATACACGCACACACACACACGCGCGCGCACCCACACAAACACACACACACACACACACACACACACACACACACACACACACACACACACACACACACACACACACACACACACACACACACAGGACAAGCATAACAACACCGGTGACAACACACACGTACTCGCACACACACACTGCATCGCAAAAGGTATATTTATATATATACAATGTACAGTATATATATATATATATATATATATATATATATATATATATATATATATATAATGGGATGAAGTTGATGACCCCTAGCATGCCTCGAACAATGTACTCCGCGATACCCATCAAACACAAACACAAGTACATTACACCGACTCATATAGCGCCAAACACACCCATCATGACCCAATGCTACCCTATGTATATATATATATATATATGTGTGTATATATATATATATATATTACAACACGTGTAGTAAATATAGCACCATTAACACCTACCCTTCAATAATTCATTACACGTTGATCTCTGACACACCTCACATACATAATTAAGGGGGGAGGGGGGTTTATTGGTTGATATATATATATTTATATGTAATTTGTTTAGTTTCCTCCCTAGACCTCCATCAAGCTTTAACAAACAAACAAACAAAATCCCCAAGATCCCCCTTCTAGATAAATGTGTACATTTTTCGATAGGAAAGTATCCCGGCCGAAGGCCGGTTCCTTTTATTAAAGGTTCGCTATCGCTCGCCAGGAAAAAATCGACACCTACATCACGAGAAAAGTCTTAATATTGACAAAGAAGTGGGGCGAAAGGTTTTATAATCGCCATACTAATGACATCCCAAGGTATCGGATGTTGTGGAGCCGATGGGATAAGCCTTTCTTCTCTCCCTCAATCAATCTTTCCTTGATCTTATGATTTAGACTGCTTTAAACTGCGTGCATCCAGGCATTTGATCCCAACGTATACCATGAATTTGGCTGTCTGTCACTCGTTTGGCATTGGGGAAGATGCTCGTTACATGCAGCCCGCCTTTTGTCCCCTTCATGCTCGTTACTTGCAGCCCGCCTTTTGTCTCCTTCATATACATAGTAAAATATATATAAAACGTTGCATTTCTATACCCTGCTCCATTTAAGGGAGCCCACCTCGCTTTTTTTTTTCGCTCTCTCTCTCTTTGTCTTTTATCCATTCGGCCCCTTTCAGCCTACTGTTTTAAGACGTGTTAATATTTTCCTGGCGAGCGGAAGTGAGCCAGCGTAATATATATTTTTGTTTTGACAGCAAGCTAAATTTGTACATTTTTCGATAGAAAAATTTCTCCGGCGAAGCCGTATTTCTCCTACAATGCTGGCTCGCTATCGCTCGCCAGGAAGAAATCAACACCTGGATGGGGATAAACGTCTTAACACAGTTAGCTGAATGGGGCCGAATGGATACAAGCCAAGGAAAAAGAGAAAAGGAGAGAAAGATTAAAAAAAGCCGGTGACCTCCCTTAAGTAGTTCAAAACTCTCGAACATCAATCTCTACATCTCACAGACGACTAGAGTAATCGAGTTCATATTTCTACCATTTTGGAAGAGTCAGCCAGGGAATAGTAACTCTGTAAATACTGATATTGCGCGTACTACTATCGAGTACACTTTATGCAATACAGGGCCAGATTGACGTAGATAAAACTTGTATAAACTACACTTGAAAAAAAAGACACTTGTTACAGGCAGCTTTGCCTTTTGTCTCCTTCATACACATCTATTTGTTTATGAATTAACCCTTTCAAGCTCCAATACGCATGTCGGTTTTGTTTTCTGGTAATTATTAGAAGATTTTATTCAGATTAGGAAGGGTATATGGAAGTCAGAGGGTTGATTGAGAGAGTCTTTGCCCTTTTAATACCCACAGATCCTTCCTAAGCTGCATAAAATCGTCTAATGATCGCCAAAATATACTGCTAAAACGCGTCAGAGCTTCAAAGGGTTAAGGGGAGATATCCACTTGAGGCATTTTTTTTCTTAACCCCTTTCTCCCTCATGTTTAGCCCCATTGCTTTAAACAAAATTAAGACGTTCGACCCATTAGGTTGGCGATTTTAAGAACGTTCGCCCCATTTCTGTCAATTTTAGGACCTTTCGTGCCATTTAGGTGTCGATTTTTTCCTGGCGAGGGATAGCGAGCCTATAATTTAAGAGGAAATGGCCTTCGGCCAGGAAATTTTTCTACCGAAAAATGTACAAATTTATCTTGAAAGGGGGTGTAATGTTCAACTTGATGGAAGTCTAGGGAACAAACTAGAAACCCCCCCCCCCCCTCAACTCAGATGTAATAAAACTAAATGGCAGAAATTAGACGGAGCAAACTGATGCAGGTATGACTTGCAGAAGTATATTGAGAAATATTCAACTAACTGACAGAAATTTGGCAAAGGAAATGGGCATAGGTCAAACTAAGATCAAATATAATGCAAATCAACTATCTTTGACATAAATTAAGGGGAGGTTTCTAGTTTGTTTCCTACTCCTCCAGCAATCTTAAAATTTCACCCCCTTGACCCCCTTTCAAGATAAATTTTTACATTTTTCGGTAGAAAAATGTCCCGGCCGAAGGCCGCTTACTCTTAAATTACAGGGTCGCTATCGCTCGCCAGGATAAAATCGACACCTAAATGGCACGAAAGGTCTTAAAATTGACAGAATGGGGCGGAAATTCTTAAAAATGACCAAACTAATGGGGCAAACGTCTTAAAATCTCAAAAGCAATGGGGCTAGACATGAGGGAGAAAGGGGTCAAGAAAAAAGTCCCTCAAGTGGAAATCTCCCCTTAAATAGGCTAAGATATAATTGGTCTAGATGATATATATATATATGTGATGTATTATTATGTTCCCTCCACCAATTCCGACTTTACTCCTAAACTCAATTAATGAAATCAACAAATGTGTGATAGGCAACAATGACATACAGGTAAAGCTTATTTAAGTACATCACGTTACAAATCAACTATCTAAGATATAAATTCGAAAGGCCAAATTGATATAGGTAAAACGTAGATGGAGACAATGTGATATCAAGTCAGTCGTTAACGATAATTTAGATAGGCTATTTTGATGTGGGGAATACAATCAAACCAAAGGGAGTGTAATTCAACTACCAGACAGTTAATTAGGTAGAGCAAATTGACACCAGTAAACTTTATAGAAATACAATATATTATCCTCCCAGTGGCTGACGTAAATTAGATAGCCCAAATTGATGTAGGTAGGTCTTGTATGCATATATAAAGTGCTAATTCAAGAAGCGGGCGGAAATTGGGGAGAGCAAATTGACAGGTACAACTTTAGGGGCAGGTAGTTTGCTTTTTTCTGGACCCCCTTCTCCCTCATGTTTAGCATATTAGTTTCGAGATATTAAGGCGTTCGTTCCGTTATTTTGGCGATTTTGAAACCTTTCACCCTATTTCTTTGTCAATAGGAAGACCTTTTGTGCCATTTAGGTGTCAATATTTTCCTGGCGAGCGATAGCGAGTCTGTAATTTTAGAAGGAATCTACCGAAAAATGTACACATCTAACTAATAAGGGTGTCTAGGGGTGTGTGTGTTTTTTGTTTAGCTTGATGAAGGTTTAGCGACGAAACTCAAAATTAATTAATAGATAGGTTAAAAACAATCACTACCCCCTTAAATTAAATGAAGTACAAATCAACTCGCTAAAATGTTTAATAAATAAACCAAATTGACACAGGTAAAACTTCTATAAATACGATAAAAGATCATGCCAATACCCGATTTACACTAGGAAGGCGATATTGATGTAGGTAAGACTTGTATAAATAAAGTAGGCTATAATTCAACTACCTATGCTATAATTCAACTACCTAACATGAATGAGATGGAGCAAATTGACAGGTAAAACTTAAATAAACAAAATAGACAAATCAACTGTCTAAGATATCAATTAGATAGGCCAAATTGACACAGGTAAAACTTAGGTAAAACAAAGTACAAATCAATTATCTAAGATATAAATTAGATCGGCCAAATTGGCACAGGTATAAATGCAATACAAGATTCCAGTAGCCGACATGAATTAGATAGGTAAAACGTGTGTACTTAAATTAAACTATAATTCAACGAGTTCAACAGAAAATAGTAAATTGACACGGGTAAAACTTAAAAAAACAAAAAAAAAAAAAAAAAAAAAAAAAAAAAACAGACAAATCAACTGTTAAAGGTGTCTCTAAATAATCTGTGTGTGATAACCCGGGTTCGAATCCTGGTGGATCACATATATGCTTTCATTAAGTTCATTGGTGTTGTGGTGAAATTAATAAAAACTAGATTATCAATTAGATTCGCCAAATGACACCGGTAAAACTGATATAAAAACCATATAATATCCTGCCAGTAGCTGCCATAAATTAGATAGGCCAAATTGACATGGTTAAAACTTATATAAAACAACATACAAATCAACCATCTAAGATATATATATTAGATTCGCCCTAATTGACACAGGTAATTTTAGAAGGACCCGGGACATTTCGTACAAATATATCTTGAAAGGGAGTCTAGGGGGTGTGGGTCTTTTTGTTTAAGCTTGATGGAGGTCTAGCGAGGAAACTAAAACAAATATTAAATATATTAATATATACAATAACATATCCTTCCAGTAGCTGCCATAAATTAGGGCGGGTCAATTGGTGCTGTTGACATATATTATAAATGTGTAAATACAAGGGCAAGACGGGAGCGTGACAGGTAGACGTCCCAGGCAGACAAATAATGGAGACCCGAATATCGATTGGGGCTCGCATTTATACCTGCATTGAGAGAGAGTGTGAGAGTGAGTGAGTGTGAGAGAGAGACAGTGAGAGTGAGAGATAGAGTGAGAGTTTGTGTGTGTGTGTGTGTGTGTGTGTGTGTGTGTGTGTGTGTGTGTGTGTGTGTGTGTGTGTGTGTGTGTGTGTGTGTGTGTGTGTGTGTGTGTGTGTGTGTGTGTGTGTGTGTGTGTGTGTGTGTGTGTGTGTGAGAGAGAGAGAGAGAGGAGCTAGTATAAACAGTGGTACAATGTAATGTAATTAAATTATATGGAACACAGAGATTAAACAATAAACGATTATATTGACAAAGACACTAATGCGAGCCAAACGAATATTATACCCTCTCTCCGCTAAAGTTTTTGATATCATCCTAAGTTAGATAATATCGTCTGGTGGTAGCTGGAACCGAACAGGAAAATCTCTACTGAACTGAAAGGGGAGTACAAATTGACAAAGACATGGGGCTAAAGGTCTTAAAATCGCCAAACTAATAAGTGTTCTACTGTAGGTGTTCTATGTGCTCTTCCATCTCCCTCAGTCTCTTCATCTTCATCTGCCATTTCCCTCCTTGCCTTCTTCCTCTGTCTCGTCCTTTTGAAGCTGGAGAGTTTTTTGGTTACCGGTACCATTTGTGATGTTTCTTGCATACTTCCATGTACAGTCGGTCTAAAAAGTATCTGCACCCCTACGCTGATTATCTGGTGTGTACAGATCGGTAGTATAGGTCGTAGGTCGTAGGTAGTAGGTCTTAGGTAGTATAGGTAAGTGGTAGTATAGATGGGTATATCTGTAGGTAGAGATGCCAACCCGACCGAGCAGTACACACCAGATAATCAGCGTAGGGGTGCAGATAATTTTTGGACCGAGTGTACCTCTAATATGAAAATCGTGGCAGTTAGTATTATAGCAGGTCTTGCTTTCAAGTGACGACTTGCAGATGGATGGGTGGTGGTATCTGCATTTTTCACCAAATCTGCATTTTCCATCATTTATCAGTATGCTGCAAATTTGTGGGTGGGCAAATCTACATCTCCCTCCATTATCACCGTTTGCCCAAAATAGCACCGTCTTTTCAGATAATATCTGCACATTGGTGAAGGTGGCTGAGAACGGTTTTGTGGTGAGCTATGTTGAGGGACTAGGTAGACTAAGTATACTGTATATATCTTGCGGGTGTCCAGACAGTTTGACTCCACCGTACTTTGAATTTGACTTTCTATTACTCATCTAATTTTAAAGGGCACTCGTTTTAGGCGACTTTGCCTTTTGTCTCCTCCTGACACATGAGAATAAAAGAATATACTGTATATATATATATATATATATATACAGGTATATTATATATATATATATATATATATATATATATATATATATATATATATATATATATATATATATATAAAATAGAAATAGAAAGACTTGTTGCCGAAAATACTAGAGTGAAAATCCATGTGAGCTAAAGGGCTACACCTCCCTGCCCTAGTCGGCCTAAATCGTCCCCCCCCCCCCCCCCTTTCCTGTAAGCCTAGGTAGACCCGCTGACCGAGTTGGTGGAAGGAGAGAGCGAGAGCGAGAGCGAGAGAGAGAGAGAGAGTGAGATTGAGTGAAAGAGTGAGGTTTATTTCTTGGCCGACTTTAGAACCAGAACCCCACTTTTTGTTAGTGTCCTAATAACAACAATCCATTCATTATATGTATGCCAGAAATCTTAGGGGGGGGGGGGGGTCACCTGCTTTTTTGTCTCCTTTTCTCTCTTTCTCTGCCTTGTATCCATTTGGCCCCATTCAGCCTACTGTTTTAGGACGTTTATCCCTATCCAGGTATCGATATCTTACTGGCGAGTGATAACGAGCCAGCATTCTATGAAGAAATATATATAATATAGTCTGCTGTTAAAAACAAAAATATATATGCTGGCTTGCTACCGCTCGCCAGGAAAAAATCGACACCTGGATGGGGATAAACGTCTTAAAACAGTAGGCTGAATGGGGCTGAATAGATACAACCCAGAGAGATAGAGAGAGAGACAAAACAAAAATAACAAAAATCCTAGGACTCAAAATGTTTTTGAGGAAAGGGGTTGTGAATTTCCACACCCATTCCCTGGCGGACTCTTCCCAAATGGTAGAAATAAGTAACACCCCGTTCTTAACATTAATCATTACAAACCCCAATGTACTTGAATAAACTAATGAAAGCATATGGTCCTCCCGGGATTCGAACTCGGGACACCCCACCCAGAACATATAAGCATCTAAATAACAGTTCGATGACTTAATTTGTGTTTGAGTTATGAGAGGCTTTTGTCTGGATTTTTGGCCTACCCATATGGAACAGGGTACAGTTGCGAACATACGACTTATATTTTCTTAGTCACTATAGTCCGTTCATTCCAGGTTGGGCAGCAATCGTAACCTCTAACCTCTCATAACTCAAAAAGGACTAGAGTAATCGAGCTAATATTTCTACCAAATAGGAAGACTTGGTTAGGGAATAGGTGTGTAAATTGACAGCTCGTTTGCTCCGGCCCCTTTTGAGTTACAGAGGTTGGGGGTTACGATTTCTGCCCAACCTAGAATAAACGGATTGTACGATATGTTTACTTTCTCTAACTTGGTATGAATTGAGACCTGTGGGAGTTATTTAAGGGGGAGGTAGCGGTTTTTTCTGGACCCCCTTCTCCTTCATATTTGGCCCCATTAGTTTTGAGATTTTAAGACGTTTGTCCCATTAGTTTGTCGATTTTAAGATCTTTCGTCCCATTTCTTTATCAATATCAAGAACTTTCGTGCCATTAAGGTGTCGATTTTTTCCTGGCGAGCGATAGCGAGCCTGTAATTTTTTAGGAACTGGCCTTCGGCCGGGACATTTTCATACCGACAAATGTACAAATGTATCACGAATGGGGATCTTGAGAATAATGTAACAAGCTTGATGGAGGTCTAGGGAGGAAACTAAAACAATAATAAATACACAAATATAATATATACTAAAAAATACCCCCTACCCCCCCATAATTTCCTTTGTCTAGACCATAAATACCCCCTACCCCCCATAATTTCCTTTGTCTAGACCATAAATACCCCCTACCCCCCATAATTTCCTTTGTCTAGACCATAAATACCCCCTACCCCCCATAATTTCCTTTGTCTAGACCAGTGGTTCTTAACCTTTTTCCTTGTTCGCACCCCATTCAATTCACCAACCAGTTCTCGCACCCCCTTCCAGAATTGATGAAAAGCAATATTGATATCATAATCATAATGTGTAAGTAACAAAACCATCATGTATTTAATTCTTTATTTACATAACTGACAACAAAATAATGCATTGCAGGATTACAAAAATCAAGATTACTTTCATACTAGCAAAAAAAAACAAAAAAACATTGTGCTTGTACTATGCATGGTGTGTTGTGAATTATTATGGCTGAGCGCCAAACTCAGTGACTTTGTTGCGGTTGCTTTCCATTTATGATGGCATCAAATCTTGGTGTCTTGGTGCTGAGTGCCACTCGCATGTCGTGTTGAGGATCCAGCCGATTTCTGCTCTTGGTTTTGATGTGAAGCAGACAGGAAAATCCAGTCTCGCAGAGGTAAGTAGTCGCGAAAGGCACGAGCACAATGAGAGCCTTCTTTGCCAGTGCAGGATACGTTTCCAACTGAGAAGCCCAGAAGTGCTCCAAGTGACCATCGGCAAACTCCATTTGGATTCCACGATTGTTTCTCAGTTCGATGAGATCTTCCTTGATGTTGCTATCATCATCAACATCTTCCATATTCTGCTTAAAAGGGTGCCGGATCCAGTCGTCACAGGGTTGTAGCTCTCCACACGAGAAGTAGTCATCAAATGAGGTGCACAGTATCTGCAGATGTTCAACAACTTTTGAAACAAAATCTGGATGTAGGGAAGCATCCTCTGTGACTGTCTCTTCAAGGGAAGGAAAATTTGCCAAGTTCCCTTTCTTTACACGCCTAATCCACAAAACAATTTTGTCTTTGAATGTAGCCAACTTCTCACTTGCAATCAAAATGTTCATCCCTCTTCCTTGCAGTGAGCGATTGAGCTCATTGAGTGCTGTGAACACATCAGCCAAATAGGCAAGCATTTGAACAAATTCAGGATCATCAAAATATCCAGCCAGTTCTTGTCCCAGTCCGTGGAGAAACTGCTGAATTTCTTCTCGCAATTCAAACATACGAGATAGCACACGCCCACGTGACAGCCACCTCACTTCGGTATGGTACAACAGCACAGTGTGTTCCTGACCCACTTCCTCACAAAATGACTGAAACAGTCGATGATTCAGAGCACGACCACGAATCATATTCACAATCTTCACACAAATCTCCAAAGTCTTTTTCAAGTCTGGGGGCAATGTTTTTGCTGCAAGAGCCTGCCGATGAAGAAAGCAGTGGGTAATCTTCAGGTCAGGAATTTCTTTTCTCATCAATGCAGCAAACCCTGAACGATTGCCCAGCATGGCTGGTGCACCATCAGTACATATCGAACCAATCCTGTCAAGGTGAAGTTGGTATCTTGTGAAGAATTCTTTTATCATACTGAACACATCTATGGCTTTCGATGTTGTCTTCAGTGAGTGACAGAAGAGAAAACTTTCTTCCACTTTATTGTTCTTCACGTACCGGACTACTACCAATAGCTGACAACAATTTGACACATCTGTTGACTCATCCACTTGTAGGCTAATCTTTACTGGACTGGCCTTGATGTCAACAACAACTTGCTCCAGGATATCATCACTCATGTCGACGATTCGGTTACGGATTACATCATTTGATAAAGACACTTGTTGCAGTTTCCTCGCAGCTTCCTGACCGAGAACAGTCTTTGCCATTTCAAGGGCACACGGCTTGATCAATTCCTCGGCAATTGTATGGGGCTTCTTTGACTTAGCAACCAGGTATGCAACTTGATAAGAAGCATGTAGTAAAGGTTTCGCTGTTGGTGAAAATCCGTGTGTCAGCAAAGTGCCGGCACGATCAAACCTAGCTCTTTTGACTCGTAATGTTGCAATGTCATTCCCTGCATCCTTGCCACCATGTCTGTTCTTAAAATGTTCATCGAGCTTTGATGGCTTCAAATTTGCGTTGGAGAACATGGTGCTGCATAGGATACACTGTGGACGTTGTGTACCATCCTTCTCAGTAACACACGTGAAGCCATACTGAACATAGTCATCATTCCACCTTCGTTTTTTGGACATACTGAAGATAAACCTGGAAAACAAGAATTTTGTTGTTATTTTTGTTTTTTATGTGCAAGAGGGAGACAAAAGGCAAAGCTGCCTGTAATGAGTGTCTCCTCAACTTCAAAGAGTAACAGAGCAAAATTGAAGTTACAATAAAAGTGTATGTTATGACTATATTACTTTATAAAATTTAATTTGTTTTGTTTTTTATTTAAATACTGGTGTAGGCCTACAAAAGAAAAGTATAGTGTGCATGTCTAGTGTTGAAGATAGAGAGAGAAAGCGTTTTCGAGAACTATTTTTTTTTTTCTATATGGAAAGGGGGAGACAAAAGGCAAGTTTGCCTGTAACTAAGTGTCTCCCCCAGATCTATTTAAAAAAAAAAAAAGTGTGGAAGTTGTGGTATGTATAGTGCTTGTAATGTGTATAAATGAGGAGGTCAGCAACAGAGCGCCGCAAGCGCCACCCGCGCCCAAGACCCAGCCGGAGCCGCCACTCTGCGCCCAGAATGCCCAGCCGCACAGGAGAAGCGAAAGGGTCCCGCAAAAGTAAACCCCCCACCTCCCCCACGCAACCAGGCGCCACAGACACAAAATGGCAGCCCCGACCAGATCCCGGGCACGACGGCACCAACGACACCCCGCCACTAAACCTCCTCGAATAGTAGAAGAAACTGTTTGTGAGAGATGGCTGGATACTCTCATGTAGTTGAGGTACAAAGAGAAACTGAAAGAAGGGGCCAAGCAAGTGAAACAGGAGATCCAGCATCTCCCTTGTCACTAGCGGCGTGACTAGCCGAAAGGCCCCCCATGGGTAAGTGAACAGTTCGATTGGTACCTACAATCTCCCCCTGGTATCACTCTCTGTATGTGGGGCAAAAAGGACATCAACAAGAAAGGCCAGGCAAATGAAACAGGAGTTCCAGCAACTCCTTATCAAATGCCAAGCCTCTCCGGGTGTACTGCCATGTTCGATTGGTGCCTACGAACTCCCCCCTGTGATACACAATATGATGTGATTTTGATGGGGAAATAATGTGGTGTGATATTGTGCATGTAAACTTTTACATGTTTGATTTTTACAAAAAAATGTATATAAACTATGAACACTGAGAGCTTATTAATTATTATAGCATGGCATTCTAATTATGAGAAAAGCGTATTACTACTAAATATACAGCACGAGGCAGTACACATACATACCTTCTTAGGTCTACCTCGGCTGATGACTGAAGAGAAACTAACAGTGTGAAGCAGAAGCAGGCTTATGCAGTGAGTGACACGTACTAGACACGTTGTGATCAATGTTTTCTGAGTAACTGTGTTCTGAAGCATACCTGTCAAATCATGTTAGCTTCCCAAGTTTTTATTGTGTATTGTTATTCGTTTAACTTAACTTTATTACTTAAAAAAAAAAATTATACATAAAATACAAATAAAATAAAAAACAAAAAATATTATATATTATATATATTAAATAATTATTATAATAATAATTGGTTTACTTTACAGCTATAAGGCTTAATTAGCATTATCCCTAATGCCAATTAACACAATGAATTCTTGATTTCCAGAATTTTTCACTTTTTTCTGTTACCCGACCATTATCCCCGAAAAATTGTAAATTTCCCACAGGGTATCCTTGCACCCCCTAGGAAGCATTCTCGCACCCCTAGGGGGTGCGAGCACCCCCGGTTAAGAACCACTGGTCTAGACCATAAATACCCCCTACCCCCCATAATTTCCTTTGTCTAGACCATAAGGGATAGGAGCACCAGACGCCTTAACAACCCCCCCCCCCCCCCCCCCTCCAGCACCATGACGCATGTTTACCTTTGATTGTAGCTAAAAAATGAGATGATTTTATGCATTTTAAGAAATACCTTTGTTATGAAGAGGGTTTATTGAGATCGTATTTACCCATTTCAGTAGTAGAGTTAGATTATAAACTAAAGGAAATCGTCTAATGGTAACCAGACTATGATGAGATTACGGCATGGTGGTTAAGGGGCTAGTGGCTGTTTTGTTGGTCTATTAATTCATTTTTTCATGTATTTTTTAGTTTCCTCGCTAGACCTCCATCAAGCTTAGAAATACACCCCGTAGATACTCCTTCAAGATAAATGTGTACATTTTTCGGTAGAAAAATGTCGCGGCTGAAGGCCGGGTCCTCTTAGAATTACAGGCTCACTATCGCTCGCCAGGAAAAAATCGACACCTAAATGGCACGAAAGGTCTTCAAATTGACAACGAAATGGGGCGAAAGGTGTTATAATCACCAAACTAATGAACCTAACGTCTTAAAATCTCAAAACTAATGGGGATAAGCATGAGGGAGAAGGGATAAAAAACAAAAACACACCCACCAAGCACTACCCCCTTAATGGAAATATAATCCAAATTTGGGAGATAATTGTAATAAGTAATGAGTTTTCCATGGCAGGCTCAAACTATGGAAGAAAGACATATTTCCCACAAACGCATACAAATTATTGAGACATTTTCCACAAACTCATACATATTAACCTATTCCGTACCGGCGACGCCTTTTTAATTTGATTTCAGGTACATTTAGACGGTTTTATGAAGCTTAAGACAGATATGTGGTAGCTGAACGGAGTAATTGAGATAGTCTGTAGCCTTTTGATGGGTAGACGTCCTTTCTAAGCTGAACAAAATCGTCTAATAGTTGCCAGACTATAATGAAAAGGACATCACCGGTAAAGAAGGGGTTAAGATATATTTTCCACACTCATAACAATTATTAAGACATATTTTCCACACTCATAACAATTATTAAGACATATTTTCCACACTCATAACAATTATTAAGACATATTTTCCACACTCATAACAATTATTAAGACATATTTTCCACACTCATAACAATTATTAAGACATATTTTCCACACTCATAACAATTATTAAGACATATTTTCCACACTCATAACAATTATTAAGACATATTTTCCACACTCATAACAATTATTAAGACATTTTCCACACTCATAACAATTATTAAGACATATTTTCCACACTCATAACAATTATTAAGACATATTTTCCACACTCATAACAATTATTAAGACATATTTTCCACACTCATAACACTTATTAAGACATATTTTCCACACTCATAACACTTAAGACATATTTTCCACACTCATAACAATTATTAAGACATATTTTCCACAAACTCTCATACAAATTATTTACTCCTTCTTTACCGGTGACGTCTCTTTAATTTTATTATAGCTTTTATTAAGAGGATTTTTTGCAGTTTAAGAAGGATCTGTGGTAGTAAAAAGGGTTACGTGAGATGGTTCAAAGCCTATTAATGTCTGTAGATCCTTTTTAAACGGACTAAAATCGTCTAATAGTAGCCAAAGTAAAGTTAAAAGGACGGCACCGGTACTGAACGGGTTAATGATATATATATATATATATATATATATATATATATATATATATATATATATATATAGTATATACAACAAATATTCATATGATGATAATAAACATAATTTTCACAAGTTAATGCCCAGTCCGCAACCCAAACTTAACAACCTAAACTATACCACTGTCACTACTACCATTATCTTTTATTTCACCTCCTGTTCCTTGTCTCCAACCAAACCCTGAGGTCAATCAAAACAGCCTGTGTCGCCTTCTTCTTTTTCTTTGTTTCCCCTCCTGTCCACTCTTAAGGAGGCAGTGCTTGTTTTTTGCTCTAAATATTTATATATTATTCAATTTTTGAGATGCCTCGCTAGACCTCCATTAAGTTGAAAAACATACCCCCTAGACCCCCTTTAAAAGATAAATTTGTACATTTTTCGATAGAAAAATATCCCGGCCAGAGGCCAGTTCCTTCTAAAATTACAGGCTCGGTATCGCTCGCCAGGAAAAAGAATCGAGACCTAAATGGCACGAAAGATCTTAATATTGACAACAAAATGAGGCGAATGGTCTCAACATTTCCAAATTAAGGGAACGAAGGTCTTAAAATCTCAAAATGAATATGCTAAACATGAGGGAGAAGGGGGTCCAGAAAAAGCGAGTACCTCCCCCTTAAGACACAAATCCTGGACTAATATGGACCCTCGAACTTCACAAACAAAACTTGGTGATGTAGATATTAGGTAAGCAATTAATTCACCACTTGCGAGTTTCAGGCTATAAGGAAGTTGAAGGCGTAGACATCGATATTTAGCAGAATGAACAGATAAAATACGGTTTTAATGCCTGTATAAATACATAAAACCAAATTCCATATATATAATTTCTATTCATCAGAGGCCTTCATACATTAATATTGGATTTGTATAAAATATCAATGTTCACGGCTCCAACTTCCTTATAGCCTGAAACTCGCAAGTGGTCAATTAGAAGATTCGATTCTGTTCTGGATAGCTTCGAGAACATTAGGCCAGGATTTATGTTCTAGAGTGTATGAGGAAATTGACAACTCATTTCCTCTAGCCCTTTTTGAGTTACAGAGGTTAGAAGTTACGATTTCTGCCCAGCCTAGAATGAACGGAATTATAACCTCTATTACTCAGAAACGGCTAGAGTACTCGAGCTAATACTTCTACCGTCTGGGAAGAGTCAGGCAGGGAATAGGTAAATTACAGCTAATTTCCTCCAGCCCTTTTTGAGTGAACGGACTTATAACCTTTGTCACTTTATTCTTCTCTCAGGGCTGACTCACTGTGATCGTTGTTAGTTCGTTAGATTGACCAGAAATATTTATGTTCTGGGTGTGGTGTCCCGAGTTCGAATCCCAGGAGGACCATATGCATTCAATAGTTTATTCATGTGCATTGGGGTTTTTAATGGATGATTAATGTCAAGAATGGGGTGTTCCTTAATATCTCTTCGTTGTGTGTGCTTAAAGTGATTGGATATTTTGTCAGGGCAAAGTTACTCTCATGTTACCGGTACGTGAAGGATAATTAAAGTGACCACAAGAGAAAGGCATCCAATTAACCCTTTGTAGTCCCGAATATAAGTTTCTTTTCTACTTTCTGGCTATTATAAGATGATTGTATTCAGATTAGGAAGGGTCTGTGGACGTCAGAACTGAACTAGTCTTTACCCCAATGATTCCTACAGATCCTTCCTAAGCTGTATAACATCGGTATATGGAAGTCAGAAGGTTGACTGAGCTAGTCTTTACCCTAATGATGCCAACAGATCCTGCCTAAGCTGTATAAAATCGTCTAATGATAGCCAGAATACACTGTCAAAAACGCGTCATAGTCCTCAACAAGGGGCTGCTATCATTAGACGATTTTAAACAGCTTAGGAACGATCTGTAGTAATCATCCGGGTCACGACTACGCGTAATACACCCTTGAGTCAATACCTTCCAAATAAAGCCTGCGGTGTATATATTTTAAATTCGAATCAGCCAATCGGGAATAATATCGTTTGTTTATCGTGGATTCCAACCCTATACTCTGTCTCATTTCATCTGACGGTAAAATTGAATCTCTTAGCAGCTCATTTCTCGATACTTGTGAAAAAATCTGAAATCACTATGAATCTGCATCATATTAAGGCCAAGTTTATATAATTAATACCGTATATATTTCACTAAAAAAAAAAAAAAAAAATCAAAATAACTGAGATATCTTGATGGGAACTTTGCAATGAGTATAGTTTGCCATTATCGAGCAATGTATTTTAGTTTGTACCCTAGGCTAACAAAAACGCCTAACTAGAATGCCTTTTACAACAAAAATAAATAAATAAATAAATAAAAAAGGGCCACCCAGAACCCCTTCAAGGTATTTTGTGTGCATTATTCGATAGAAAAGTGTCCCTCTAAGTTCCAGGCTCGGTATCGCTCGCCCAGTATACATATCGACACTTGAATGGGGTGAAGCGTCTTAGTATCGCCAAACTAATGGGGGGAAACGTCTTGAAATTTCCAAACTAATGGAGCCAAACAGGGGAGGATCCCAAAAGACTTCCTTCGAACCAAATAGGGCCTATGTAATTAATTGGTGGCTTGGTGAAAATACAATGAATTTATATAAGTACCGGTATGTAATTCTTATACTGTATACAAAATAAATTCCTCTTTGGGTAATAGGAACAATTTGGTATGACATATATTTGATATTTACTTTATGATTATTTACTTTGTATTTACTTTGTATTTACTTTGTATTTACTTTGCATTTACTTTGTATTTACTTTGTAGTTACTTTGTATTTACTATTATATATATATATATATATATATATATATATATATATATATATATATATATATATATATATATATATATATATTAAATTTGTACTTTATATTTTCCTATATATCTCCTTTACATTACCTATATTTGACTTGAGTATAACTATATATTGCCTTTGTATTTACGTTATAGTTACGTTAGGGTATCCCGTTTGTCTCGTAGGGCTGTTTGTTATTCTCTAATTTAATATTCATGTGTTGAATATTATCTCGGGCAAAGCTATTTTGTTTTTAAATTGCTTTGCATAAATAATACCATATCATGCAAGCTTGTTCTTTTGTGTACAGAACGATTTGCATAAGTGGAATGAGACAAGTACATAATTTATATTCAAATATATTAATATGCTGAATGTGAGTGTACAGTTGGCTGCATTAAAGGAGGGAAAGTGGTTTTTTCCTGGCCCTCCTTCTTCCTCATGTTTAGCCCCATTAGTTTTCACATTTTCCGACGTCCGGCCCATTAGTTTGGCGATTTTAAGACCTTTCACCCCATTTGTTGTCAATATTAAGACCTTTCGTACAATTCAGGTGTCGATTTGTTTTCCTAGCGAGCCTTCAAGATAGTGATAAATGGCCTCCGGCCAGGAAATTTGTATATCGAAAAATGTACACATTTATCTTGAAGAGGGGTCTTGTGGTGTTATTTTAAGCTTGATGGAAGTCTAAGGAGGAAACTAAAAAAAAAATATATATATATATATATATATATATATATATATATATATATATATATATACTGTATATATACCGGTATATATATATATATAAAAATAACTAATAAATACGCTCATCCCCCCTTCATCACCATTACGTAATTTTCATCATATTCTGGTTATCATTAGACGATGCATTTAGGTTGATTTGAAACTTCATATTAACTCTTTTTGTGCCGGTTACGTCTTTTCCATTCTATTCTAGTTACATTTAGACGATTGTGTGCAGTTTAAGAAGGATCTGTGGTAGTAAAAAAAACAAAAAAAGGATAAGCGAGATAGTTGGAAGCCTGTGAATTGCTGAAGGCCCTTTTAAAACTGAATATAAGAGATAGTTGGACGCCTGTGAATTGCTGAAGGCCCTTTTTAAGCTGAATATAAGAGATAGTTGGAAGCCTGTGAATTGCTGAAGGCCCTTTTTAAGCTGAATATAAGAGATAGTTGGACGCCTGTGAATTGCTGAAGGCCCTTTTTAAGCTGAATATAAGAGATAGTTGGAAGCCTGTGAATTGCTGAAGGCCCTTTTTAAGCTGAATATAAGAGATAGTTGGAAGCCTCTGAATTGCTGAAGGTCCTTTTTAAACTGATTATAAGAGATAGTTGGAAGCCTCTGAATTGCTGAAGGCCCTTTTTAAGCTGAATATAAGAGATAGTTGGAAGCCTCTGAATTGCTGAAGGCCCTTTTTAAGCTGAATATAAGAGATAGTTGGAAGCCTCTGAATTGCTGAAGGCCCTTTTTAAGCTGAATATAAGAGATAGTTGGAAGCCTCTGAATTGCTGAAGGCCCTTTTTAAACTGAATATAAGAGATAGTTGGAAGCCTGTGAATTGCTGAAGGCCCTTTTTAAACAATATAAGAGATAGTTGGAAGCCTGTGAATTGCTGAAGGCCCTTTTTAAGTTGAATATAAGAGATAGTTGGAAGCCTGTGAATTGCTGAAGGCCCTTTTTAAACTGAATATAAGAGATAGTTGGAAGCCTGTGAATTGCTGAAGGCCCTTTTTAAGCTGAATACGACCGTCTAACCGTAGCCAGAATAAGGTTAAAAGGACGGCACCGGTATTGGAAGGATATTTTATTTTACTATATAATATTATTTGGGAGGTTTCTTTACATTTATCGCGGGTTTACAATGTACCGGAACTTATGAGCGCGACTGTACACTAGCGATGTTGTCGGCACCCTTTGAAGATTGAGAGGATAGTGTTTTGCTTTTTATGTATTTTGATGTATTTTGATGTATTTATTAATGTTATAGTAACCTCGCTAGACCTCCATCAAACCTTAAAAATAACCCTCTAAACCCCCTTTCAGGATAAATGTTTACATTTTTTCGGTAGAAAACTGTACCGGCCGAAGGCCGATTCCTCCTCAAATGACAGGCTCGCTATCGCTCGCCAGGATAAAATCGACATTAAATGGCACAAAAGGTCTTAAAATCGCCAAACTAATTGAGCGAACGTCTTAAAATCTCGAAAATAATGGGGCTAAGCATGAGGGAGAAGGGGTCCAAGACAAGCAACCCCCTGCCCTTAACCCCTTGAGGACCGTGCTGCGTTGTGACACTATCTATATTCTGGCTAACGTTAGACGATTTTATGCAGCTTAGGAGGGATCTGTGGCAATTCCAAGGGTAAAGACGGTCTCAATTAACCCGCTGACTTCCACATGCCCTTCCTAAGCTGAATCAACTCGTCTATAGTCTATTTCTTTTCAACTGACGGTAAATTGAAATGTTCCCATCAAGATATCTAGGTATTTTCAAGATTTTGCAGTTAAATATGGCGGTCAATATCTAAACTTAATCTTGATATGATGCAGAGACATAGTAATTTCACATTTGTCCATTAAATATCGAGAAATTAGCTGCTAAGGGATTCAATTTACCGCCAGATGAAAAGAAACAGAGTCTAGTAATAGTCAGAAAACAGAACTTAAATGCGTCAACGTATCTGGAAAGGGTTAATTTTGGGCGACGTGTTCATGCTTTAATTTAGCTGTATTTAGACGATATTATGCAGCTTAGGAAGGATCTGTGGTTTTTAAAAGGGTTGGTTGAGATAGTTTGAAGCCATATTGTTACTAGAGGTTCTTCCTAAGCTGAATATAATCGTCTAATAGTTGCCAGAATATGAAAAAGACGTTACTGGTACTGTACGAGTTAACCCCTTCTGTACGGTCGCGCTAATAAGTCATGCCTTAGCTGTCGTTACGTTTGGCTTGCTCTGTGCTGTATTAATGTCTGTCAGATGTTGAACAGGGTGGGAAAGTGTAGGAACCTGTTTATCACTCAAAAAGCAGAAATCATGTGTAAATATTGATGATACCAATTATTGATCAAAACATAATTGGTGCCGAGACATCACCTATTAGTGCAATTGTACCGGCACCGTCCTTTTAACTTTAATCTGACTAGTATTATACAATGATGGTCAGTTTAAATAGGGCCTCCAACTATTAACAGGCTTCGAACTATCGCATTTCACCATTTCTAGTACGTGTTCCGCAAATCCTCTTTAAACTGCACAAAATCGTCTAAATATAGCTAGAATAAAATGAGAAAGACGTCGCCGGTACAGAAGGGGTTAATTAATTTAGCTGGTACGGGAGACTACACTATACAGAACATATTGGTACGAAGTGGGTCATTAAGGTATCCATCATAATAAACCTCTATAAAGGTTTGAACAGAAATAACTAACAAATCATTTAAGGGGAGATGGTTCACTTTTTGGGCGATTTTTGCATGTATTCATTATTTTTCTAGTTTCCTCCCTAGACCTCCATCAAGTTAATAAAAAAAAAAAAAAAAACATTTGATCCACCTAGATTAATTTATAAATTTTTCGGTAGAAAAATTTCCCGGCCGAAGGCCGGTTCTTCCAACATTACAGGCTCACTATTGTTAGCCAGGGAAAAAATCGACACCTAAATAGCACGAAAGGTCTTAATATTGACGAAGAAATGGGGCGAATGGTCTTAAAATCGACTAACTAATGGGGCAAACATCTTAGCATTTGAAAACTAATGGGGCTAAACATGAGAGAGAAAGTAGTCCAGAAAACCGGGATGTTTTTATTCTGGACACCCTTATCCCTCATGTTTCGCCCCAATAGTGTTGATAATTTAAGACGTTCGCCTCAGTATGTTGGCGATTTTAAGTTTTTTTTCCCCCATTTTTTATATTTTAAGACTGTTCGTGACATTTAGATATCGATTTATAACTAGCGATTGATATCGAGCCCTGTTTATGTTTTATTATATTGTATTTATTTATTTATTTGTTATTTATTACTTTTTGTTTAACTAGACGTAGGTCTTGGGAGGAAAATAATGATATATACATATATACCGGTATATATATATATATATATATATATATATATATATATATATATATATATATATATATATATATACAGTATATATATATATATATATATATATACAGTATATATATATATATATATATATATATATATATATATATATATATATATATATATCATTAGTTTCCTTTCTGGGGTCCCTTTTATACCCTTTATATTTACACTGTAGATTAAGGGGACACTGGTCATTTTGGGGGGATCTATTTATTTATATATTCATATGTTTTTTACTTTCCTCCCTAGACCTCCATCTCACTGAAAAAGCATCCATTTGATCCCCCTTCTAGATTAATTTGTACATTTTTTGGTAGAAAAATTTCCCGGCCAAAGGCCGATTCTTCCAAAATTGCAGGCTCACTATCGTTCGCCAGGAAAAAATCAACATCTAAATAACACGAATGGTCTTAATATTGACAAAGAAATGGGGCGAAAGGTCTTAAAATCGACAAACTTTTGCGAGTTTCAGGCTATAAGGAAGTTGGAGCCGTTATCATCGATATCAAACAAAAATGCAAGGAAAATGATGTAGGGTTTTAGTGAATAGAAAGTATGTCTAAATTGATATTATGTGTTTATAATTTCATATTTATTTTCACCAACCCACCAATTAACTTATAAATATACCTAATTAATGAAATCAATGAAAGTAATGCATAGATGTGGTACTCCAAGGACTCGAACCTAGGCTACTCACAATGAAATTCCGCACTCTAACCAATTCATTGTATTTTAGCTAGTAATGCTGCTAATTATCTATGTCTACAGCTCCAACTTCCTTGTAGCTCGAAACTCGCAAGTGGTCAATTCCGAAGCTGCCAGACCAGTGTTGCCTAAGGGGGAATGGGCGTTTATAATTGCGTATATATTTATCTTTTAATTAGTTTTTTAGTTTCCTCTTTAGACCTCTATCAAGCTTAAAAAAACACCCCCTAGATCCCCCTTCATGATAATTTATTAAATTTTTCGATATAATTTGTTTTCGCAAAGGCCGATTCCTCTTGGATTACAGGCTCGTTGTCGCTCGTCAGGAAAAAATTGACACCTATATTGCATGAAAGGTCTTAATAGTGGCAAAAAATGGGGCGAAAGATCATAGAAAATCGCCAAACAATGGGCCAAACCTCTTAAAATCTAAGAACTAGTGGGGCTAAACATGAAGGAGAACGATGTCCAGAAATATCATACTACCTCCTCCTTTAAAAAAAAAAAAAATAATAATAATAATAATAATAATAAAAATAAGAAAAAACAGCGCCCCTTGTGAAGCCGCCTGTAACTTGTCATCATTTGTATAACCCCTTTCCACGTTGAATAACATCGCCTATCTTTAGCCAGGATGAAGTAGAAAAAGACATGATAATCATAATTGAAGAGTTTATTATTAATTAGTTTTAAACCGCACGAATACGAAAGTTGGCAAGATCGCTAAATATCAGTGAGAATAAACAGTGCTAGTTCTAAATAGTCAAAGTCCAGAGTTGAATTGATCATAGTTTTCTAATTTCGTATGTGAACATCCCAAATATCGTCGAAATAACTTAGAAAAGTTGACAGAATGAATATCTACACCATCTGAGGAGGAGCACTTTATTGGCAACGTTTCGCATATAGCTTCTTCAGGTCAATAAAGTGCTCCTCCTCATATGGTGTTTGTATTCATTCCAAATATCGTTAATGCCTTTATATAATTATATATATATATATATATATATATATATATATATATATATATATATATATTTTATATACACTATGTCAGCACCTAACTCCAAGCACCAAATGAGATAAGAAAGTGTATCAATATGACTTTGAATCTGTTATTGATTGGAGTTTGGTAGAAAGTTACTCCGAGGAAGCCACACACAGGACAATAAACAGTGGAATGGGCTGGAATAATAGCACAGACTATAGTCTATTCGCTGTATGTAGGCGAAAAATCGTGACCTCTAAACCTCTGTAACTAAAAAACGACTAGAGTAATCGAGCTAATATTTCTACCATTTGGGAAGAGTCAGTCAAGCAATAGATGTGGAAATTTACTGCCAGTTTGCTCTAGCCCTTTTTGAGTTACAGAGGATAGAGGTTATGATTTTTCGCCTACTTACAGCGAATAGACAATAGGGGGTGGACCATTTACGTCAACATAGGCGGGGGGGGGGGGGGGGTCTCCTTCTGGTATTTGGGTCTTGGGGATCAACGGGACAATCGATAATACGCTTTGTTGATAAGGCCGGCCCCAGTCTTAAAAGGGGTGTCACCGGCTTTTTGTTTTCTCTTTCTCTCCTTGTCTCTCTTTCCCTGGCTTGTATCCATTCGGCCCCATTCAGCCAACCGTTTTTAAGAGGTATCGATTTCCTCCTGGCGAGCGATAGCGAGCCTTCATTGTATGGAGAAATCCGGCTTCGCCGGAGAAATTTTTCTATCGAAAAATTTACAAATTTAGCTTGCTGTCAAAACAAAAAAATATATATGCTGGCTCGCTACCGCTCGCCAGGAAAATATTGACACCTGGATGTTGGTAAACGTCTTAAAACAGTAGGCTGAATGGGGCCGAATGGATAAAAGCCAAAGAGAGAGGGAGAGAAAGAGAAAAAAGCGAGGTGGGCTCCCTTAAGGGGTTAGGGCTTATTTATTAGTATATTTATCTTAAAATTATTATGGTTCTAGTTTCCTCTCTATACCTCCATCAAGCTCCTTAAATTATCCTCAAGATCCATCCCCCTTCAAGATAAAATTGTACAAGTTTCGGTAGAAAAATGTCTCGGCCGAAGCCGGTTCCTCAAAAAATACTGGGTCGCTATCGTTCGCTAGGCAAAAATCGATACCTAAATGACATAAGAGGTCTTTATATTGTTAAAGAAATGAGACGAAAGGTCTTAAAATCGACAAACTAATCGGGGCGACCGTCTTAAAATTTCAAAACTAATGGGGATAAACATGAGGGAGAAGGGAGTCCACAAAAAGCAACTACCTCCCCCTTAACGTCGAAGTAGTAAGAAAAATCTACGATAAACAAGCCGTTCTTTTGTGTAATTAAGCCAAAATAAAACAAACTAGACCTAAATAATACTAATGACAACCCGAGTATGGCCAGTAAATGTAATTAAAAAAACAATAGCAAACTCAATAGAAATTCTTGAGACTCTTATGATTCTCATTATCCATTGACAATTGAAGAGATTGATTTATGGTTGTAATTTATTATAAATTACGTAATAAATCCTATATGGCGCTTAATGTATAACGAAATTGGATCTATAAATCAAACTAGGTGAAAATATTTGTAATAAGAAGAGCATGCACCAACGAACTTTCATAAGGTTTCATAAGTTTTACAATGATAAGCAATCAATATATATATATATATATTATAACATTAATTAAATAAATAATAGGCAGTTGAAAAGAGTTTGTGTAAGTCTATCAAACGTTCCCATACGATGACGCCATATTCACGATTTTATTCAGCCTAGGAAGAATCCCTAACAAAAGGTGAACAAAAAATCAAAGCCAACTGAAAAAAAGGTATATATATATATATATATATATATATATATATATATATATATATATATATATAATGAAAGCCAAAAAACAGAAAACCGGCGTCATCACAGTGAACGAGTTAATTCATATCTTCCCGTCTAATACAAGAGTTGTATTTAAGGGGGTAGTGTTTGGTTTGTGGTCGATATATTTATCAATTAATATATTTTTTCTCGCTAGACCTCCATCAAGCTTAGAAAATCACCCCCTAGACCCCCTTTCAAGATAAATTTGTACATTTTTCGGTAGGAAAATGTCCCGGCCGAAGGCCGATTCCTTCTAAAATTAGAGGCTCGCTATCGCTCGCCAGGAAAAAATCGACACCTTAAGGGCACGACAAAAAAAGGTCTTAATATTGACAACTAAATGAGGCGAAAGGTCTCAAAATTGCCAAACTAACGGAACGAACGCCTTAAAACCACAAAACTAATATGCTGAACATGAGGGAGAAGGGGGTCCAGAAAAAGCGAGTACTACCCCCATAAGAATCGTATCGTTAGCTAATTTAGACTACTTGCGATAAATATGATCCCATTAACCCCTTCAGTACCGGTGCCGTCCTTTTAACTGTATTCTGGCTACTATTAGACGATTGTATTTAGTTCACAAATGACCTCCAGCAACTAACAGGCATCCAACCATCTCGCTTAACCATTTTGACCACCACAGATCCTTCTCAAACTGCACAAAAACGTCTAAATTTAGCTAGAATATAATAAAAAAACGTCGCCGGTACTAAAGGGGTTAATAAAACTAAGCAAGAGGAAAACAAAAATAAAAACGTTCAAGCAGAGCCTAAATCCTCCTTCTCCTCCTTCCCCAAGCAAACAAGCAAAAGATTGGACCGTTAAGGGGGTAGTAGTCGCTTTTTCTGGACCTCCTTCTCCCTCCTGTTTAGCATATTAGTTTTGAAATTTTAAGACGTTTGTTCCAGTAGTTTGTCAATTTTAAGACCTTTCGCCCCATTTATTTGTCAACAATAAGACCTTTCGTGCCATTTAGGTGTCGATTATTTCCTGGCGAGCAATAGCGAGCCTGTAATTTTTGAAGCAACCGGCCCTACCGAAAAATGTACAAAATTATCTTGAAAGAGGGTCTAGGTGGTGCTATTTTAAACTTGGAGGTCTAGCGAGGAAACTCAAAAATATATAAATAAATATATTTATAGACCAAAAACCAAGAATCCCCCTAAGAATCGTTGGCTCTAAGCTGCCTTCTTGCCAGCCATGCCGACAAGACTGCTCAGCCTAACTTGTCGTATGCTCAAGATTAGCGAGGTGTTATGCTAAAGATTAGCGAGGTGTTATGCTCAAGATTAGCGAGAGTTGGGGCCGCTCGACTCCCCTAGTTACTTGCAATCGGACCGGTACAGAACCAGACGTAAACTTTGCCGGGACTGGGGCTTTTGACAAGTATACGCCGCGATTTTGAGCTATAAAAGGGATGGGGGTTGGGTGGGAGGAGGGGGGCGTTCTGGAGTTTGAGTTTAGGTGACGGCTGTAGCGAGTCAACTTCGGGAGGTCTACTCGCAAAACTTCGTCACACAACATCACTCTGGTTCAAACACGCCGGGCGATTATGAGCTAGATGGAAGTTACGGCGAGTTACGGGAGAGGCCCTGGAGAGTTCCCGCGACTTAATTTCCCTCCCGTAGTTTGCCGTAGAGCCGCACTTGATCGCCGCTAGAGGACAAGTTGGCGCATTACTGTTAAGAGCGGGGTAACGCGGCGCTCCACTCAACATATGTCGCAACAAAACCTTATTATTCAACAAATAATCGATGGTGGGGAGTCAGCCAGCAGCCCTCCACCACCACCACCACCACCAACACCGGGCTTGGGTATAACTTGAGGCGACGTGAGCAGCCCCCTTAGTTTTAACAGCCCCCTTTTCCCAGCCCCCTTACCTCTGACCCCTCCTCCTCCCCCCTTTACTCACCGGGACCATGCGGCTCCTCCCCCTTTGAAAATAATACCGGGAGATAAAAAAGGAATTCATATCTCCGCCGGTATCTCTTAATTCCCGGGAGATGCGACAATAACTGGTATAGCAAGTGTATTATAGTGTATTTCGGGGTGCGCGCGGTGGTGTCGGCAGGGCGCTCGCCAACTGCAGTTTATTAGTCGACGAGGCGGAGTTACACGGGAGGGGAGGAGTCACGCGGTCGCCAGATTCTTCACCCCGATTTTTATTTTATTCCTGGGCTTCTTTCTCCCTCCTGAAGATTCCTACTGAAGGGGGAGTGTATGGGGCTGAGACAACTCGCCCCGGGCCTCTTGATTTCGTTCTGCGCACGTTGGACATAATCGTGTTCATGTTTAATTAATGAATATGTATGTGATGCTGTGATCACATATATTAAACCACAAACAACGGAACTAGTTGTTGATGCTTGGTTTCATGGAATTATAAGTAAATATTGACTATTGAAAGGTGGTTTCGACCGCCTGGATTGTAATATAAACACTGGGTATTAATGTTAATGGGAAAATATTAGTATCGTATTCGTGCGTCTGGCAGCGCGGGCGGGGACGTGTGGCCGGGGGTGGCGTGTGCTGGGTCAGTGTGCGGGAGAACGCGAGGGAGAGTGTATGTCGCTTCCCGGCCTGTGTGCTTGTGTGAGTGTTGGCACCCGTTGCATGTGCGTCCTTGCAATCAGGCACGTTGCCAGTGACACTTGTGATAACTGTTGCTGAAATAGACTGGTGAGTGGAAGGTGGTGCCTTGCCTTCAGCCGGGTGTGGTTGCCATTCGCGGCGCCCCCCAAAGATCCCAAAAACTGAAACTTAGACCCCTGCCCTTGCTAACTACCCAACCACCACCATGGCCAACCAACAGTTCTGTCTGCGCTGGAACAATTACCAGGCCAATCTGATGCAAGTGTTCGACCAGCTCCTGCAGAATGAAAGTTTCGTAGACGTGACCCTATCATGCGAAGGACAAAGTATCAAAGCTCACCGCATGGTTCTCTCCGCTTGTTCACCGTATTTCCAGTGCCTGCTACATGACACCCCCTGCTCCCACCCCGTCATCATTCTCCAGGGAGTCAAGTATCCCGATCTCAAGGCTGTGGTGGAGTTCATGTACAAGGGCGAGATCAACATCTGCCAGGAACAGTTGGGTTCCCTGCTTCGCGTGGCGGAGTCACTTAAAGTCAGAGGCCTGGCCGAAGTTGACGGAGATGGGGCCGAACCTGCCGTCTTGGCCTCCCCAACTCTCTCGCCCTTGACTCGTCTCACCACGACGCCCCTGGACGACAGTTCGGCATCTCTAATGGGCTTTCCCCGCAAGAGGCGGCGATTTTCGGGCGACGAATTGAGTTTAAGCCGCCCGTGCACACCCCTCACGCCCACCAGCGCCCCTGATCAGACCATGGAGACCCAGATGGACCTCCACAGCCCTCTGATCCGTGGCATGAACACGCCCATGCCCGGTTCTCCCGCAACTTTGAGCACCCTGGCCGCCCGTCTGCCCAGTGTGATGCCCCCGCCCGCGCCCATGCCACCTCATCTGCCCCACCTGCCGCCCCTCAGCCCCCTGCTCAACATGCACGCGATCCCCAGACCACACCAGCCCGACGACTTCGAGATTCGACCTGGCATCGCCGAAATGATTCGCGAGGAGGAGAGGGTGAGTACCATATAACAATCATCAATGACAGTCTTATAAATCTCGTTATGTCAACCTATACATATTTACCTACTAACCCAGGTAAAATGGTGTAGGTTTGACAAATTACTAGCCTATTGATATCACTCATAAATTACCGGTATTATAGACAATCTTAAATTACTAGCCTATTGATAAGTTCTTAATTATCAAGATATTATGACAAATTACAGTAATTACAGACAACCTTCATGAATAAATTACTCTAAATAACCTTTAGGTATTGCATTACCCGTCTGTCGAAGTGAGTGTTATCTTAAGTCTTTTTGGGGGGTATTCCCTAACCGAACCTCAAGATACTAACTCTCGAGTGATTTAGAATTAATCTATTAAGAAATATAGTTTCTTCTACGGTTTGAAATGTTTAATGCGTTTGGCTATATCAACGTAGGCTATACTGTGTATTCTAAAAGTTTGATACGAAAACTGTGTAAAATAATGCCGCTAGAGATTTACTGAAAAATGCTTGGAAGTTAAAATCCCGGTTCACAAGCTTCACAGGTTTGTTTGTACGTGTTCTGAAAGCCTAGAATGTGTTGAGAGATTAGTGCACGTAACTGTTTTAGGCTTCGTACGGAAAGTTAGCGTACCGTACTTGTAACTGGAAATCGGTAGGGCCCATTGCACGGTACAATGCTAATGGGATTGCGTTTAATTGTAAGTAATATACAATAAAACCGTGATTAATGAGTTCGCATGGACATATACGAACACACAGATTATTAATAATTTACAAAACGATAGTAATTAATTAACGTGTATCTATTTGTGTAACAATGGAACTCCCACTCTTGTACTGTGTCGATTATAAAGTTATACCGGTGATTTAGGGAAGAGGTAGCTAGGGTATATAATATTAAACGCGATAATTATAGTGGTGAATGGTGATTGAAGAATATACAAATGACGATATTAATGCAGTACTAAAACAAATTATGATTGCAGTACTAAATAAAAAACATTAATGAAACACTAAATAAAAATAGACAAATATGTGAGAAAAAAAGAGGCGATATTAACACAGAAGCGAGCGACATAAATTCAGACTTGGCGACTTGTGTGTTTTACCACAGCCTAGCACGTGGTCTGTGGACTCTACCGCAGTAGCCGCCACCACCACCACCACCACCACCCTCCTCCTCCTCCTGTTACCGCACCCCTCCTCCACCACCACCACCCTACCGCGCTCCTGACAGTCCTTAAGGGGGGGCAGGGGCCGGGGGTCTCTGTCACTGGTCCTAGTCTGGGGTTCATATCCTCGAAACGGGACAATTATATATGTTAAACTGTCTTGATAGCGTAATAGTGCGCGGAATTTCGATGTGAGTATCCTAGGTTTGAGTCCTCGGAGTGCCACATGTATATGTTGATTTCATTAATTGAGTTTAGATGTGAAGTTGGTTGGTGTAAAAAAAAACATAATAATAGTCTGGTGTTTATAGCCTCGAAACGGGACAATTATATAGGTTATAGTCTGGTGTTCATAACCACGAAACGGGACAATTATATAGGTTATAGTTTGGTGTTCATACCCTTGAAACGGGACAATTATATAGGTTATAGTCGTCTGGTGTTCATACCCTAGAAACGGGACAATTCTAGATTCAGTCTTATTCTTGGGTGCTAATTACTCGTGTGTCTGTAATCGGACGTATCTCAAACTGTGTTGGTGGTGTAATGGTTTATATGCTTATGTTCTGGGTGTGGTGTCCCGAGTTCGAATCCCGGGAGGACCATATTATGCTTTCATTAGTTTATTCAAATGCATTGGGGTTTGTAATTGATGATTAATGTTAAGAACGGGGTGTTATTTAATGTATAGCCCTGAAACAGGACAATTCTATATACCGGTACAATCTCCACACGTTCATAGTTTCGGTAATCGGACGTAGCTGAATACTATTAGACCCGTATTCGTAAGGGGAGATGGGCCGTTTTATAGGTCTCCCTTCTTCCTCATGTTTAGCCCCATTGGTTTTCAGATTATAAGACGTTCGGCCCATTAGTTTGGCGATTTTAAGATCTTTCGCCTCATTTTCTTTGTCAATATTTATACTTTTCGTCCCAATAAGGTGTCTACTTTGTCCTGGCGAGCGATTGCGAGCCTCTAATTTAAGAGACAAATTTAAACATTTATCTTGGTCGGGTTTTTTTTTAAAGCTTGTCAGGTGTTTTTTTAAGCTTGTCAGTTTTTTTTAAGCTTGTCAGGTGTTTTTTTAAGCTTGTCGGGTGTCTTTTAAGCTTGTCAGGTGTTTTTTTAAGCTTGTCGGGTGTCTTTTAAGCTTGTCAGGTGTTTTTCAAGCTTGTCAGGTGTTTTTTTAAGCTTGTCAGGTTTTTTGTTTAAGCTTGTCGGGGTTTTTTTTAAGCTTGTCAGTTTATTTTTGTAAAGCTTGATGGAGGTCTAGGGAGGAAACTAATACAAATAATACAAAGATACATAAATGTGAGACAATACAAACGACCCCTCTCCCCTGAAACCCTTCTCTCCCTTCCCAGCGCTGGATACCAAACGAATTACTATGGGAACGATCGTTGTTGACAGAGATTAGACCTAGATGGGTTAGCATTTCCCTATTTCTGAAGGTAACCCGTAATTTTTCAAGACCTTTCGTCTATTAACAGCGCTGCGAAGGGAAAGATTTGTTTAAGGGGATAGTGCTTGGTTTTTGGTCTATATATTTATTTATTTATTTTTTGAGTTTCCTCGCTAGACCTCCATCAAGCTTACAAAAACACCCCCTAGACCCCCTTTCAAGATAAATTTATACATCTTTCGGTAGAATAATTTACCGGCCTAAGGCGGTTCCTTCTAAAGTTAGAGGCTCACTTTCGCTCGCCAGGAAAAAATCGACAGCTTAAGGGCACGAAAGGTCTTAGTATTGACAAAAAAAATGAGGCGAAAGGTCTCAAAATCGCCAAACTAACGGAACGAAAACATTAAAACCTCAAAACTAATATGTTAAACATAAGGGTGAAGGGGGTCCAGAAAAAGCGAGTACTACCCCCTCTTTCCATAGTCTCATTGTGTAGATCAGTGGCTAACATCAGCACGCCTAGCCTCGAAACGGGTGTATTTGTATATATATTAATCTTGTTATTGTAGCTACAGTATTAATTAACCCGTTCGATACCGGTGCCGTCCTTTTAGCTTGACTCTGGGTACTATTAGACGATTTTATTCAGTTTAAAATGGGCCTCCAGCAATTAACAGGCTTAGAACTATCTCGCTTAACCAGCAATTAACAGACTTCGAACTATCTCGCTTAACCAGCAATTAACAGGCTTTGAACTATCTCGCTTAACCAGCAATTAACAGGCTTTGAACTATCTCGCTTAACCAGTCATTAACAGACTTCGAACTAACTCACTTAACCAGCAATTAACAGGCTTCCAACTATCTCACTGAACCCTTTTTACTACCTCAGATCCTTCTTAAACTGCACAAAATCGTCTAAGTATAGCCAGAATAATATTAATAAGACGTCGCCGGTACAGAAGGGGTTAACGGGGTATCTGAGTTCGGATAATATTCTAATTAATTTATACCGTCCGTCATTCGCTCGCATCTTGATCTCGTACCGTATGACAATTGGCCCCGTGCGAGTTTCAGGCTATAAGGAAGTTGGAGCCGTAAACATCGATATTTAACCGAAATGCAATCATAGTGTAGGCTTTTGACGGATAGAAAATAGGTTTAATTTGATTTTATGTATATATAAAGATTTCTGAAGGATAGAAAATATGTTTAATTTGATTGTATGTACAGTATATATAAAGGCATTGCAACCGTATCCTATCTGGTAATTCAGCTAAATATCGATGTCTACAGCTCCAACTTCCTTATAATAGCCTGAAACTCGCAAGTGGTGAATTGTCCCCTTGCGAGTTTCTGGCTACAAGGAAGTTGGAGCCGTACACATCGATATTTAGCTGAACTATAATGTTATGCGAGTTTGCGATGGATAGAACGATTGCTCGATTTGGTTGTATGTAATTATATATGCATTACAAGCATATATTAGCGGGTAATTGGGTATAATCCTGTGTAGCGGAGAGACCTGTACTTATATCTCAATAATTGGGCAATGTTACAATATATTTTTACATTGTACATTCATAAATAGTCTACTAATATACTAGATTAGGTATTGGTTGGGCTTGGCAGATATTATTCAATGTGTCTGAGTAAATTGGCATCTGATAAAACAGTTCTCCCCGCTACACAGGACATTACCGGTAATTCTGCTAAATTTCGTATATACCGGTATGCATTACAACCATATTATAGCGGGTAATTCTGCTAAATGTCAATGTAAATATAATCCAATTTCCTTATAGCCCAAAACTCGTAAGTGGTCAATATGTCTGTTTATAATCTTGATCTCGTATGATAATTTGGTGCTAGGAAGTGGAGTTTTCGTAAAAGCGCTCCAGTCCTGACGCTATTCTGGACTAACCGAGTGCTGGTTTATTAATCCGGAAGGGTTGATAGCCTCTGAAGTCCTATTATAACTAACTAATTATAATGCATGTGGTACAGTTCTCAGCATAGATTATATAAAGTTAGATCAATCCGGAGCCCGAGAACTGTTTATCTTCTAATTTACTTCTCACTTCTCAACTTATACTTTACCGGTACTTCTCACTTCTCAACTTATGCTTCCTCTATCCAATTGCGCTACTCTCTTACTTCACTCCAGCCACCATCATCATCATCATCATCTCTGAACATCCAAAGCCAAGTTCTGAAGCCTATAATACAATAATATATTGTCTCGCTTGGGTTTGATTGGAATTCAAACAGGTGCGTCGCGGTTTATGCTCGGGAGATGGACCGTTTTTCTGGTCCCCTTTCTTCCTCATGCTTATCCCCATTAGTGTTGAGATTTTAAGAGGTTTGGTCCATTAGTTTGTCAATTTTAAGACCTTTCGCCCCATTTCTTTGTCAATATTAAAACCTTTCGTGCCCTTTAGGTGTAGGCTACCGTACATATTTTTCCTGGCTAGCAATAGCGAGCCTGTAATTGTGGAGGAACCGGCCTTCGGCCGTAACATTTGTCTATCGAAAAATTTACAATTTAATCTTGAAGGGGTATCTAATGGATTTATTTTTTAAAGCTTGTTGGAGGTCTAGGGAGGAAACTAAAAAATATATGAATATATAATTAAATGTAGACGGAGACTATACTTTTGTAATTGGCTATATACAGATGAATGTGTCGATGGGTCGTATATTGTATTCCTAGCCTTTCGTAATGTCTGTTAATTGTAGGTGAAGGTATTGAGGGATAAGCCTTTACAACGGCATAATTAATTTCGCGCCCTAAATTTCGCATGCTAATTATTTTGTTGTATATCTGAAGTAAATGTTGTGTATCCATAAATGTAATGTATTTATGCTTGTAAGCCAATGCCGTATATTTCAAGTAGGCTAACAAGTGTATAATCCAAGCAAGTATCCGTCGGTCTTAAGAGGGTAGTGCTTGTTTTGTCGGAGAGGGTTAAGAGGGTACCGGTAGTGCTTGTGTTGTGGTCTATAGGTATATATATTCTACGTGGATGAAGGAGACAAAAGGCAACACTATTTATATACCGGTAATTATTGTATTTTTTAGTTTCCTCGCTAGACCTCCATCAAGCTTAACAAAAACACACCCTAGACCCCCTTTCAAGATAAATTTGTACATTTGTTGGTAGAATAATGTTTCGGCCGAAGGCCGGTTCCTTCTAAATATACAGGATCGCTATCGCTCGCCAGGAAAAAATCTACACCTAAATGGCATGAAAGGTCTTGATATTGACAAATAAAAGGGGCGAAAGGTCTCAAAATCGCTAAACTACCGTAACGGAACGAACGTCTTAAAATCTCAAAACTAATATGCTAAACATAATGGAGAAAGGGGACCAGAAAAAGCAAGTACCTCCCCCTTAACTCCTTCAGGATTATGACGCAATTTGATAGTTTGTGTTGGCTACCATTAGACGAGTTTTATGCAACTTAGGAGGGATCTGTGAGCATCATAAGGTTAAATCGTAGCTAAGTTAACCCTCTGACTAACACATACCCTTCCTAATCTGAATAAAATCGTCGAATAATAGCCGAAATAAGGGGTTACATTATCACAAAAAATTAGTACCGGTTCATCGCATTTATTTGTTCTTACATTTATAAGCATCAATACGTATACTGCCACCCCCCCCCCCCCTTATCCATTATTATTTCTTATAAAATCCTAATTAATTCTTACTCCCACCCCTAATAATTAATAACTCTTATATAATCTTAATTAACATTTTCACTCCCAACAACCAAACACGGCCAAATGAAATTAATGAATGCATGTGATCCTCCCGGGATTCAAACCTGGGGCAATTTCATTTTAACCCTTTTAAGATTCTGACGCATTGTGGCAGTTTATTCTGGCTATATTTAGACGATTTTGTAAATTTTAGGAAGGATCTGTGGGGATTGTAAGGGTACAGACTGTGTCCATTAAGGGAGCCCACCTAGTTTTGTTTTTATCTCCCTCTCTCTTTGGCTTGTATCCATTCGGCCCCATTCAGCCTACCGTTTTAAGACGTTTACCCCCATCCAGGTGTAAATATTTTCCTGGCGAGCGGTAGCGAGCGGTAGCGAGCCAGCATATATATTTGTTTGTTTTGACAGCAAGCTAAATTTGTAAATTTTTCGAAAGAAAAATTTCTTCGGCGAAGCCGGATTTCTCCATACAATGCTGGCTCGCTATCGCTCGCCATGAAGAAATTGACACCTGGCTAGGGGTAAACGTCTTAAAACAGTTGGCTGAATGGGGCGGAATGGATACAAGCCAGGGAAACAGAGAAAAGGAGAGAAAGATTAAAACAAAAAAAAACCGGTGACCCCCCTTAACCCTCTGACTGTCCCGATTTCTGGCCTACCTAGCATGAACAAGGTATATATAGCTGGGGGGGGGGGGGGGGGGATTTCTAGGTCAACCGAAACACCAGGTAGGCCTACTAGGGGATCTACCTGAGCAGTATAGGCCTAATGCAGATTCCCGTGTATATAGGTTTGATGGACGCTTCTCTTTGCGCTCTGTCCAGTGTCACCTGTTTCTATAGCAATTAGGCTATGTGGATATTTGTATTTTATGTATTTATTTATGTATTCAATATACATACATAATTAATATTGTTAATATTTATTTATGTATTGAATATACATACATAATTAATATTGTTATAATTTATTATTATTATTATTATTATTATTATTATTATTATTTAAAAAAAATCCCTTATTTTGTTCTTTTACTTTCCTTCCTAGACCTCCATGATGATTAAAACAATAGATAAATAAATAAATTCCCCCACAAACCCCCCTTCGATATAAATTAGTACATTTATTCGGTAGAAAAAGCCTGTTCCTCCTAGATTGCAGGCTCGCTATCGCTTGCCAGGAAAACAAAACAGACACCGAAATGTTGCGCTAGGTCTTGAAATCGCCAAAGTACGGTAATGGAGCGAATACCTTAAAATGTCAAAACTAAATGGGTCTAAACATGAGGTAGAAGGGGGTCACCTAACACCTGTGTACACCTTTTGTATTAGTCCCACTTCTCCCCTCTACAGATCTCAACAATTGCATGTTTCATAGAATCGTAGATATAGTGTCTTAAGGGCGTATTGCTTGGTTTTGGTCAATACATTTCTTTATTAATATATTTTTGAGTTTCATCGCTAGACCTCCACCAAGCTTAGAAAAATACCCCCTAGGCCCCCGTTCAAGACAAATTTGTACATTTTTCGGTAGAAAAATGCTCATTAGTTTGTCGATTTTAAGACTTTTTGCCCCATTTATTTGTCAATATTAAGACCTTTCGTGCTATTTAGGTGTCTATTTTGTGTGCTATTTAGGTGTCTATTTTGTGTGCTATTTAGGTGTCTATTTTGTGTGCTATTTAGGTGTCTATTTTTTTTCTGACGAACGATAGTGAGCCTCTAATTTTGGAAGAACCGGTCATTTGTCTACCGAAAAATGTACACATTTATCTAGAAGGGGGATCTAATTAATGTCTTTTTAAGCATGATGGAGGTCTAGAGAGGAAACTACCGGTACTAAAATAATATAAATAACCCATAAATGGTCAAATAAAACCGCCTGTCTCCCCTTAACTGTCTGTGCCGTCCATGTGTTTACCTTTCTGTCCCCTTCACACCTACCCCCCAATGTACCGTCCCTTACCGTACCGTCAGAGTTAATACCGGTGCCAGTAATTCGTTATACCGTACCGTACTGCCAGTAATTCGTTATATCGTACCGTACTGCCAGACTTAATACGTATGCCAGTAATTCGTTAGGCTATACCGTACCGTACTGTCAATAATTCGTTATACCGTACCGTACTGCCAGACTTAATACGGGTGTCAGAAGTTCGTTACCGGTATACCGTACCGTACTGCCAGTAATTCGTTATACCGTACCGTACTGCCAGACTTAATACGGGTGTCAGAAGTTCGTTACCGGTATACCGTACTGTACTGCCAGTAATTCGTTATACCGTACCGTACTGCCAGACTTAATACCGGTACCAGAAGTTCGTTGACAACCTTAACTAAACCAGTAGGCCTATGTAATATACCGTAAGTTATTACGGTAACACTTTTGTTCACGACCGTCGCCGAAGTGCCACGCAAACGGTGCCCCGTATAGGGTAATAGGCTCACTGGTTTTCTGTTGCCTCGTATGTTAATGGTTCAATGGCGTCCTGGGATATTTGGAGGAACACTTAGGAAAGATATTGACGCAGGGCTATATTTTTTTTATAGTATAGGTAATTGACCACATGCGAGTTTTAGGCTATAAGGAAGTTGGAGCCGTACACATCGATATTTAACAGTTACAATAATGTTGTAAAGCATAATATAAACCCATTGAATTAAAATAATCATGTGTTCTATCCTTCAGAAACCTACATAGTTACTTCATTTCGGTATTGCATCGATGTTTACAGCTCCAACTTCCTTATAGCCTGAAACTCGCAAGTGGTCAATTAAGGGGAGGTATTTAGTTTGTTCCCTAGACCTCCATCAACCTTAAAATTACACCCCCTCGAGTCCCTTTCAAGATAAATGTGTACGTTTTTCGGTAGAAAAATGTCCGGGCCGAAGGCCGATTCCTCTTAAATTACAGGCTCGCTATCGCTCGCCAGGATAAAATAGACACCAGAATTGCACGAAAGGTCTTAATATGGGGTGAAAGTTCTTAAAATCGCTAAACTAATGGGGCAAACGTTTTATAACATCAAAAGCAATGGGGCTAAACATGAGGGAGAAAGAGGTTCAGAAAAAAATCCTCCAGGTGGAAATCTCCCCTTAAGCCACTCCAATGAGCTATAATCAATGTGTTTTTTCTGGATCCCTTGGTACCGGTACCTTATGTTTAACCATATATATTTTGAGATTTTAAAACGTTCGCCTCATTTTTGGGGGGGGTATTCTATGACATTTCGCCCCATTCCTGTCAATTTTAAGGCCTTTCGTGCCATTTAGGCGTAGTTATTTTCCTGGCAAGCGAAAGCGAGCCTGCAAAATAGGGGGGAATTTATCTACCGAAAAATTGTCAAATTTATCTCGAAGGGGGATTCTAGGGGATTTTTTTGAAAGCTTGATGGAGGTCTAGAGAGAGAGAGAACAAAATAAGTATGTACCGGTACCATATATAATATTCCCTTAACCCCTTCTGTACCGGTGACATCCTTTTAGTTATATTCTGGCAATGATGACGATTCTATTCAGGTTAGGAAGGACCTCTAGCAATAATTAGGCTTCAAACTATCTCAGCCAACCCTTTTAACTACCACAGATCCTTCTTAAGCTGCATAATATAGTTTATATATAGCTATAATAAAATATAACACACGCCGCTGGTACTCAAAGGGTTAATTAATCATGGCCACGATTGCACCAAGAAAACATTGCCATCCCGTAGAGGTGGTGCCGTTGTAAAAGCTTATTATCCCTATCACCTGACCTGACCTGACCTAAGTTCGCCCTTACCTTACCTAGCAGCCCCCCCTCACCCCGCGTATTGTGACCCGCCTCCCTCTTCCCTTCCCATAGCTGCTTGCCCCTTTCCCACCTGCTTTCTTATCCTACCTGTCAACACCTGCGAGCATTGTTGGAGCCCACTTTCGCCCCTCTGATCGTATAGTTAACCGTGAAGCACTCCGTATTTCCACACCTGTTCTGTTAATTACTCTAGCCTACCTTACCTGATCGTATAGTTAACCTAGAAGCACTCCGTATTTCCACACCTGTTCTCATACCTGGCATCCTCTGTTAATTACTCTAACCTACCTTACCTGATCAAGTAGTACGGTAACAGTACCGGTAACCTAGAAGCACTCCGTATTTCCACACCTGTTCTCATACCTGGCATCCTCTGTTAATTACTCTAACCTACCTTACCTGATCATGTAGTACGGTAACAGTACCGGTAACCTAGAAGCACTCCGTATTTCCACACCTGTTCTCATACCTGGCATCCTCTGTTAATTACTCTAACCTACCTTACCTGATCATGTAGTACGGTAACAGTACCGGTAACCTAGAAGCACTCCTTATTTCCACACCTATTCTGTTAATTACTCTAACCTACCTTACCTAAATCAAATCACACCTGTTCTGTTAATTACTCTAACCTACCTTACCTGAATCAAATGGCCAAACCAATGTTATTCCATCTTAAGGGGGTGTTTTTAGTTTGGTCCCTAGATATCCATCAAGCTTAAGATTACACCCCCTTGAGCCTCTTTCAAGATACATTTTTACATTTTTCGGTAGAAAACTGTCCCGGCTGAAAGCCGGTTCCTCTTAAATTACAGGCTCGCTATCGCTCGCCAGGATAAAATCGACACCTAAATCACACGAAAGGTCTTAAAATTGACAGAAATGGATTGAAAGTTCTTAAAATCATCAAAATAATGGGGCTAACATCTTAAAATTAGAAAAGCAATGGGGCTAAACATGAGGGAGAAAGGAGTCAAGAAAAAACTCCCTCAAGTGGACATCTCCCCTTAATTTTCCTGCATGCCTTCTCATATTCATTCAAGTCATCAAATACAATTGCTCTGGATGGTCAGCCTGCTTTCCAAATGGGAGAAATATTAGTTCGATTACTGTTAGTCCTTTTCTGAGCTATATACGAGGCTAGTGGTCAAGACTGCTGGCCTGAATGTGTTGAACTGACTATAGACGGCCACCAATTAACCCCTTCTGTACCGGGGATTGTCTTTTCACCTTTATTCGGGTTACTATTACCGGTAGTCTATTTTATTCAGTTTAAAAAGGGCCTCCAGCCACTAACAGGCTTCGAACTACCTCCTTTAACCCTTTTTACTACCACAGATCGTTCTTAAACCGCACAAAATCGTCTAAATGTTGCTGGAATAAAATATAAAAGACCCCGTCGGTACAGAAGGGGTTAAGCGCTGTGGTCCGACTTATTATCTCCCCATGATCGTGATATATTAACCCTTTCTGTACCGGCGACGTTTTTGTATATATTATTCTGGCTACGGTAGTACTATTAAATGCTTTTATTCCGTTTACAAGGGGCCTCTAGCAGTTGACTTCGAACTATTCGAAGTCATCTCACTTCGAACTATCTCACTTAACCCTTTTTACTACCACAGATCCTTCTTAAGGGGACTGATCCGGGGTTTTTTTCTGGGTAGTAGCCATTCGACTCCATTCAGCCTACTGTTTTAAGACGTTTATCCTCATCCAGGTGTCGATTTACACCTGGCGAGCGATAGCGAGCCAGCATATTTTGGATTATGTTTTAGACAGCTGACTAAATTTGTACCGTACATTTTTCGGTAGAAAAGTTTGTCCGGCGAAGCCGGATTTCGCCATACAATGATGGCTCGCTATCGCTCGCCAGGAAGAAAAGATACTCGGTACCTTAATGGGGAAACATTTCTAGAGTCAGTAGGCTGAATGGGGCCGAATGGATAAATCCCGGAGAGAAAAAGCAGGTCGGTCCCCTTAAACCGCACAAAATAGTCTAAATGTACCGGTAGCTACAATAAAATGTAGAGTAAAGCCCGTCTCCGGTACAGAAGGAGTTAGTAGCCAACCCTAACCCCCCCCCCACGGCCTTTTTTGACCTGTTATTCCGTGTTGTTATTGTTAGGCCGCGCCGCCGCCACCTTACCCAAGCTTCTGGAGAGTTTGTTCTTTCTGGATCCCCCTTCTCCCTCGTGTTTAGCCCCATTAGTTTTGAGAGACGTTCGCCCTATTAGTTTTGTGCTGTTTTGTTTGTCTATTTTTTTGTTTTCTTCAGGCGAATAGCGAGCCTGTAATTTAGCAGAACCGGCCTTTCGACAGACATTTTTCTACCGAAAAATGTATCTTAGCACCTTACCCGCGCTTGTAATTAGTTTAACTTAACCCCTTTAGGATTATGACGCATTTTGACAATGTATTATGGCTATTACTAGACGATTTTATACAGCTTAGAAAGGATTTGTGGGTATTAAAAGGGTAAAGGCCGTCTCAGATAACCCTCCGTCTTCCATACACCCTTCCTAATCTATATACAATCGTCTAATGATAGCCAGAAGAAACGGCCAAAATGCGTCTTGATCCTCAAGGGGTTACAATCACACCTGTAGGACTATATCCTTGTCACCTGTTCTCCTATCACACTTGTGTATCCTAGTTCTCCTATCACACCTGTGTATCCTACGCACCTGTTCTCCTATCACACCTTGGTATCCTACGCACCTGTTCTCCTATCACACCTTGGTATCCTACGCACCTGTTCTCCTATCACACCTGTGTATATCCTACTCATCTGTTCTCCTATCACACCTGTGTATCCTACGCATCTGTTTATCACACCTGTATATCCTTGACACGTGTTCTCCTATCACGCCTGTGTATCCTATGCACCTGTTTTCCTATCACACCTGTGTATCCTACGCACCTGTTCTCCTATCACACCTGTGTATCCTCTCACACCTGTGTATCCTACGCATCTGTTCTCCTATCACCTGTATATCCTTGGCACTTGTTCTATCACACCTGTGTATCCTATGCACCTGTTCTCCTACGCATCTGTTCTCCTATCACACCTGTGTATCCTATGCACTTGTTCTCCTATCACTCCTGTATATCCTTGGCACCTGTTTCTAATATCGGTACCTGTCGTTCCGTAGTTTTTGTTATAGCCTATTATCTACTTTATTGTTGTATTTTACCTTATTACTAGCCGTAAATACCGCTAATTATGTTGATATATTTGTATTTAGTTTTATTCAACCCATTCAGTTCCGGTGACCGCCTTTGAATTTTTAGTTTGGCTACTATTAGACGATTTTATTCAGGTGATAAAGGGCCTCCAGCAATTAACAGACTTCGAACCATCTCACCTCACAATTTTTACTACCGCAGATCCTTCTTAAACTGCACAAAATCGCCTAGGCTATATTATGTACCGGTAATGAGAATGACATTAAAAAGACGTCGCCGGTCCACAAGGGGTTCAACATTGTGATTCATATGATGTTAGTCAAAGTGAAAAATACGTTACCGGTACCGTTTACAATATCACTATAATATTACTATATAGGCCTAATGTAACTATATACTTGTACTTACCCGCTCCTATACCGCCTGTCACCAATCAAGTCAAATATAGTTGTGTAGTTCCACCTTTCCTTAGATTGATATCCAGTATTCGATAAATGGATATCAAATGGTATAGTCATGTACGCAATTTTTAACTGTCCTGATGGTGTAATGGTTTGAGTGTTTAAGATCTGAATGTGATAACCCAGGTTCGAATCCCGGGTGGAGCACATTCTTTCATTAATTCCATCGTTTGGTGTTTGGTGTTGTGAATGAAATTAATGACTTAGCTTACCGGTATAATGCTAACCTAGAATGACTCCGTGATTGTGTACCTGTTACCCCATAGAACTACATTTGTTTACGTTGCCGGTACCGGTAGCGATACAAAAAATCGTATCTCAGCTGTCATTACGTTTGGATCGCTCTGTGCTGTATTAATGTCTGCCTGATGTTGAATAGGGTGTGGAAGTGTAGGAACTTGTTTACATATCTCACTCAAAACGAAACAAATCAAGTTTAGATATTGCAGATATTAATTATTGATCAAAATATACTTGGTGCTCAGACATCACTTATTTAGGTTTAGGGGTGATTTTCTAAGTTTGATGGAGGTCTAGCGAGGGAACTAAAAACTAAATTAATTATGAATTAATAGGCCAAAAAGTGAACCATCTCCCCTTAAACCATTTCTAACTCCTTTCCTTCCAGTCCCATCTCTTCGCTATGTCTTTCCCTCTCGCTTCCTACTCCTCTCCCACGTCCAAATCTTTCCCCTTATCCCTCTCCCACACTCACTCCTTCCTATAATTTCCCCTCACCCCTCCCTTTGTTCCCGTCACAGGCACCCCTGCTCTAACTCTCTTCCTTCCCATCCTACCTTCCCTCTGCTTATTTCCCCTCTCTTCCTCTCCTCTTCCATATCCAGCTCTTTTTCCTCCGCTCTCTAACACTTACCGTACCGTACCCCCTTTCTCTCCCATATCCAGATCTTTCCCACCCCTCTTAACACTCGCCCCATTCCAGTTTCCCCTCAAATTTCTTTCCTCTCCCATATCCAGCTCTTTTCCACCCCTCTTAACACTCGCCCCATTCCAGTCTCCCCTCTCTTCCTCTCCTCTCCCATATCCATCTCTTTTCCACCGCTCTCTAACACTCACCCCATCCCATTTTCCCCTCACATTTCTTTCCCACCGCTCCCCTCGTCCCGCCCCCCCTCGCTGCCCCCCCCCCCCCCCCCCTGTCCTGCCGCCCGCCCGAGTGCACACTGGCTTTGGGGCGGCTCACTCGGGCGGTCACGGTGTCGCAGGTACGGGAATAGGGGTGAAGGGTGACGGGTGGTGGAGGGTGACAGGTGTGGAAGGGTGACAGGTGTAGAAGAGAACAGGTGTAAAGGGTGAGAGGAACAGGTACGAATGGTGACAGTAGCGGTGTGTGAAATGTGTGGAAGGGAACAGGTACGAAGGGTGAAAGGAATGGGTACAAAGGGTGAAAGGAATGGGTACGAAGGGTGAAAGGAATGGGTACAAAGGGTGGCGGGTGCTGAGGGTGAAAGGAATAGGTACGAAGGGTGACAGGTGTACCAGGGATAATCGTACCGGTAACGGAAATGGTACAACAAGTTTATTAATCGTGTATGTGTTTCGTATTGAATAGATAAACCCGAAGAACACTGTTAATGTGTAGCCTTTGTATTACATATAGGTGTTCCAATGTTTATGATGTGTAGGTTAACCCCTTCACCACCAATACGTAATGTTCGTCGTGTTCTGGTTACCATTAGACGAGTCTCTTCAATTTGTAATCTACCTATGCGACTCAAATGGGTAAATACGATCTCCTCAAACCCTCTTAGTAACATTGATCCTTCTTAAACTGCATACATTCCTCTAATTTTAGCCAGAATCAAAGGTAAAATGACGTCATGGTGCTAAAGGGGTTACTAATAGCGAGGAAGAGGAACAAGGGAACGGGCGTGATGGAAAATTGACCTGACCAGTAATAAAATGTAGCATAATAAACAACAAATCGTGAAATGTGGAGAAACGCCACGGGATTAGCGGAGAAAAGGGAGAAGGGAATTGACCACTTGCGAGTTCCGTTCTATAAGGAAGATGGAGCTGTAGACATCAATATTTAGCAGAATTACCATATGAAATGCGGTTGTAGTATATTTATAGATACATAAAACCCAGTTCGACATACTGGTCAAGTGGTCAATTTGTTTGGCTAAGAAAGTGTATGCAGAGAGGAAACGTGTGTGTGTGTGTGTGTGCGTGTGCGTGCGTGTGTGTGTGTGGATCATTAACCCCCTGCAGTGCCACAGGGAGAGAGAAGGGGAATATGGTTAGGAAAGGGGGAAAGCGAGAGGGAGAGAAGGGGTAAATAGTTGGGAAAAGGAAGGAAGCTGAATGAGAACAAAAAGGGGAAAGAAGGAGAGAGAGAGAGGGTGAGAGGGGAAACAAAAAAGGGGAATCTATGGTTGGGAAAGGGAAAGGAGAGGCAACGTGTGTATGTATAGTGGAAGAAAGGGATGAATAATGCAAATGAATGTGGGGAAGTAATTGGAAATGCGACGGTGAAATGATACTGTAAAATAAATCGAAATAATATCTGAGCGTTAGACAAGGGGGTGCTGCCAGGGAGAGTCACACGGGAGATATATTTCGGCAATTTTCCGATCGGCCGCGTTATTCTGGCAATTTTTTGTGATGATTAGGCTTTGATGTCAACAACTAAATTCTATCGACGAATTTGTATGTACCGGTAACTATTCCTTTAAGGGGGTAGTGCTTGGTTTGTGGTGTATGTATGTATTGAATTATTTATTTTTTAGTTTCCTCGCTAGATCTCAATCAAGCTTCAAATAACACCCCATAGACCCCCTTTCAAGATAAAGTTGTACATTTTTCGGTAGAAAAATGTCCGAAGGCCGGTTCCTTCTAACATTACATGCTCGCCGCCAGGAAAAATCGACACCTAAATGGCACGAAAGGTCTTAATATTGACAACAAAATGGGGCGAAAGGTCTCAAAATCGTCGATATATAGCTACGAGAAAAGTAAATATACGTCGCCGGTACATAAGGGGTTGTATAAATTACCACAACCTGCCAGATCAGACCTATCGAAAATAAATATATATAATAATAATAATAATAATAATAATAATAATAATAATAATAATATTAATATTAATAATATTAAAACTCGCCTGAAAAGTGAAAAGTTACCAAAAGCTAACTAAATTCAGTCAACATTTGTGGGGTCTTTAGCATTGGTATCGACAGCCAGATTGAAAGTATAGGTTGTGAATTGTATTCATTAAGTGGGTAGGGGTTTGTTTATTGGTCGATTTTGTATTTACCGGTATGTATAATTTTGTATTTACCGGTATGTATAATTTTGTATTTACCGGTATGTATAATTTTGTATTTGCCGGTATGTATAATTTTGTATTTACCGGTATGTATAATTTTGTATTTACCGGTATGTATAATTTTGTATTTACCGGTATGTATAATTTTGTATTTACCGGTATGTATAATTTTGTATTTACCGGTATGTATAATTTTGTATTTACCGGTATGTATAATTTTGTATTTACCGGTATGTATAATTTTGTATTTACCGGTATGTATAATTTTGGTTTGCTCCCTAGACTTCCATCAAACTTAAGAAAACCTCCCCCAAGATTCGTCATCTAGATAGATTTGTAAATTTTAGGTAGAAAAATGTTCCGGCCGAGGGTCGGTTACTCCTACATTACAGGCTCGCTCTCGCTCGCCAGGAAACAAACCGCACTGCTCGCCAGGAAACAAATCGACACTAAATGGCACGAAAGGTCCTAATATTGACAAAGAAATGAGGCGAAAGGTCCTAAAATCGCCAAACTGATAGGGCTAAACATGAGGGAAAAGGAGGTCCAGAAACCCCCCCCCCCCATCCCCCCCTTAATAGTGTATGTGGGTGTGTGGAGTTTATAGGATCGAGATAGAAAACGGTGTCACACGAGCGGCGGATGGATCGGAGTCACAGTATCCGAGTCTGGCAACTATTAGACGATTATATTAAGCTTAGGAAGGACGTCTACCCGTTAAAAGGCTTCCCGAATGTCTCAATTAGTCCTTTCCGCGACCACATATCCTTCCTAAGCTTCATACAAATCGTCTAAATGTAGCTGAAATCCAATTAAAAAACGACGTGACCGGTACTGAACAGGTTATTTCCACTGGAGGGATTTTTTTCTTTACCCCTTTCTCCCTCATGTTTAGCCCCATTGCTTTTGAGATTTTAACACGTTCGCCCCATTAGTTTGGCGATTTTAAGATATTTCACCCCATTTATATAACTTTTAAGACCTGTCGTCCCATTTAGGTGTCGATATTTTCCTGGCGAGCGATAGCGAGCCTGTAATTTAAGAGGAACCGGCCTTAGGCCGGGACAGTTTTCTACCGAAAAATGTACAAATTTATCTTGAAAGGGGGTCAAGGGGGTGTAATTTCAAGCTTGATGGAAGTCTAGGAAACACACTAAAAACCTCCCCTTAACCCTTGCAGTACCAGCGACGAGGGCTATATTGTATATATATATATATATATATATATATATATATATATATATATATATATGTATATATATATATATATATATATATATATATATATATATATATATGGATTATATGCTAGCTATATTTTGACAATATTAGGCCACTTATAGTAGGAAGGATCTGCGGTAGTTACAAGGGTTTGGTTGAGATAGCCTTATTATTTTGCTAGAGATCCTTCCTAAGCTGAATAAAAACTTGTCTAATAATTACCAGAACAGGATGAACTGGACATCCGAAAGCCTTATTATTTTGCTAGAGGTCCTTCCTAAGCTGAATAAAAAATCGTCTTAATAATTACCAGAACAGGATGAACAGGCCCCTATCCCCGGTACTGAATGGGTTAAAGGAACGTGCGATTGTCGAGTACAAATTCCTTGTAATATGTTCGCCTAAGAATACCTAAATGGACTTAAAATCGACGTTTTATTCCCGAAGCTGTTTTTAGTTATTATAAAAACGTAAAATACTAGAGATTATTCGTAATAAATAAAATGGATGCTTTTCAAGTACCACTCAACAATAAATACAATTGCTGGCCGGGAAAATATATAATATATGAATGTACTCAAAGGCATAATGGGTAATAGAAAACGGAGTGTGTAAATGGAAAATGAAGCCGATGAATATTATATGAGAGAGAGTGAGAGAGAGAGAGAGAGAGAGTTTGTTTGTGTGTGGGTGAGTGAGTGGGTGGTAGCGCAATCCATCCCCTCTCTCACACTCACTCACTCACATAGTCTCTCTCTCTCTCTCACACACACACACACGGCGACTTCAACTAGTGTCATGTAATTGAGATAAAAAAAAGTGGGAGCTGGGCCGGCTTTTCACATTTTAGCGTAAATCGGGAGGGTCGGGGGAAGGAGGGCTGGGGACGGGGGGGGGGGTGGATTTTGGGTCGTAGTTTTAATATAGTAGGAAGGGGGGCGCTCTCCCCTCTACATGCCCCCCCCCCCCCCCTCCCTCCCCATTGACAATATCATAGTTGGGGGGGGGGGGCTATTTCTATGTCTAGTATTTCTTATTCAATGACATACTTTTTACTTTAGCCGAAATTATATATCTGTATATTTTTCAGTATACTGTATAGGAAAGATATTTGAAAAAACAAAACGTAAGAGGGATATATATATATATATATATGCCGTTTGATAAAGTTTCCTGTCAATAGATATAAAGGTATACATATTTACAAGGTGTTTGATTCCATTTATATTAATAGTACCGTAGATGTCTTAATCTAAATACGGTCTACATAAAATCGTCTCACGGTAGCCAGTATACTGAAGGGGTTAATTTGACGTGGCAGGGAAATTGGTGAATATGGCAAAACATTATAAATTGGTGAATATGGCAAAACATTATAAATCGGACGAAAATACTGGACTGGAACGAAATGTGTGAGTTACGATCTTTGGCCGTTTCGTATTAAAAAGTAATCGTTCCCCAAATTTTGTTTTTCTCTATCGTAGCTCGGCGGACTAATGATTCTTTAAACATTTTGGAAGTGGGGAGGAAGGATGGGGGGGGGGGCTTTAAAACATAGGTGAAATATGAGATCTTGTTCCCTCCTACTCCTACTCTCACACACACACACACACACACACACACACACACACACACACACACACACACACACACACACACACACACACACACACACACCGACTCCTCTCTCTCGCTCTCTCTATCCTAAGCTTCATAAAATTGTCAAAAACAGTCTGTAATCCGATACAATAGACGTCACCGGTACTGTAAGAGGCATATACCGGTAATCAAATGGTTTCAAATTGACCTTGCTGTCAAAGCAAAAATATATATTATACGCTGGCTCGCTACCGCTCGCCAGGGAAATATTGACACCTGGATGGGGGTAAACGTCTTACAACAGTAGGCTGAATAGGCCCGAATGGATACAAACCAAAGAGAGGGAGAGAAAGAGAAACAAGGCGAGGTGGGCTCCCTTAAGGTCTGATATTAATCAAGAAGTACCTGTACATACTTCTGGTTCTGATTATAGTGGATGGTATTATTGATTGCCTCTTAATAGAAAATTCAAGTGATTATAAGAATCAAGATATTAAACATTACCGGTATAATTATGATAATTATAATGCTGTAATTTATTATTATTATTATTATTATAATTACAGTGTAGTCTATTATTAGTATTATTAGTATTTTTGTATATTTATTATAATCTTTAATTTATAACCGCTAACAACGGAGCTCTTCTTATAAGAGGAATGTATACTCTAACACCCCCCCCCTCCCCCTCCCACTCTATCCATATCCCCCCTCTGCCCCTCCCCCCCCCTCTCTCTCAAAGTTTCCCCTCCCAAGAGAATTCGCGGCGGAGTCAATAATCCTGAAGGTGGGGAGGGGGGGGGGGGGGGGGGGGGGGGGATCACACGAGCTCTCCTTCCGGCAACTTTTCACCGATGATAACTTCTTGACTCCGGAAACCAAAATCGGGAAGGGGGGGAGGGGGTTATCGGCATCTTGTTGGCTGACGGTAGACGATTTTGATAAGGCACTGGCCTCTTAGGTGAGGGTTGAATTCCGAAAACTTCCAAAGTCTCTTCAAAATATTGCCGAGTTTGTCGGAAAAATACGGCCGTGTGACTCCGGCTTAGGAAGAGGGGGGGGGGGGGGTACAAACTTAAGGGGAGATGGGCCGTTTTCTGGTCCCCCTTCTTCCTCATCTTTAGCCCCATTAGTTTTCAGATTTTAGGATATTTATCTCATTAGTTTGTCGATGTTAAGACCTTCCGCCTCATTTATTAAGACCTTTCGTGATGTTTAGGTGTCAATTTTTTTCCTGGCAAACGATAGTGAGCCTGTAATTTTAGAATAATCAGCCTTCAGTCGGGACATTTTTCTACCGAAAAATGTACAAATTAATCTAGAAGGGGGATCTAATGGATGTTTTTTTTTTTAAGTTTGATGGACGTCTAGGGAGGAAACTAGAAAAATAATTAATATATGACAAAATCGACCAAGAAGTGAACCATCCCCCCTGAAGGAGAGAATGAGGGGGGGTTAAAAGGAGGGGGGGGGGGTTAAGGGGTTGGCTATAAAGTTTGGTGCATATTAATGATGGAATCGATAGGGTATAATTATATACATATTCATAGTAGGGTTTGGTCGGTGGGTAGGTGATGGGTTAGCTTCAGTTGGTCCTGTACTACACTTGTTATTATTATTATTATTATTATTATTATTATTATTATTATTATTTTTATTATTTGTGTTATTTTTATTATTATTTTTATTTTTATTATTTTTATTATTATTGTTATTTATTATTATTGTTATTATAATTGTTATTATTATCTGTTTTTGTTCTTGTTATTATTGTTATTATTGTTTGGTTATTTGGTTTGGTGAAGCTAATTTCTATCAGTGTTACCAGATGTAGAGAACGTAACACCATGGCCCTCGCTGCTGGACCGGGTGTACCAGTTTCATATGTAGCAACTGTACGCTAAGGAGTGAATATCATGTTCTCTTATTAATTTGATTAGACCTATAATTTTGATTAGACCTATAAAGTAAAATAAAAGGCGCATTTTCCCCATAGGCCCTGTAATTCTTTATGGCAGCAAATATCAGGTAGGCCCTGAAATTCGGAGGCAAGCTGGGTGCACATACAAAATTCCGTGCATATTAATGACTAAATCACTACACTAGTCTACGGTATGCATATTCATATTTGAGATTCCGTATGTTAATGATCGTGTTCCGTGGTCGATTTTCTGGACCCCCTTTCTCCCTCGTGTTTAGCCCCAATAGATTTGACATTTTAAGAGGTTCGGCCCATTTGTTTGACGATTTTAACACCTTTAGTTCCATTTTGTTGTCAATTTTAAGACCTATCGTTCATATAATTATATACTGTATAATTTAATTTTAATAATTTGATTTAATAATAATTTAGGTGTCAATTTTGTTCCTGGCGAGCAATAGCGAGCCTGTAATTATAAGAGGAAACGGCCTTCGGCCGGGATATTTTTCTACCAAAAATTTACAAATTGATCTACCGTATATACCTTTTTCAGTATTTATTTTAGTTTCCACCCTTGACCTCCATCAAGCTCTAAAAAACACCCCAAGACCCCCTTCACGAAAAATGGGTAAATTTTTCGATAGAGAAATGTCCCTGCCTTAGGCCGGTTAATACCGTACTATATTACAGGCTCGCTATCACTCGCCAGAAAATAAATTAACTCCTAAATTGTACGAAAGGTCTTAATAGCCACGAAGAAATGGGGTGAAAGGTCTTATAATCGCTAAACTAATGGGACGAACGTCTTATAATCTCAAAACTAATGGGGCTAAACCTGAGGAAGAAGGGGGTCCAGAAAAAGCGACTACCTCCCCCTTAATATGTAGGTCTTGTTGGGTAGGCCAATCATTTATATACCGCATGATTACGCATTTTATTTACGCATAAAAAGTTAGTACAAAGTTTTAGCAAATTATAATTATTAATTCAATACCGTACTTCATCTACATACTCGTATATCAATTTACCTAAGTTTATACCTGGATACGAAATATATATATATACCGGTATATATATAATGTTACCCTTAGCTAGTCGAGAGCAGCATATCATAATTTCCATTTGTAGATACCGGTACATGCCGTGTATAATCAATAGTCAAGCTTTATCAAGTTTTGTTAAGGAATATTATAATGTATACGGGTACGATATAATTATGGACTTTTTTAATGCTATTTATTTATTCATCTTATTTTATTTTTGTATTTTTTTTTTTTTTTTTTTTACAGAAGATTGTTTTTTGTTGATGTTCTAAATGCGGAACCCTACTTTTCTACCGCGACTGTACATTAGGCTGTGGGGAATAATTAGATGCATTAGTTTGTGGAAGTTTAGCTATTGTGTGTTATTTTTGACCCACCCCCCTCACCCTTCGCCCGTTCTATTGTTCGGCTGCCCCCTGCCCCCCCCCCCCCTCCTATTTTGTTCACGATTGTTTTGGGGGGAGTTTGAGGCCAAGACGAACTGCTGAGCTATCGACCGTACTGTTGGTAGTCACCCATTCGCTATCGCTCGCCAGGAAGAAATCAACACATGGATGGGGATAAACGTCTTACAACAGTAGGCTGAATGGGGCCGAATGGATATAAGCCAGAGAATGGGAGAAAACGAGAGAGGAAAAAAAGGGTCACCCCCCCCCCCCCCCACTCACCCCCTAATCATCCTCTTTTCATACATTTCCTATTACCAACTCTCCCTATTTTTCTAGTTTTCTCCCTATAATTCCCCATGTCTCCCTTTCCATAAGTTTCCATACCCTTCCGTTATTGGCGGTCCTCTTTTGTTTCCATGTATCATCTCTATCGTGTGTCAGGATATTTCAACCTTTAGTTCAGTGATTTTCCAACCCTTTCCGTTTGGGGCATTGCGTTCCTCTAACCACCCTCGTAATTAAATGACCCGTTTCAATCAACCCACTATTTTGGGCTGGTTCGGTAAATTAGCAAACAAGCACACTCTCAATTCCGGTAGTCCAGAAAATTGTCGCATGTTAAATTGTCGATTTTTCCGTCAATTTTTACGGGCACTTTTAAGGGGGGTGACTTGTTTTTTTTCTGTCCCTTTCTATCTTCCTCTGGCTTGTATCCATTTGGCCCCATTCAGCCTACTGTTTTAAGACGTTTATCCCCATCCAGGTGTCAATTTCTTACTGGTGAGCGGTAGCGAGCCAGCATATTTTTTTTTTTTTTTTTGTTAGACAGCAGGCTAAATTTGTACATTTTTCGATAGAAAAATGTCTCCGGCGAAGCCGGATTTCTTCATATAATGCTGGCTCGCTATCGCTCGCCAGGAAGAAATCGACACCTATATGGGGATAAGCGTCTTAAAATAGTTGGCTGAATGGGGCCGAATGGATACAAGCCAGAGAAAGAGAGAAAAGGAGAGAAGTAAAGAAAAACAGGTCACCCCCCTTAATCTGGCAGCTACATAATTTAAGTTTCATACGAATTCAACTACCTATGATAATCTACCTTCGATCTAGGTTCCGATGCCAATGTGAAAGAGCCTCAAAATGGTACGAGGAAAAACTTGCTCATCGAAAATTGCCGGAAAGTGCGCTCGTGTGACACCACCTTACCGGTAGTTATATTTCCACCCGGCTAATAATCACACACACACACACACACACACACACACACACACACACACACACACACACACACACACACACACAGAGCACCTTAGTAGTTCAAAAGGTGGTGACTCTCTCTCCATGATTCTTTCACACACACACACACACGCCCGCACCCCCCCCCCCCCCCCCACACACACACACACACAGCCGGCACCCTCACAGTCGGCACCCTCACAGTTAAAAAGGTGGTAAGTTGGCCACCCTCGCGACAGGTCCCGCCCGCCTTTTTAACCCGACGCCCAGGGCTGGTGGTGGGTGGGTGAGGTGGTGGAGGGAATAGTGATCAGCTGACTCCTTGCTTAGTCCTGCTTCTTCTTGTTATTCTCCTTCTTCTTGTTATTCTCCTTCGTCTTCTTGTTATTCTCCTTCGTCTTCTTGTTATTCTCCTTCGTCTTCTTATTATTCTCCTTCGTCTCCTTCTTCTTGTTCTTCTCCTTCGTCTCCTTCTTCTTGTTATTCTCCTTCGTCTTCTTGTTATTCTCCTTCGTCTCCTTCTTCTTGTTATTCTCCTTCGTCTCCTTCTTCTTGTTATTCTCCTTCGTCTTCTTGTTATTCTCCTTCGTCTCCTTCTTCTTGTTATTCTCCTTCGTCTCCTTCTTCTTGTTATTCTCCTTCGTCTTCTTGTTATTCTCCTTCGTCTCCTTCTTCTTGTTATTCTCCTTCGTCTCCTTCTTCTTGTTATTCTCCTTCGTCTTCTTGTTATTCTCCTTCGTCTCCTTCTTCTTGTTATTCTCCTTCGTCTCCTTCTTCTTGTTATTCTCCTTCGTCTCCTTCTTCTTGTTATACTCCTTCGTCTCCTTCTTCTTGTTATTCTCCTTCGTCTCCTTCTTCTTGTTATACTCCTTCGTTTCCTTCTTCTTGTTATTCTCCTTCGTTTCCTTCTTCTTGTTATTCTCCTTCGTCTCCTTCTTCTTGTTATTCTCCTTCGTCTCCTTCTTGTTATTCTCCTTAGTCTCCTTCTTCTTGTTTATTCTCCTTCGTCTTCTTGTTATTCTCCTTCGTCTCCTTGTTATTCGCCTTCGTCTCCTTCTTCTTGTTTATTCTCCTTCGTCTCCTTATTCCTATTCTTCTTCATTGCTTCGTCTCCTTCTTACTCTTGTTATTCTCAAAATTATTATTCCTCCTCTTAATTTCTTATAGTCTCATTCCTCTTTCTCCTCTTTGTGTCCTTCGTCCTCCATCCTTTTCCTTCTCTTTCTTCTTCTTTCTATATATATTTCTCTCTCTCTCTCTCGTGGTGGGGAGGGAATAGTGATAAGCATTCAACCGCCCCTTTCTTCCAGCACCCCCCCCCCCCCCCCCCACACACACACACACACTCCCCCTCCCCTTCCTCCCTGGTGGCCCCTATTCTTGTCCCCTTGATCTTGCCCCTTGCAGTCTGGTTTGTTTGTTTCGCATCTTGAGAAACCAATTTTCCCAGTTGATAAAATTAGAGGGAACAAATGCGCCTTGAGTTTCTCCTCCTGACTTGTGTTTACCTCATTACATTGATTGGACATACGTAGTTTATTTGTTATTTGATTATATTTATTGTATTTGTAGGCGTCATTTATAACAGTCGTAATTTATTTGGCCTAAGACTCCTACGTACTTTATATATATATATATATATATATATATATATATATATATATATATATATATATATATATATATATATATATATATATATATATATATATATATATATATATATATATATACTGTGTATATATGTATTTAATTTATGATATTTTTTTCAGTCTTCATTTATATAACTAGTCATTTATTTGGCCTGGCTAAAAAATGAAATATCTGTACGTAATTGAGTTTAGAGGTGAAGTTGGTTGGTGGAGAAGAAAAAAACATGATAATACTTATTACCTAGAATCCCTCCACCATGAGCTAGACTCCCTTACCAGATCTAATAACTAACCTAGTATCCACGTAGGGAGTCTGTCGGATGAAAAGCGGTGTTGCCATGATGTACAGACTCCCTCATGTTGGTAGGGTAGAACAAAAATGCAATGAACCAAAAAAAATAAAACAAATAAAAATAAATTCTCAACTCCCAGGCTAATCCAACGCCCGGTTTCGTGATAGATTGGGCTAGACTTGAACTTTGTCTCATAACCTTTACTTGCTGTTTGTTGTTTTTAGGTTTTTGTATTAAAGTAGCCTTGTCTTAAGCCGGTATCACACGAGAGCTTTTATAGTCAACATTCGATGATCAACACATTTCTGACAACATTTCTGGAATATTTTGCACTGGAATCGGAAACTAGACTGTTGCTAGATGAACTTAGGTAACCGAAATATTCAAAATGTTAACCTCATTAGCTGCCAGATCATTGTTGAGGGTAAATGTTGAGTGAAAAAGCACTCGTGTGATACCGGCTTTATAGTGGTCTTTGGCTCGTTCTTGAGTCTCTCTCTCTCTCTCTCTCTCTCTCCTCCCACTCTCTCTCTCTCCTCCCACTCTCTCTCTCTCTCTCTCTCTCTCTCTCTCTCTCTCTCTCTCTCTCTCTCTCTCTCTCTCCTCATCGTGTGTTGCCTCCTCATTCTCCCCCCCTCTTCCTACATTCCTCTTAAATTCCTCCATCCTCTCCTCTTCTCTCCCCCCTCATCCCTTATCTTCTCTCTCCTCTGCTCCTCCCCTATCTCCTCTTCTCCCCGTCTTCCCGCAATCCATTCTCCCCCCTCTCCTTACCCCCCCCCCCTACCCCCCTTCAGCTCCCACAATTCCCCCGAGGAGCGTCTCAAACGTCTTAACTCGCGCGTGTGTTCGCTTAACGTTTACACCACCCCCACGTTTAAACGTTAGGGAAGGGGCTTACTCTCACCTTCCCCATTTACGGTTACGCTGTTTTGCGGCTATTATTAGAGGATTTTATTCAGATTAGGAAGGGTATATGGAAGTCCGAGGGTTAGTTGAGATTTTACTATTTTATTCACAGCCATTCCAACAGTATACTATGCCTCATGCACCCCCCTCCCCCCCACACACACACACACACACACACACACTATACACACAACGAAGGGCGACGCGCTCATCGGCTCACTATCAGCGTGGCAAACTTTACAATAGATAGATACCGGTACCTCTCTCTAAATGGCTACCGATCTCTTTCTCAACCAGTAAGGTATCATCCCTCCCTCCCCCCCCCCCCCCCCCTCTCTCTCTCTCTCTCTCTCTCTCTCTCTCTCTCTCTCTCTCTCTCTCTCTAAACCCTCTCTCGCTCTCTCTCTCTCTCTCTCTCTCACTCTCTCTCTCTCCTCTCTCGCTCTCTCTCTCTCATCTCTCTCTCTCTCTCTCTCTCTCTCCCTCTCTCTCTCGCTCTCTCTCTCTCTCTCTCTCTCTCTCTCTCTCTCGCCCTCTCTCTCTCGCTCTCTCTCTCTCTCTCTCTCTCTCTCTCTCTCTCTCTCTCTCTCTCTCTCTCCTTACCCCGGCAAGCTATGCATTAACCTAAAGATCAATACCTATTGGATCTGTCAGGGAGGTGGGTGAGAGAGAGAGAGAGGGGGGGGGGGGTGAGAGAGAGAGAGAGAGTGTCAGTGTGAGTGTGTGTGAAAGAGAGTTAGAGATAGTTTTAGCGTACTCATATCTTCAAAGACACACTTCCCAGTCCAATCATTCATATTCTTATTCCCAAAACATACCCAACCCTTTCCACTTCTTCCTCACTGTAAATTATTGGTTTGTATCATACGCAAATTTGTGTCTAATCCTCTGCATTTTTCCTTGTATTTTTATTCAGCATCTCTCTCTCTCGCTCTCGCTCTCTCTCTCTCTCTCGCTCTCTCTCTCTCTCTCTCTCTCTCTCTCTCTCTCTCTCTCTCTCTCTCTCTCTCTCTCTCTCTCGCTCTCTCTCTCTCTCTCTCTCTCTCTCTCTCTCTCTCTCTCTTTGCGATACTGCCACCCCCTGTAAGTGGAAGGGGCAGGGGAAGGGAGATAGGGAGGGGAGATTCCACCCTGGGGAGGCGTTCAGGAGTGAAGGGGGTGAGAGATAGAGTAAGTGGAGAGAGAGAGAGAGAAAGTGAGAGTGAGTAAGTGAGAGAGATAAATATGGGGCTAAGCATGAGGAAAAAGGGGGTCCATAGAGTAAGTGGAGAGTGTGAGTGAGAGAGAGAGAGAAATATGGGGCTAAGCATGAGGGAATAGGGGGTCTCGAATCAACCCCCTCTCAAGATTATTCCATAGTGTCAGAAGAGGTAAATATTCGGCTCACATAGATATTTTTTGCGCTAATCCTTTAGGCGAGATGGGTCGGTTTTCACGACCACTTTCTCCCTCGTGTCTACCCCCATTAGTTTTGAAATTTAAGACGTTCAGCACATTAGTTTGGCGATTTGAACACCTTTTGCCCCATTTCGTTGTAAATGTAAAGACCTTTCGTGGCATTTACCTGTCGATTTTTCCTGGCGAGCGATTGTAATATTAAGAGGAAACGGCCTTCGGCCGGAATCGGTCTTCGGCAGGGAAATTTTTCTGCCGAAAAATGTACCGTACAAATTTATCTTGAAGGGGGATCTTTTTTTATTTATTTTTTTTTTTTTAGCTTGATGGAGGTATAGCGAGGAAACTCAAAAAATATATGAATAGGCCTAACTGAATAAATAGACCAAACAAAACACAGCCCATCTCCCCTTAACCGTTTATAGTGTGTACAATAATATGTTAGCGGTGTTCAGTATTGGGTTTGCGCTATATACACCGCTATATATGTCAATACCCCTATAGCGAATTATTCACCCGAGTTTGGGGCAATTTTTTTCCCGAGACCAGAGAGAACGAACAGCGCAGCACGTCGACCCTGGTGAATAAGTGACTCTATTGACTATCCTTCGTCATCCAGGGTCTGACTATTTCATCTGTGGGAGGAGCGGATAGTCTGAATGGGTAATGGGGTGATGTAGGGTGTGGGTGTGTGTAGAAATAGTTTTACGAACGAATGTGTGAAACTATCGACTATTCTTCGTCATCAAGCATCAATTTAATGTGTGGGAGGAGCGGATAGTCTGAATGGGTAATTGGGGTGATGTAGGGTGTGTGTTGAGATTCGAATTAATATGTAAAACTATCGACTATTCTTCGTCTTCCAGCGCCTATTTAATGTGTGGGAGGAGCGGATAGTCTGAATGGGTAATTGGGGTGATGTAGATCGTGGATGTGTGTTTAGATACCTATGGAGGCACATACCCCGACTCGAGACAGAGCCCTGGATGTACAGTATATACTCATTCACATACCCCATAGCTGGGGGTAGAGTCGGCCACCCCCAGCTATAGCTAAGAAGAAGAAGAGAAAGTGAAAGAAAATCGCAAACCCGATAGTAAGGAAAGTGGGAAGAAAGGATAGCGAAGACGACGACGAAGGGAGAGAGAGAGAGTGTGTGAGAGTGAGAGTGTGAGTGAAAGAAAGACCATAATATACAAAATGTGACAAAGAAGGTTCCAGGAAGAAACCCGATAGAAGAAGAAGTAAAGGAGAAGTAACGCCGAACATGTTTTTTTACGCGGAAAGTTTAGAGACAGCGGCGAGGAGGGGAGATAGAAGAAGAAACGATACTGCCAAAACTAGACATTTCAGGCGGTTGAAGTCTTATATACTGTACTATTAAGGGAGGAATGGGCCGGTTTTCTGGACCACTTTCTCCCTCATGTTTAGCCCCATTAGTTTTCAGATGATAAGATGTTTGCCCCATTAGTTTGTCAATTTCAAGACCTTTCGCCCCATTTCTTCGTCAATATTTAGACCTTTCGTGCTATTTAGGAGTCGAATTTTTCCCTGGCGAACGACAGTGAGCCTGTAATGTTGGAAGAAACGGCCTTCGGCCGGGACATTTTTCTACCGCAAAATGTACAAATCAATCTAGAAGGGGGATCTAATGGATGTTTTTTTGTTTTTTTAATTTGATGAGGTCTAGGGAGGAAACTAGAAAAATAATTAATACATGCAAAAATCGCCCAAAAAGTTAACCATCTCCCCTAAAGGAGGTGTTTTTATTATCCTAGACCCCCTTCTCCCTCATGTTTAGCCTGAAACTCGCAAAGGGTCAATTAAAGGGGGGGGAGGGGGGTTTATATTTTCCTAGACCCCCTTCTCCCTTACCTTTGGCCCCATTCGTTTTGAGATTTCAGGCGGCTGTATCCTTATATGCAAATAAGGGGGAAGGGTTTATTTTTTGGTCGATTATTTCGTATATTTATATTATTATTTTAGTTTCCTCCCTAGACCTCCATCAAACTTAATAAAACATCCATTAGATCCCCCTTCTAGATTAATTTGTACATTTTTCGGTAGAAAAATGTCCCGGCCGAAGGCCGGTTATGTCAACATGACAGGCTCACTATCGTTCGCCAGGGAAACAATCAACACCTAAATAGCACGAATGGTCTTAATATTGACAAACAAATGGGGCGAAAGGTTTTAAAATCGACAAACTAATGGGGCAAACATCTGAAAACTAATGGGGCTAAACATGAGGAAGAAGGGGGACCAGAAAAACGGCCTGTCTTCCCTTACATCGGAAGCAATCAGCCCAGTGTCGCCGATCGAAAAAGGCCTCTTGTTGACTCCGCCCCTGTCAAATGCGAAGGTCGGTGTAGGTGTGTAGGTGTGTGTGTGTGTGTGCGCCTGCGTGTGGGTGCGCATGCGTGTGGGCGGGCGTGCTTGGGTGTGTTCGTGCATGCGGTTGCAATATTTAGCGGCGACTGAATAACCTTGTTGCAACCACAGGGGAAAAAGAATGATCATATTTAGAGGACAACAAGGTATGCAAATGTGGCCGAGGCAGTTGTTACCTATATAGTCTGTTCGCTAATCGAGCTAATATTTCGTACCATTTGGGAAGATTCAGTCATACTGTAGATAGATGTGGAAATTGACAGCCAGACAAAGGGTTAAGGGGAGGTTTTTAGTCTGTTTCATAGACTTCCATCACGTTTGAAATTACACCCCCTTGACCCAAGATAAATTTGTACATTTTTCGGTAGAAAAATGTCCCGGCCGAAGGCCGTATCCTCTTAAATTACAGGCTCGCTATCGCTCGCCAGGAAAATATCGACACCTAAATTGCACGAAAGGTCTTAAAAGTGACATAAATGGGGCGAAAGTTCTTAAAATCGCCAAACTAGTGGGGCGAACGTCTTAAAATCTCAAAAGCAATGGGGCTAAACATGAGGGAGAAAGGGGTAAAGAAAATAATCTCTCAAGTGGAAATCTCCCCTTAAGGCGGATTCACACGTATAATTGTTGTTTTTTCCGGTAATGTTCTATCGGCAACTGTTCTATCGGCAACTGTTTCCAGGTCAACATTCCTTCCGGGGGTCCTTTGGAATTGATATCGGAATTTAAGGGGGGTCATCTGCCTTTGTTCTCTCTTTTTCTCTGGCTTGAATCCATTCGGCCCCATTCAGCCTACTGTTTTAAGACGTTTACCCCCATCCAGGTGTCAATATTTTCCTGGCGAGCGGTAGCGAGCCAGCTTACATATTTGTTTTTGTTTACAAGGTAAATTTTTATATTTTTCGATAGAAAAATGTTTCCGGCGAAACCGAATTTCTCCATACAATGCTGGCTCGCTATCGCTCGCCAGGTAGAAATCGACACCTGGATGGGAATAAACGTCTTAAAACAGTTGGCTGAATGGGGCCGAATGGATACAAGCCAGCCAGAGAAAGAGAAAAGGAGAAAAAAATAAAAAGAAAAGCAGGTGACAGACGACAGACAGACGATCAACAGCTACGAATGTGAACGTGTAGCAACTTCCTTCCTTCCTTCCCTCTCTTTCTCTGCTCGTGGTGGCTCGTCATCTGTCTGCTTCATTGTGTCGTGGATCCGTAATTAGTCTTCTTTTTTGTCTGTCTTCTACTTCCCGTCGTATATATCTTCCCCTTTGCATTTTTCCGTGTTTTATCATCTTCTTTCCGTCTCTCCATTGGCTCGTTATAATATGTCGTCTTAATTAATTTTGTTCGTTTATCTATAATTGTCCTTTTTGCTGTCTGCTGTATATCCTGTCGTTTATATTATGTTCCACCTTTGCATTCTGTCCCGTGTCTTGTTGTCTTCGCTCGCCCGTTTACCGTCTTCCTTAAGGGGAGGTTTTTAGTGCGTTTCCTAGACTTCCATCAAGCTTGAAATTACACCCCCATGACCCCCTTTCAAGATAAATTTGTACATTTTTCGGTAGAAAAATGTCCCGGCTGAAAGCCGCTTCCTCTTAAATTACAGGCTCGCTATCGCTCGCCAGGATAAAATCGACACCTGAATTGCACGAAAGGTCTTAATATGGGGTGAAAGTTCTTAAAATCGCTAAACTAATGGGGCAAACGTTTTATAATATCAAAAGCAATGGGGCTAAACATGAGGGAGAAAGGGGTCAAGAAAACAATCCCTCAAGTGGAGATCTCCCCTTAACCCTCTGCCCCATGTGTGTAAGGCACTACCAGAGTGTCCAACCGGGGCAATTTGGGTTAACCCCTTCTGTATCGGCGACGTCTTTGTCATTTTGTTCGAGCTATGTTTAGACGAGTTTGTGCAGTTTAGGAAGGACCTGTGGTAGTAGAATAGTTAAGTTAGATAGTTCGATGCCTTCCTCCCTCTCTCCCTCCCTCCCTCCCTCCCTCCCTTCTCTCTCACGTACCCACTAAACTTCCACCACCCCTACCGGGCCCCCCTACCAAACTTTTTCTGCCACTGAGAGGGGTCCGTTTATACCTCTAACAGCTCCCTCTCCTCCCCCCCCCCCCCTTCTTCTGATTGACTCCATACCTACATACAGTATATACACAGGTGAGCTCGGTTACTGTGGATATATTAGTAGGGTGGGTAACTGGGTATAGTACAGTCACTTGTTATAATTCGTGGGCCCCATATAAATTGTGTTATCCAATTATTAGGACTACCCATTGTAACGCACGCACACACACATACGCACCCCCCCCCCCCCCCACACACACACAAGAACCCCCCTCACACACACACGAACCTCCCTTCCCCCCCCAAAAAAAAAAAAAACACACACACACACACAAACTGGGTTCTGTACATGTCTTTGGCTGTAGAAGGTAGGAAGGTCTCGGTCAAGGCGAAGGAAAAGTAGCATTAATACTTTCTCCGGTAAGGATGTCTTTTTGGCCAGAGGATTTTTTTTTTCCTCGAGTTAACCGGTGGGATGACTTTTTTTTTTTTTTTTTTCTTCACTTGAATTCTGGTTTGTAATGTCTTCTGTTCACTGGCCGGGCTTATCTCCAGACAAAAAGGAAACAAAAAGAAAAGAAACGAAACGTAGTGAGTGTTCATTCATTGTTTTGCTTTCATTATTTCTTTTCATTTCTTCAAGACTGGGTTGTTGTTTTTTTTTTACCGCGAACAACATCCTGGTAACAGTCCTTAACCCTTTGAGTACAGTGACGCCTTTGTTTACTTTTGTTTGTTTTGGCAATCATCAGAAGATTACTGTATGTTTTTGGTGTAGGAATGACGTTAAAGAATCAATAAAGATAGTTGCACCCTCTTGCAAATTCCTAGAGTTTTTTTTTTTTTATCCTGAGTTGCATAACATCGTCTCCAGGTAACCAAAAGGAAATTAATCGTAGGTACGGATCGGGGCTTGGAAGAAAAGATAATGTGACGTGCTTTTGTTATTTTTTATTTATTTATGTATTTATTTTATTTTTTGTTGTCTTGAAGTCGGTGGTTTAGCGCGCGGGCCTCGTGATAAAGCAGCTTAAAATGTCAATGTCGATTGGCGATTGACAGCGGATGGATCGACGAGACTTAACCCTTTTACTTCCTTGGTTTCCTGCGATAACGAGCCTGAAATGTATACGAAATCGGCTTTCGGCCGAGACATTTTTCTATCGAAAAATGTACACATCTAGCTTAAAGAGGGTCTGAGTGGGCATTTTTCAGTTCGAAGGAGGGCTGGGAAGGCGTTTTTGTTTTTTTCCTGGTATGGTATCAAACCAGGGCAATTTGGTTTAAACCCTTAGCATTTACGATGACACATTTCTTTTCGGTTATCTGGCTATTATTTGACGATTGTATTCATATTGGGAAGGCTACCTTGTGTAAAAAAAAAAAAAAAAAAAAAATTACCAAATGCAAATTATATATAAACGTTCGGTTTTCTCATCTTCTCGGTCAAGATTGTATTAACCTCTTCTGTACCAGCGACGTCTATTATTCTGGCTACTATTAGACGATTTTATTCAGTTTAAAAAGGGGCTCCAGCAACGAACAGGCTTCGAACTATCTCACTTAACCCTTTTTACAACCCCCACATCCTTCTTAAAAATGCACATAATCGTCTTAAATTAGCTAGACTTTAAATAATAAGACGTCGCCGATACATGAAGGGTTAATAAAGAACAGTTTTATATATTTGGCGACTTAGTCTGGTATTAAGGGGAGGTTTTTAGCCTGTTCCCTAGACCTCCATCAAGCTTAAAATTACACCCCCTAGACCAACTTTCAAGATAAATTTGTACATTTTTCGGTAGAAAAATGTCCCGGCCAAAGGCCGATTCCTCTTATATTATAGGCTCGCCAGGATAAAATTGACACCTAAATGGCACGAAAGGTCTTAAAATTGACAGAAATGGGGCAAAGGTTCTTAAAATCACCAAACTAATGGGGCGAACGTCTTATAATATCAAAAGCAATGGGACTAAACATGAGCTAGAAAGGGATCCAGAAAACAATCCCTCAAGTGGAAATATCCCCTTAAACCCCTTGAAGATTATGACGTTTTTTAGCAGTTTCTTTTGGTTATCATTAGACGATATTATTCAGCTTAGGAGAGACCTGTTGCAGTCCGAGGCTTGATTGAATTGGCTTTGACCCCTTAGATTCCTAGAAGTCCTTCCTAAACTGCATGCAATCGTCTAATGATATAAACTGCTTAAATGTTGGCGCAAGCTAGCCGTTTTTATGTAGTGTTCAATCGTTTGGCGGTAGCTTTTATACCGAATAGGTTAACGAACTATCGTGACCTCTCTCTCTCTCGCTCTCTCGCTCTCGCTCTCTCTCTCGCTCTCGCTCTCGCTCTCTCTCTCTCTCTCTCTCTCTCTCTCTCTCTCTCTCTCTCTCTCTCTCTCTCTCTCTCTCTCTCTCTCTCTCTCTCTCTCTCTCTCTTTCTTCTTCATTACTATGCTTTCCATCAACTTTCCTTTTCTATCGGATATGCCATCTCTTACTAGAATTAAGTCCTGACCACCTCGTTTGGATCGTAAGGTCTGTGTGGCCAGTGTATCTATGTAAATCTTCCGTGTCTTGCCTTCAGTTTGCATCGCAAGGAACCGGTAGTCCATTCATACACTATATATACCTTACCACAAGCCATATATCTGTTGTTGCTTGCTCTCCTTTGTATTCCTCTGCGCATATCGGCCCGGGTTGTGTGCTTTTATCGGCGTTTTTCGTTCACTTATCGGGCGTTTAGCGGCGGGGGTCGGGGGCGCGGCGGTGGAGAGAGAGAGAGCTGGCAAGAGTCGTGTGTATAGCGCCGATACGGAAAAAACGCCCCGCCCGATCGACACGTATATAACCCAGTTCTTCTTGTATCCACCGCCGCTACGGAATCTGGGGGGGGGGGGGCCAACGAAATCCCACGTACATTATATATAAGGGGACATGGGGCGTTTTTCTGGTCCTAACTTCTTCCTCATGCTTAGCCCCGTTAAGTTTTGAGATTATATGGCGTTCGGTCCATTAGTTTGACGATGTTAATACCTTTCACCCCATTTCGTTGTCAATTTCAAGACCTTTAGTGCCATTTAGGTGTCGGTTTAACCTGGCGAGTGATAGCAGTCCTGCAATTTTAAGAGGAACCGATCTTCGGCCGGGACATATTTCTACCGAAAAATGTATACATTTATCTTGCAGGGGGTCTAGAGGGTGTTGTTTAAAGTTCGATGGAGGTCTAGCGAGGAAACTAAAAAGTAAATTAATATATAAATTAGCAGACTCCAAAAAAAAAATAGCCACTATCCCCTTAACCCCTTCAGTACCGGTTCCGTCCTTTAAACATTATTCTGGCTACTATTAGACGATTTCATTCAGCTCGAAAAAGGCCCCCCCAGCAATGAACAGGCTTCGTACTTTCTCACTTAACCCTTTTTGCTACCACAGATCCATCTTGAACTGTACAAAGTCGTCTAAATATAGCTAGAATTGGCTAAGACATTGCTAGTTCGTGTTTATTTCTTGTATTTGGAAGTGAGTAAATATTCAATGCTAGTTCATGCTTAATTCTCGTATTGGTCAAAACAATGCTATTTCATATTTAATTCTTGGATTCCTTGTCATATTCTTCCAAGTCTTCAAACACAATTGCTCCGGTTCGACACCCTGTACCGAGTTACCGATAACGCCGATGATCTCGCACATCGGCCCTGAATATCGGAAGGTATTCGCTTTTTAAGGGGGGAGGTAGTGGCTTTTAGTGGACCCCCTTCTCCTTCATGTTTAGCCCCATTAGTTTTGAGATTTTAAGCCCTTCGCCCGATTATTTTGGTCGATTTTAAGACCTTTCCCACTTCTTTATCAATATAAAGACCTGTCGTGCCATTGAGCATCTATTTTTCCCTGATCAGCGATACAGAGCCTGTAATTTTGGAGGAAGCGGCCTTCGGCCGGGCCATTTTTATACCGAAAAATGTACACATTTATCTCGAAGGGGGATCTTGAGGATAATATATACAGTTTGATGGAGGTCTAGGGAGGAAAGTAAAACACTATTACATAAATTCATAAATAAACTAATAAATAAGCCCTACCTCGTTAAGGGGAGGTTTTTAGTTTGTTTTCTACTCCTCCAGCAATCTTAAAATTTCACCCCCTTGACCCTCTTTCAAGATAAATTTTTACATTTTTCGGTAGAAAAATGTTCCGGCTGAGAGCCGGTTCCTCGCCAGGATAAAATCGACACCTAAATGGCACGAAAGGTCTTAAAATCATAAAAATAATGGGGCGAACGTCTTAAAATTAGAAAATCAATGGGGCTAAACATGAGGGAGAAAGGAGTCAAGAAAAAAAAATCCCTCAAGTGGAATTCTCCCCTTAACCTTTATGGACTCTTGACTATTGTATTTCCCAAGCCGCGTCGATGATGTACTAGCGATGATATACATAGCCCAGTTTTTGTATCGCCCGCTACAGAGTTATCAAGAACGCTGACGGCTTGGCTTCTAGGGATAGAATAGCAACATTAAATCGTTTATCGATCCGGGACTATGGCGACAGTCTTTGCAACGCGGCGTGGATTGTGGTCTGTACGTAACCCAGTTCTTGTATCGCTACGGAGATACAGAGAATGCAGATGGATTGATAAATGAGTTTAGAACATCCTCATACAATTACATTTTGTTGATCCTCTGCAACTCTTGAAGGGGGATGGTTCACTTTTTGGGCGATTTTTGCATGTATTAATTATTTTTCTAATTTCCTCCCTAGACCTCCATCAAAAAAAAAAAAAAAAAAAAAAATCCATTAGATCCCCCTTCTAGATTAATTTGTACATTTTTCAGTAGAAAATTGTCCCGGCCGAATGCCGATTCTTCCAACGTTACAGGCTCACTATCGTTCGCCAGGGAAAAAATCGACACCTAAATAGCACGAAAGGTCTAAATATTGACGAAGAAATGGGTCGCAAGGTCTTAAAATCGACTAACTAATGGGGCAAGCATCTTAACGTGTGGAAACTAATGGGGCTAAACATGAGGGAGAAAGTGGTCCAGAAAACCGGCCCCTGTGCCCTTAATGGTATTGCAACGCCGCGTCGGGTGTGCACTTCGCGAACGCTACGATTCCGTGTTGCGCCAAACCCGTCCTCGTTATCGATCCACCGGCTTGCTTGCATCCTTATATCGTTGCACATTAGGTTATACAATGCAAAGACCGGCGTGTTCTTTCTCTCGTTGTAGCTTTATTGGTCATACGCGGCGTTTGATACATAGACTCGCGAAGGGATCGACATTAGGTAAATTCCTTCGGCAATATAGATTCACATACGTTCTCCTTAAGGGGAGGTTTTTAGCTTGGTCCCTAGATATCCTTCAAGCTTAAGATTGCACCCCCTTGAGCCCCTTTCAAGATAAATTTGTACATTTATCGGTAGAAAAATGTCCCGGCTGAAAGCCGGTTCCTCTTAAATTACAGGCTCGCTATCGCTCGCCAGGATAAAATCGACACCTTAAAGGCAGGAAAGGTTTTAAAATTGACAGAAATGGGTTGAAAGTTCTTAAAATAGTCAAAATAATGGGGCAAACGTCTGAAAATTAGAACAACAATGGGGCTAAACATGAGGGAGAAAGGAGTCAAGAAAAAAAATCCCTCAAGTGGACATCTCCCCTTAAGGGGGTACCGGTAGTGATTATGTTATGGTCTGTTTACTTATGTATATATATATAATTTTTAGTTTACTCGCTAGACCTCCATCAGACTTTACCCCCCCCCCCCCCCATCCCCCCTCACCCCTTTCAAGATGATTTGTAAATTTGTCGGTAGAAAAATGTCTCGGAGCCAAAGACCAGTTCCTCCCAAAATTACAGGCTCGCTATCGCTGGTCAGTGATAAAATCGACATGTAAAAATAGCACAAAAGATCTCAAAATCCCCAAACTAATGGAGCGAACGTCTTAACATCTGAAAACGAATGGAGAAGGGGGACCCCAATAAACAACCACAACATTGTAACTGCTTTTCATTGTGTTATTACCACGCTTCTCGGTGATTTGCGCTACGCCGCGTCGCTGGCGTATAGACTCACACAAGCGGTTCGACAGTATGCGCTAGATCGGCTTGGCGTTATCGATCCATTGTATTCTCGTGTCCGTCAAGTACCGTACTAGCCATGTGTAACTTCGTATTTATCTGTTGTTTAAGGGGGGTCACCGGATATTTTTTTTAACTTTCTCTCCCTCTCTCTTTGGCTTTATCCATTTGGCCCCATTCAGCCTACTGTTTTAAGACTGTTACCCCATCCAGGTGTCAATATTTTCCTGGCGAGCGATAGCGAGCCAGCATATATGTATTTTTGTTTTGACAGCAAGCTAAATTTGTACATTTTTCGATAGAAAAATGTCTCCGGCGAAGCCAGATTTCTCCATACAATGCTGGCTCGCTATCGCTCGCCAGGAAGAAATCGACACCTGGATGTGGATAAACGTCTTAAAACAGTTGGCTGAATGGGACCAAATGGATACAAGCCAGGGAAAGGCGAGAAAGCTAAAAAAACAAAACGGTGACCCCCCCCCCCCACCACCACCTACCTACCTTAAAGTTTATGGTATTGTCGAAGCCATTAATTACATCGAGGTCAATCAGATGGCATATTATCATCAAATGGTATCTTAATGTGTTTTGTTTATGATCTTGAGCGATTATCTCTGCCCGTCCGTGGTGATGGTGTGTTTCCCGTATCACTGGCTAACGGCACCACAGTACGCTTATGGGGGTGTCACCGTTGGCTTTTTTTATCTTTCTTTGGCTTGTATCCATTCGGCCCCATTCAGCCTACTGTTTTAAGACGTTTACCCCCATCCAGGTGTCAATATTTTCCTGGCAAGCGGTAGCGAGTCAGCATATATATTTTTTGTTTTGGCAGCAAGCTAAATTTATACATTTTTCGATAGAAAAATGGCTCCGGCGAAGCCGAATTTCTCCATACAATGCTGGCTCGGTATCGCTCGCCAGGAAGAAATCGACACTTGGATGGGAATAAACGTCTTAAAACAGTAGGCTGAATGGGACCGAATGGATACAAGCCAGGGAAAGAGAGAAAAAGGAGAAAAAGATAAAAACAAGCCGGTGATCCCCCTTCAGAGGTAAATCATATCGGCTCCATGGATCGTATTACACTAACTCGTCTAGCTATCGCATAATAACCATACTATATTATCATTTCAGTCGTGTAGTTGTATGATTCCTAGCCACCGCCGCGTTCGATGTATTACGGTACTCGCCAAGGCACGCTATTATCCCCAATCCTTTCGGCGTTATCGATCGCTTTACGCCAGTCTCCCCTAGCTATATACCCTGTTTCTTTTCAACTGGCGGTAAATTACAAAGTTCCCATCATGATTTCTTAGTTATTTTGAAGATTTTAAGAACATAAGAAAATGGAAATCTGCAGAAATTGGCCCATACAACGCAGACCCCTTCTTTTCTACACCCTTATTATGTGTTCTCTTACACCTATATCCCCCACACTACATCTATCTTATATCTACCTAAGACATTTTGTAGTGAAATATGGTGCTAATTATATATACTTGGTCTTGATGTGATGCAGACACATAGTGGTTTCATATTTGTCTTGATATGATGCAGAGACATAGTGGTTTCATATTTGTCTTGATGTGATGCAGAGACATAGTGGTTTCATATTTGTCTTGATGTGATGCAGAGACATAGTGGTTTCATATTTGTCTTGATATGATGCAGAGACATAGTGGTTTCATATTTGTCTTGATGTGATGCAGAGACATAGTGGTTTCATATTTGTCTTGATGTGATGCAGAGACAGTGGTTTCATATTTGTCTTGATGTGATGCAGAGACATAGTGGTTTCATATTTGTCTTGATGTGATGCAGAGACATAGTGGTTTCATATTTGTCTTGATGTGATGCAGAGACATAGTGGTTTCATATTTGTCTTGATGTGATGCAGAGACATAGTGGTTTCATATTTGTCTTGATGTGATGCAGAGACATAGTGGTTTCATATTTGTCTTGATGTGATGCAGAGACATAGTGGTTTCATATTTGTCTTGATGTGATGCAGAGACATAGTGGTTTCATATTTGTCTTGATGTGATGCAGAGACATAGTGGTTTCATATTTGTCTTGATGTGATGCAGAGACATAGTGGTTTCATATTTGTCTTGATGTGATGCAGAGACATAGTGGTTTCATATTTGTCCATCAAGTATCGATACATAAGCTGGTAAGGGATTCAATTTACCGTCAGATGAAATGAAACAGTATAGTCACGTAGCATAATTACCGAAATTATCTAGCATTTTACTTAATTCATATATTTTTGGATTGTCTACCACTTTAGTAAAGCAATAAGGCCAGACATTCCAATATTGACAGCGAAATGTAAGATTATACATTTATAATCCATAAATGTATTAGGTTCGTCTATTCACGCTAACCCTCTCCATTAAATAGTGTACAGTATGTATCTTTTGTAAATCATGTAACAATATTAACCAACTTTATTATGTTATTACGAATCAGCATTGCATTAAATCCGTTCGGCGTTATCGATCGTAGTACGCTAATCGTCACTTTCGAGTCGCATTTCGCGGTCTTTTGTAGCGTTCGGCGGATGAATAGTTATGAGAAACCGCGAAAGAGAGAGGGAAGTACTGTGAGTGTTGGTGGATTTGGCGACAACACACACACCCACTCACTCTCACTCTCTCTCTCTCTCTCTCTCTCTCTCTCTCTCTCTCTCTCTCTCTCTCTCTCTCTCTCTCTCTCTCTCTCTCTCTCTCTCTCTCTCTCTCTCTCTCTCTCAGACATTGTATAAGTTAGTTTGTCTATCTTGTGCGGTGTTTGGTTTTGGTTTCAAGTTTTACATTTTCATGTATACAGTAATGTTTATTTTTATTTTATTTTTGCTGGTACTACATAGTGATGTGTACAAGTGGGTTTATCTATGTACTGTGCGGTTTATGGTATTGGTTGGGTTTGATTTTCGAGTGTTACATTGTACTTTACATTTTTTTTTTTTTTTTTTTTTTTTTTTTTTTTTTTAAAAGAGACAATGAACGGAGGAAGGAAAAACACAGATAAAAGCAACTCGAGGGAAGTGAATTCCAAAGAGTAGTAGTTCTAGGGATAAATGAATTTTGATAAGCAGAAGTTCTGCATTGTGGAGGAGAAAGTGTAAATTCATGGGCGCTCTCAGATGCCCTAGTTCTACGGGGAAAGATGTGGAGAGGCGGCACAATTGAAGCAAGTTCCTCGGAACAATTGCTGTGAAAATATCTGTAGAATAATGCAAGGGATGCAACGTTTCTTCGTATGGATAATGTAGGAAGGTCCTGTGTGATTGCAGGGTTATTGATTAATCTAATAGCTTTATTTTGAATTTTGTCCAACTGCCTCAATGCAAACCACTCCACTTCCACTCCACAGAGGTGAACAGTAATCCATCTGAGAACGCACATGACTTTTATATATTACGGCCAACTGCTCGTTAGTGAAGAATTCTCGAACTCTGTACAGGAGTCCCAGTTTTTTAGAGGCATCTTAGCAATGCTTCTAACATAATGTGTCCAGCTCAAGTTAGTAGGTAATGTTACACCGAGAATGTCAATACTAGGGGAAGTGGGAATATTTACATCATTAAAAAATATATGAGAGTCAGTGAGATTCTGTCGGTTAGAAAATTGAATGTACTTGGTTTTCTGTGCATTAAAGGAAACTAGATTCTTTTGTCCCCATTCATTAATTCTAGAAAGGTCCTGGTTCAGAGAAATTGCAGTTTATTTTTGAATTTATAAGATCGGGTTGGGTGAAAGAATTGGTAAATATGAAGGAACTGTGGAGTGTTGAGTCATCTGCGTAGGAATGTATTGGATTATGAGTGGTAGATATAAGATCATGGATATGAATGAGGAACAGAGTTGGGGCCACAACGCATCCCTGGCGAACACCAGCATTTATTGAGTGAAATTGAGAATAAAGGCCATCTACCATTACACATATTTTTCTGTTATGAAGATAAGAAGAAATTAGTGGAACTAATGATGCAAGGCCGTAGTGTGACATCTTCGACAATAAGGATTGATGCCAGACTCTATCAAATGCCTTTGATATATCCAGTGCTATTGTATGTGTTTCACCATGTTGGTCTGTAGCTTGGTTGATTTGATGCGTAAGAAGGCAAAGAATGTCTGCAGTTGATCGACATCGTCTAAAACCATATTGCCTATCACTGATTAATTTATTATTCTCAAGATGCTTAATTATGTGATTATTTAATATAATTTCAAAGACTTTACCAAGAGTGGAAGTTATAATTGTATCTGTACCTTCAATGCCATTCGATCCTGCACCACCTCTTCATCATTCCCCCCTCCTGCATAATAAAAGCGGTCGCAAACTGAGAGTGTACCTAGTTCGTGTGTCCTTTATATATTATGCATGTGTGTGTGTGTGGGGGGGGGGGGGGGGGAACACAGTAGCCGATCTAAAGCTTTTCCGTTCACAGCAAATAATTCGGACCCCACTTTCTTCTTTTTTTGGGCGATCGTCGTGGCGTTTCGTGTTCGTAAGTTTTCGTTCGCGCCATATGATTCGTGGACCGCTTTATATTTACTTATTATTATTATTTTATTATTATTATTTTTATTATTATTATTTTTATTATTATTGTTGATGTTGTTTTTATTTTTGAGCGATCTTCGTAGTGTTTCGTGTCGCAAGTTTTCGTTCGGATCCAAAACTTTTCCTGTCCACCTTTTTTGGCATACTTTAGCTTTTTGTATCCGTAGCTTTTCGTTTAGTTAGGGTTGTGTATTCTGTCTGTATTAGCTTTTGTTTGCATAATTAGCGTTGTATATACGTTTTGTTCAATTGTTTGTGTTTATATTTGTTTTGTTTGCCTAATGAACGTTGTAGATACGCTTTTGTGTGTGTATTGCTTTTTTGTGTTCACATTTAGCGCTGCAAGTAAGTTTTCTTTGTCTATATTTATTTTTATTTCCATAAATATTGCGGTATATACGCATTGCTTGATGTGTCTTAAATTCCTTTTTGTTTGCATAATTAGCGCTGTATATAAGCTTTGTTAAATTGTCTATATTACTATTTGTTTGCATAATTAGCGCTGTATATGCTTTTTTGTTTTATTTACCGATTCCTCTAAAAATGACCTGTTCGCTATCGCTTGCTAGGAAAAAAAAATCGACACTTAATTGGCACGAAAGGTCGTAATATTGCCAAAGTTCCTGGGGGTGAATGGTCTTAAAATCAAGTAGAACAGCAACAACAACATCTCGGGACCAAAAGCCACGAATCAGCTTCACAAATGCAATGTAATAAAAGTATTATGCAAATGAGGAGATAACATAAATTGATAAATACCGGTAGTGAAGCTGGGATGAGGGATAATTATAGCCTGCATCATTTACTTGTCAATTTAATCAGTATTGCTATTAGTAGAGTCCCTTCTCTCTCGTGTTTAAGGGGAGGTATTTAGTTTGTTCCCTACTTTTTCATCAAGCTTAAAATTACACCCCCTAGACCCCCTTTCAAGATAAATTTGTACGTCCCGGCCGAAGGCCGGTTCCTCTTAAATTACAGGCTCGCTATCGCTCGCCAGGAAAAAATCGACACCTAAATGGCACGAAAGGTCTTAAACGTGACATAAATGGGGTGAAAGTTCTTAAAATCGCCAAACTAATGGGGCGAACGTTTTAAAATCTCAAAAGCAATGGGGCTAAACATGAGGGAGAAAGGGGGTAAAGAAGAAAATCCCTCAAGTGGAAGTCTCCCCTTAAAAGCCCCAGTAGTTTGGTGATGTTAAGATATTCGCCCTATTAGTTTGGTGATTTCAAGACCTTTTGTGCCATTTAGGTGTCGCGAGCCTGCAATCTAGGAGGAACCGAGGCATTTTCTACCGAAAAATGCACAAATTTAACTTGAAGTTGGGTCTTGGGGTATATTATTTTATACCTGATGGAAGGCAAGGGAGGACACTATATATATATATATATATATATATATATATATATATATATATATATATATATTGTGCTGGGGTATTTATCTAAGCGGTCATTATAGTATTGTCCGCTAAACGGCGGATGGGATGTGCTTCCTGGGTTACATTGTGTGTGTTGTGTGTGGGTGTTGTGTGTGGCTGTTGTGTGTGGCTGTGTGTTGTGTGTGGCTGTTTTGTGTGTGTAACTTGTTCCTATGACTGTTTATTGCGTTTGTATCTGTGTAATGTGTATTGTGTGTGTGTGTATGTAAAGTGATCGGTCGGGCTTGATTTGGTCGGGTGTCGGGAAAGAATTGGTCGGACATTAGGCTTGAATTGGTATAGGATGGTTGGGCGCAAATTGGTCGGGTATCGGTCGTACATTTGGTCGGATTTGGGTCATAAATTGGTCGGATTTCAGGCGTATTTTGGTCGGATTTCGGGCGTGTTTTGATCGGTTGTCGGGCGCGAATTTAGTCGGGTGTCGGACGTGAATTAGTCGGATTTCGGGCGATTTTTGGTCGGTTTTCGGGTGATTTTCGGTCGGATTTTGGGCGTGATTTGGTAGAATTTTGGGCCTGATTTGGTAGAGTTTTTGGTGTGATTTGGTCGGATTTCGGGCGTAAATTTATTCGGATGTCGGGCGTGGGATGTAGCATAGCCCCTTTGTATTTTTAGGTCGGGTTGGTGAATCTGGCAGATAGAGAGAGAGAGAGAGAGAGAGAGAGAGAGAGAGAGAGACTAGAGAGAGAGCGAGAGAGAGATTAGAGAGAGAGAGAGAGAGAGAGCGAGAGAGAGCGAGAGAGAGAGAGAGAGGAGAGAGAGAGAGAGAGGCGAGGAGAGAGAGAAGAGAGAGAGAGAGAGGAGAGAGAGAGAGAGAGAGAGAGAGAGAGGGAGAGAGAGAGAGAGAGAGAGAGAGGAAGAGAGAGAGAGAGAGAGAGAGAAGAGGAGAGAGAGATAAGAGCTCTAGATGTGTAGAGAGAGAGAGATGAGAGAGGAGGAGCTAGAGAAGAGATATCGCGAGAGAAGGAGAAGAGAATCGAGAGAGAGAGAGAGAGAGAGAGAGAGTCTAAATTACGCTACACTAAGACTACCTAACTGATCAAGAAGGGCTTCAAAGTTACGCAAATGTCGGAAGCGCTTAAAGGGCGGCGCCCCTCAGTCTCCGGGCGATGGGAGCGCTAACAAAATTAGGTCGAAGACCGAATGCTTCTAAGTTACAGGCTCGCTATTGCTCGCCTAGAAAAAAAAAAGACACCCAATTTTCACCGAACTGACGTTGTAACACGTCTTAAGGGGAGGTTTTTAGTGAGTTTCCTAGACTTCCATCAAGCTTGAAATTACACCCCGTTGGCCCCCTTTCAAGATAAATTTGTACATTTTTCGGTAGAAAAATGTCCCGGCCGAAGGCCGGTTCCTCTTAAATTACAGGCTCGCTTTCGCTCGCCAGGAAAAAATCGACACCTAAATAACACGAAAGGTCTTAAAAGTTAAATAAATGGGGCAAAAGTTCTTAAAATCGCCAAATCAATGGGGCGAACGTCTTAAAATCTCAAAAGCAATGGAACTAAACAGGAGGGAGAAAGAGGTAAAGAAAAAAAAATCCCCTAAGTGGAAATCTCCCCTTAAGCCCTACCTCACCATTACGTAATATCATATGTTGGTTACCATTAAACGATTGTCTTAAGTTTGTAATCTACCTCCATGACTCAAAGGGGTAAATACTATGTCGGAAAAAAAAAAAAAAAAAAAAAACCCACATTGATAACATAGGTCCTTCTTAATCTAATGTTCTGCCTGAATCAAAGGAAATAAGGCGTCATGGTGCATAAGGGGTTAATATCTCCAAACTATACTCGGTTTCATTTCATCTGACGGTAAATTGCTATCTCTTCATACTGATTACTCCGTTATTACTCCGCTATTACTCCACTATTACTCGGCTATTACTCGGCTATTACTCGGCTATTACTCGGCTATTACTCGGCTATTACTCGGCTATTACTCGGCTATTACTCGGCTATTACTCCACTATTAGGCAGGCTTTGTAGCGAAATCGGTTGTTAATTATGAACACTTATCACTAATATGAAGCAGAGACATGGTGGTAGTTTCACATTTGCCCCTTAGTTATCGAGAAATCAGTTGCTAAAGCCGGAGTCACACGAGCCCTTTTTCGAGCAATTTTTACGGGCAATTATGGTCTGGAAGCTTAAAAAAATGACACTTTATCAGAATTCAGCCTCTTAACATAATCTACCTTCAGTTTAGTTACCAATACCAGTGCGAAAATGTCCCGAAATAATAGGAGAACAAACTTGCTCATGGAAAATTGACGGGAAAAGCGCTCGTGTGACAGCGGCTTTAGGGATTCAATTTACCGTCAGATGAAATGAAACGGGGTATAGTTTAGGCTAGTTTGGGACAGGGGATTGCACTGTTAAGACTTCCGAGTCGACTAGGCAAATGTGCAGGTGCCAGCAATGACAACACATTAAGGGGGGAGGCAGTCGGGGTTTTATGGACCCCCTTCTCCCTCAAGTTTAGCATATTTGTTTTGAGATTTTAATAAGCCGTTCGTTCTATTAGTTTGTCGATTTTAAGACCTTTCGCCTCATTTCTTTGTCAATTTTAAGACCTTTCGTGCTATTTAGGTGTCAAATTTTTCCTGGCGAGCGATAACGAGTCTGTAATTTTAGAAGGACCCGGCCTTTGGCCGGGAAATTTTTCTACCGATAAATGTACACATTTATCTTGAAAGGGGGTCTACGGGGTTATATTTGAAGCTTGATGGAGGTCTAGCGAGGAAAAACTAAAAAATATATATGAATTAATTGATACATAGACCAAAAACCAAACACTATCCCCTTAAATGGTTAAACCTGCGGCAAATAATAGTAAAGAAGTGGGAAGAGTGGAGTTAAAAGAAGAAGAAGAAGAAGAGTCGGTTAATCTCGGTGGTGTATATATATAATTAGCTGGTGCCTGGGAACCGAACTGCGTGGCTCGCTCCTCACTCCCCAACGACAGCCATTTTGGAGTTACATGGTTATTCCGTTTGTATTAACCCTTTGAGTACCAGCGACGTGTGTTATATTAACCCTTTGAGTACCAGCGACGTGTGTTATATTAACCCTTTGAGTACCAGCGACGTGTGTTATATTAACCCTTTGAGTACCAGCGACGTGTGTTATATTAACCCTTTGAGTACCAGCGACGTGTTATATTAACCCTTTGAGTACCAGCGACGTGTGTTATATTAACCCTTTGAGTACCACCGACGTGTGTTATATTAACCCTTTGAGTACCAGCGACGTGTGTTATATTAACCCTTTGAGTACCAGCGGACGGTGTGACGTACCAGCGACGTGTGTTATATTACCCTTTGAGTACCCAGCCGACGTGTGTTATATTAACCCTTTGAGTACCAGCGACGTGTGGTTATATTAACCTTTGAGTACCAGCGACGTGTGTGTTATATTAACCCTTTGAGTACCAGCGACGTGTGTTATATTAACCCTTTGAGTACCAGCGACGTGTGTTATCTTTTTATTAACCCTTTGAGTACCAGCGACGTGTGTTATATTAACCCTTTGAGTACCAGCGACGTGTGTTATATTAACCCTTTGAGTACCAGCGACGTGTGTTATATTAACCCTTTGAGTACCAGCGACGTGTGTTATATTAACCCTTTGAGTACCAGCGACGTGTGTTATATTAACCCTTTGAGTACCAGCGACGTGTGTTATATTAACCCTTTGAGTACCAGCGACGTGTTATATTAACCCTTTGAGTACCAGCGACGTGTGATATATTAACCCTTTGAGTACCAGCGACGTGTGATATATTAACCCTTTGAGTACCAGCGACGTGTGATATATTAACCCTTTGAGTACCAGCGACGTGTTATATTAACCCTTTGAGTACCAGCGACGTGTGTTATATTAACCCTTTGAGTACCAGCGACGTGTTATATTAACCCTTTGAGTACCAGCGACGTGTTATATTAACCCTTTGAGTACCAGCGACGTGTTATATTAACCCTTTGAGTACCAGCGACGTGTTATATTAACCCTTTGAGTACCAGCGACGTGTTATATTAACCCTTTGAGTACCAGCGACGTGTGTTATATTAACCCTTTGAGTACCAGCGACGTGTTATATTAACCCTTTGAGTACCAGTGACGTGTTATATTTTAATGCTAGGTATATTTAGACGATGTTGTGCAGCTTAGGCAGGATCTGCGGTAGTTAAAACGGTTGGCTGAGGTAGTGTGAAGCCTTATTATTGCTAGAGGTCCTTCCCGAGCCGATTAAAATCGTCTAATCATTGCCAGAATATAAATAAAAGAATGTCACCGGTACTGCACGGGTTAAGGGGAGGTTTCTAGTTTGTTTCCTACTCCTCCAGCAATCTTAAAATGTCACCCCCTTGACCCCCTTTAAGATAAATTTGTACATTTTTCGGTAAAAATGTCCCGGCCGAAGGCCGGTTACTCTTAAATTACAGGCTCGCTATCGCTCGCCAGGATAAAATCGACACCTAAATTGCACGAAAGGTCTTAAAATTGACTGAATGGGGCGGAAATTCTTAAAATCACCAAACTAATGGGGCAAACGTCTTAAAATCTCAAAAACAATGGGGCTAACCATGAGGGAGAAAGGGGTCAAGACAAAAATCCCTCAAGTGGAGACCTCCCCTTAATTTCACTCCAACACCAAACCCCTCCAAAAGAAATTAATGAAAGAAAGCATGTGATCCTACCGGTTTAGATGCTTATGCTCTGGGTGTGGTGTCCCGAGTTCGATTCCCGGGAGGATCATATGCTTTCATTAATTTATTCAAGTTCATTGAGATTAATGTTAAGAACGGGGTGATCATTAATACCCTATTCCAAGCAAATGGCATTCTTGAACATTAACCTCTCTAACTTACAAACGGCTAGAGTTATCGAGCTATATTATGTCTACCATTTGGGAAGGGACAGCCAGGGAATAGGTGAGGAAGTGAACAACTCATTTGCTCTGGCCCTTTTTGAGTTACAGAGGTTAGGGCTCACAATTTCTGGACTACCTAATTGGAACAGGGTATGGTTCACTTTTTGGGCGATTTTGGCATGTATTCATTATTTTTCTAGTTTCCTCCCTAGACCTCCATCAAATTTAAAAATACATCCATTAGATCCCCCTTCTAGATTAATTTGTACATTTTTCGGTAGAAAAATGTCCCGGCCAAAGGCCGGTTCTTCCAACATTACAGGCTCACTATCGTTCGCCAGGGAAAAATATCGACACCTAAATAGAACGAAAGGTCTAAATATTGACTAAGAAATCGGGCGAAAGGTCTTCAAATTGACTAACTAATGGGGCAAACATCTTAACATCTGAAAACTAATGGGGCTAAACATGAGGGAGAAAGTGGTCCAGAAAATCGGCCCATCCCCCCTTAACACTTTGAAAATTGTGAGGCGTTTTGACAGTGTATTCTGGCCAATATAAAACGATTACATTTAAATTAGGAAGAGTGCATTGAGTTAATTAAGATAGTCTCAACCCTTTTCATTCCCACAGACCCTTCCAAAGCTATATATTATCGTCTCGTGAAGGAGTCACAAAAGCATTATACTGTATTTACGAATGACGCACATTGAGGCTTACGAAGACTCGAGCTCATAAAGATTTACTTTCCTTGAGCTTTTCGTCCTAGGCCTAACATAACGCAGGCTAATATCGTTAGTTAAAATAGAACTTCAGAGGTTATCCACCTTTCTGGATTATTATATCACTGTAAGTCGAGAATAGCGTCAGGATTGGAGCCCCTTCTCGAGAACTCCAGTCCCTTGAATGGTGGATAAAACCAGATAATGTATGGGACCAATATGGCGGAGATGGTCGAATTGTTGTCATAGAGGGTATCCGTCTAGCTGGTTGTCGCCCCCCCCCCCCCCCTTACCGTCAGTTTATGGGGAAGTGTGAGGTTGTTGTGCTTTGATGGGAGGGGGGGGGGGGGGCACATGGGGTGCTGGGAAGGGCCAGTTGTGTGTGGGGGGATGAGTTGGAGAGGGGGGGGGGGGTAGGGGCAGATAGGTGTTGAAGGGGGGGGAGAGGGGGGATAGGAGGCATATGGGGGGCTGGGTAGGGGCAGATGTGTGTGTGGGGGGGATGAGGTGGAGGGGGAAGGTTTTTAAGATCCTGGGAGAGCTATAAGAACACGTGAGGCATAATATCTCAACTACCCCCCAGGCAAATAATTCTACCCCTTGCCTTCTCCCGCGACCTCTTCTCCCCCCCCCCCCCGCATACCATGGTGCCCTAGAACTGCTTTCATTGGGAGAATGTATTGGCAAAGGATCATCAGTTCATTTCTAAGCAAAATGTAGGAGAGAGAGCGAGAGAGAAAGAGACCACTGAACTTTATTGCAAGAGCAAGAGAGAGAGAGAGAGAGAGCAATGCCACTTAACTTTTTTTGCATGGGGGTGAAGGGGGCACTTAGCTTGGCGTCTGTCGCCTTAGTAGCTTCTTCTTCTGCCCTACCACCTATCTTAGCTTTATTGTACACTATCTTAGCTTTATTGTATCTTAGTTTTATTGTACACTATCTTAGCTTTATTGTACACTATCTTAGCTTTAGTGTATACTATCTTAGCTTAATTGTATCTTAGTTTTATTGTACACTATCTTAGCTTTATTGTACACTATCTTGGCTTTATTGTACACTATCTTGGCTTTATTGTACACTATCTTAGCTTTATTGTACACTATCTTGGCTTTATTGTACACTATCTTGGCTTTATTGTACACTATCTTGGCTTTATTGTACACTATCTTGGCTTTATTGTACACTATCTTAGCTTTATTGTACACTATCTTGGCTTTATTGTACACTATCTTGGCTTTATTGTACACTATCTTAGCTTTATTGTATCTTAGTTTTATTGTACACTATCTTAGCTTTATTGTACACTATCTTGGCTTTATTGTACACTATCTTGGCTTTATTGTACACTATCTTAGCTTTATTGTACACTATCTTGGCTTTATTGTACATTATCTTGGCTTTATTGTACACTATCTTGGCTTTATTGTACACTATCTTGGCTTTATTGTACACTATCTTGGCTTTATTGTACACTATCTTGGCTTTATTGTACACTATCTTGGCTTTATTGTACATTATCTTGGCTTTATTGTACACTATCTTGGCTTTATTGTACATTATCTTGGCTTTATTGTACATTATCTTGGCTTTATTGTACACTATCTTGGCTTTATTGTACATTATCTTGGCTTTATTGTACACTATCTTGGCTTTATTGTACATTATCTTGGCTTTATTGTACACTATCTTGGCTTTATTGTACACTATCTTGGCTTTATTGTACATTATCTTGGCTTTATTGTACACTATCTTGGCTTTATTGTACACTATCTTGGCTTTATTGTACACTATCTTGGCTTTATTGTACACTATCTTGGCTTTATTGTACATTATCTTGGCTTTATTGTACATTATCTTGGCTTTATTGTACACTATCTTGGCTTTATTGTACACTATCTTAACTGTATTGTTCACTATCTTAGCATTATTTCACTTAGATTTGTTGTACACTCGCTTAGCTCTCTCTCTCTCTCTCTCTCTCTCTCTCTCAAACATATTTATTGTACAGTTTCTTAGCTTTGTTACTCTTTTAGCTATGTTCACTCTTAGCTTTGTTGTTCACTCTTAGCTTTGTTTTCTTAGATTTAATTAGTATACCCTCTCTTCGCTTGGCTAGCTGCTTCTTATCAACAAGCTGAGATTAAATATAATGTTATGCCATTGAAGGTCATTTACCCAGTCGTATGTGCTTTACTGCTTCGAATCTTTGAAGGTTCACCTGTTGTCTCGAACCATTTGGCTCAGATGATCACAACTCTCTCTCTCTCTCTCTCTCTCTCTCTCTCTCTCTCTACAGTATATATATATATATATATATATATATATATATATATATATATATATATATATATATATATAAACTGTATGTATACTGTATAAGATTTTGCGTGTTGGTAAATTGTGCTTAGCTTCGTCCTTACTTTCCCACTCAGCCCCACTCCCCACCTACCCCCGCCTACCACCACACCCACCATAACTCACCCACCCCCACACCCCCACCCACCCCCACCCCCACCCCCGTCTCTTGGCACCCCTCCCTCACATGTTTGGCTCTGCTTGCTGGCCTCCTGAGCTTGATCCTCGAGGCCTGCCTTTATAAAGCACCACCACCAGGAGTTGTCTGTGTGTGTGTTAAGTTCAAAGGCATTTTGTCTGTTGGTTGCGTCTTCCCTTTCACCGGCTGAGTTGCAGGAGAAAGAGTCATACTATATAGATGCCCAGAATGCACAGACCAAGATGTAGAGAGTAGTACTGGTACAGTACTCTTCAAAGGAGTACAAAGGAAATCAAGCAACAACAGGTACAGACCTTGCGGCAATCCCTACAATGTAGTGGGCAAAGAGAACTACTGAGTGTCCATAGAATATTACAACAAATTATATATATATATATATATATACTGTATATAATACAAAGTGAGAGAGAGATTAGATAACATGAGTCCTAAGAAGATGGAATGGAATAGGAAGAGATGGAACAGACGAGAGAATGTGACACACACACACACACACACACACACACACACACACACACACACACACACACACACACACAGATAATTGTGTTAAAAGAGAACACAAGAGTAAAGACACTGGTGGGCGAACATTGTCAAACCTCCTGGGGGGGGGGGGGGGGGTTGTTGTTAAGCCCAGAGAAGAAGAGGAAGACTTAGGAGGTTGAAATTAGAAGTGTGCGTGTGTGCGCGCGTGTGTGTGTGTATGTGTCTGTGTGTGTGTGTGTGTGTGTGTCGCTTGCTTGAATGCTTGTGGGGTGACAGGGAAGTGAGCAAGCTGGTGAGGAACTTTTTGTAGATGGAAAATGGCCTAATTATTATAGAACCTTTGCGTTCATTATATTATACTTAGCTTTGCTGGTAATTTAAAGCTATTTAATTGTCGTGGGGTATTTTATAGAGCTTATAATTAAGTCGTGAGGTACGGTTGGCTAAATAAGTCATGTCTCCGCTGTCCTTACGTTTTGCTCGCCGTGTGCTGTATTAATGTCTGTCAGATGTCTAATAAAGTGTGTAAATATAGGAACACGTTTATATATCTCACTCGAAACGATGAATTAATGCTTAGATAGTGCGGATACCAATTAGTGATCGAAATATACTTGGTGCCGCGACATCACTAGTTTGTGCAACTGTACTTATTATTATAGCTTATAAACCTACCTGATCATCTGTCTAATAATTGTTTAGATTCACTTTACCATTCCCTTTTTTTTTTTTTTTTTTTTTTTTTTTTTTTTTTTTTTTTATACTACAACTTGGCCTTACACGAAATAACATATGTATTAAGGGGAGATGGGTCGTTTTTCTAGACCCCCTTCTCCCTCATGCTTAGCCCCATTTGTATTTGAGATTTTAAGACGTTCGGCCCATTAGTTAGGTGATTTTAAGACCTTTCGGCCTTTTTCGTTTTTCAATATTAAGACCTTTCGTGCCATTTAGGTGTCGAATTGTTTTCATAGCGAGCGATAGGAGCCTGTAATTGTTGGAGAAATCGCCCTTCGACCGGGACAATGTTTTCTATCGAAAAATGTACAAATTAATATCGAAGGAGGATATAATGGATGTTTTTCTAAGTTTGATGGAGGTCTAGGGAGGAAACTAAAAAAAGATACTAAATATATGAAAAAATATACCCTTCCCTCTTAATGTACCGTAGTCGAGTCGGCCTAATTGTGTGTTCTAAATATTGTGTCAAGGCAGGGAGTTGACGGGAGGTTATCGTCAGGGAGGCGAACCAGGCCGAGTTATACAGAGTTACACAGAATAATAGAGTTATACAGAGTTACACAGAGTTATACAGAGTTATACAGAGTTATACAGAGTTACACAGAGTTATACAGAGTTACACAGAGTTATACAGAGTTATACAGAGTTACACAGAGTTACACAGAGTTACACAGAGTTATACAGAGTTGCACAGAGTTATACAGTTACACAAAGTTACACAGTTACACACAGTTACACACAGTTACACACAGTTACACAGAGTTACACAAAGTTACACAGTTACACAAAGTTACACAAAGTTACACAAAGTTACACAAAGTTACACAGTTACACACAGTTACACACAGTTACACAAAGTTACACAAAGTTATACAGAGTTATACAGAGTTACACAGTTGTACAGAGTTATACAGAGTTACACAGAGTTATACAGTTACACAGAGTTATACAGAGTTATACAGAGTTACATAGATACTCAGACCACCCTTGCGGTCCCTAGTAGGTGGTCCGGCCTTAATATTACTACACGGGGAAAGTTTATAGTAGAAAAATAGGACAGCAAAGTAGAAGGCTCACACTACAATAACGTGTCAGACATATCCATTAGCAACCAATGGGGAATATATATCTATACAAATATCTGAGGCAAAGCGTGAAAACAGTAGTTTAATTAGATACAAACATCACTGGAATTTATTTAAGGGATAGAACTATCTCAAAAAGCATGATTATATGGAAACAGTGAGAAATGACGTCGCTATGATTATAAATAAATTTCATAACTTCCCCCCAAGATCGGTGATAATGAATATATACAATATAAATATACAGTATATATATATATATATATATATATATATATATATATATATATATATGTGTAATTGTTTATATTTTTATTTAGTTAGTTATTTACTTGGAAAATTTATAGGGTAGTATATTATTAGGAAAACACTGGAATATAAAAGAACAAAACAGCAATTCATGTGGGCGTTTACAGATATAATATAATAATACTTAAATGAAAAGAATACGAGTAAAACAAAAAATAAGTACATAGGAACAGCAAAGTCATTTATGTGTACGAAAACTGCGAACGGCGCAAAAAAGAGCATCACCGAAGAACGCTTAAAAACTCGGGCATATGTTTTAATTAGCGGCCAAGTAATGAAACGAGGACGATAATGATAAAACATGGAGAATAAATTAGATAATTGTTCGGGGGAGGCCATTTTATCTTAAGGGGGTAGTGTTTGTTTTTCTATAATTATATTTATCTATTAATAAATGTGTCAGCTTCCTCGCTAGACTTCCATCGACCTTAAAAAAACACCACCTACTGTAGACTCCCTTTCAAGATAAATTTGTACATTTTTCGGTAATCCTGGCCGAAGGTCGGTTCCTTCTAAAACTAGAGGCTCGCCATAGCTCGCCAGGAAAAAAATCGACATGTAAATGGCACGAAAGGTCTTAATATTTACAAAGAAATGCGGTGAAAGGTCTGAAAATCGCCAAACTAACGGAACGAACGTCTCAAAACTAATACGCTAAGCACGAGGGAGAAGGGGGACCAGAAAAAACGACCCTTCTCCCCTCAAGTATTTTTTCCGCGTAATGGTAAGTTTTGTTGTAGACGCAATTATATCGCGTTGGGTTATTAATATTTACGGTCCGAAGGTATTATATTTATTCCTGGTTTAATGATGGGATTTTGTTTATTTGATTTTTGTCTTCTTTAATGATGGTATTTCTCAAGATTTTTTTTTTTTTTTTTTTTTTTTTTTTTTTTTTTTTTAAATTGTTACCGGTATTTATATAACGTTTTCCTCTCTGATTTGTTTTTTATTTTGTTATTGTTATTTACAGTATATATATAATGTTTTCCTTGTTTAATGATGGCATTGCTGTTGGAGTTTTATTTGATACCTTTCCTTATTTTGTTTCCTCGTTTAATAATGATATTGCTTTAGGAGGATTTGTTTTGTCACACTGGTATGTTTGAATGATAATTACAAATGGTTGAGATTGTAGATATTGTTTTTGTAATAGTATTCGGCATGATGCATTTGACAGAATATGATGATGATAATAGAGAAGTCATTTGATGCATAATTTGTATATTAGCAAACCGTGCTGAATAGTTTATATCGGCTTAGTTGACCCTTTGAAGCTCTGACGCGTTTTAGCATTTTATTTTGGCTATCATTAGACGATTTTATGCAGCTTAGGAAGGATCTGTGGGTATTAAAATGGTAAATACTATCTCAATCAACCCTTTGACTTCGATATACCGTTACTAATCTGAATAAAATCGTCTAATAGTAGCCAGCAACAGAACAGAAACGCGTATTGGAGCTTGAAAGGGTTAATATTGTTTTGATAACTATTAAGGGGTGGGGTGGGGGGGTACCAATATATGTCGTGTGCTCTCATTTATTCCTTATATATTTGGGTTTTTGTTTATGTATTGCCCGTCAAATGGTGGTCCCGGGGCAAAAAATAATCTGCCTTCATAATAGGATTGTGTTCTTAATGTTGGTGGTGATTGTGGTTGCGGGTTGGAGGTGTTTTTATGTGTGGTTGTTGATTGTTTTTGGAGTGATTTGGGCTGTGATTGTGTGATTGTTTTTGTTTGTTTTTTTATTGGCCTCTGGTGGTGATTCTTGCTCTGGTTTGGAGGTGTTTTTGTGTGTGATTGTTGATTGTTTTTGTAGTGATTTGGGCTGTGATTGTGTGATTGTATTTTGTTTTATTCGTTGGTGGTCTATGTGGGTGATTGTGGCTGCGGTTTGGAGGTATTTTTTAGTGATTGTAGCTGTGGTTTATAGGTATTTTTGAGTGATTTGGGCTGTGATTGTGTGATTGTATGGAAAGGGGTGTTCATTCCGCTCTGACACCGCTGCCTGATAATAATAATAATAATAATAATAATAATAATACAACTAATAATAATAATAATCATAATAATAATGGCCTTGCTTGTGTATAGCGGACGTGACAGAAGCAAGCAAGCAGTTTAGATACACATGTGGTCATAGATCACACACACACACACACACACACACACACACACACACACACACACACACACACACACACACGGCCCAGCTGAGACACAGACACACACAAAGACGAACGCACGCAAGCATGCACTCGGAGGGTATTAGGATCCCTTCAACCACACACACACACACACACACACACCCACCCACCCACCCACCCACCCACCCACACCCCCCACCCACCCACCCACACCCACACCCACCCACACCCACACCCACACACACACACACACACACCCACACACACACATTCCTTTTCACGCACATGCACTCTCACACACACATACACCCACGCACACTACATACGCACATGCAGTCACCAGCTCAGAGGATCGGCATGAAGGGTGCTTGCCAAGGTGCTCTCTCTCTCTCTCTCTCTCTCCTTCCTTATTTTCAGCACTAATATGTAATTCACTAGTATATAAGATTTTCATTTCCTGCTCACATATTCACAAGAAGCCAAAGCGCGCGCGCGCGCACACGCACACACACACACACACACACACACACACACAGACCCACACACACACCACACACACACACAAACACACACACACACACACACACACACACACACACACACACACACCTGAGAGACCACAAGTATACATATATACATACCAAAGAGCTCCTGCAGACTTCACTATCTGGGTAACGCTCAACAAGATATACAATATACATTTATAAAGCTATGGAATATATTTGTTTAGTTATATTATACACATGTAAATATATAAATCCATGGCATATATATCTTTAGTCATAGTAGATACATGTAAATATAAATCCATGAATATATATGTATATATCATATTATATACAGTACATGTGAATATATAAATCCATGGAATATATATGTATTTGTTCATATTATATGCATGTAAATATATATAGCTATGGAATATGCTGTATATGTATTTAGTCACATTATATACATGTCAATATATAAATCCACGGCATATATCAGTATTTAGTCTGATTGTCGAGCATTATGTGTTGCATCGAAATATGTTGGTGGTTTTCTTGGTATAAATATATTGTAATCGTTTTGCGGTTATTATGTGTTTTGTGTTGTATATTGATGTTGTTTAATAGTTCAGAGTTTATTGATTTGGATTTTATTTGTTGAGTTTATTTGTGTATTGTCTTTATATACAGTATATATGTTTTAATTGATAGCTTTGTGTTATTGTTTTGTGTGTGTGTTTGTAAATGTGTTTTTAATAGTTTTTTGTTTGTTTTATCCTACTTGGTATTGGTACATGTGATTATTTATATCTTTATAATAATAGTTGTGTATCGTACGGTCGAATCCAGTTGCTCGCTCTCGCTCTCTCTCTCTCTCCTCACGTCAAACCTTTTCCGATCATTTTCCTATAAACGTCACATGATTTTTTGTTTTGCATATTTATTTTTCTATTCCCCCCCTCTCTCTCTATATCTTTGCCCCCCCCTCTCTCTCTCTCTCGCCTCTCTCTCTCTCTCTCTCTCTCTCTCCTCCTATCTCTCTCTCTCTCTCTCTCTCTCTCTCTCTCTCTCTCACGTCAAACCTTTTCCGATCATTTTCCTATAAACGTCACATGATTTTTTGTTTTGCATATTTATTTTTCTATTCCCCCCTCTCTCTATATGTTTCGCCCCCCCCCCCTCTCTCTCTCTCTCTCGCTCTCTCTCTCTCTCTCTCTCTCTCTCTCTCTCTCTCTCTCTCTCTCTCTCTCTCTCTCTCTACTGCTGTCTCTTTCACCACGCCTCCCCGTCTCTCTCTCTCTCTCTCTCTCTCTTGTTTTATGCTATACCCATCTATTTGTTTCCTATTTTATTTGTTTTCATTCCCTTATCTGTTCTGGCCATGTGATTTTTCTGTTTATTATTCTATATTTATCTTTATCTATCTCTCTGATATTTAACTTATCTTTTATGACACCTTAAATTGGTTGGCAACCTATCTAGGGTAGAGGGGAGTAAGCCATACATTAAATACCGTAGGGTGGCGTGCTTATCGATGTCACTTGCAGGTGGCGAATTCTACAATAGATACAATAGATAGATGTATATAGAAAGTTGAAAAATGCTCTCATATTTTATTACCGTACTAATATGTTGTTTTCTTTTTTCCACAGGTAAGTGTTGGGTGATTGGCGGTGTACTGTTACCTGGTGAAGGTTTACAGGTAGGTGTTAAGCTCTATAAATATCGCTTCCCGGTAGTCATAAGCCGGCGTCACACGAATCCCTTTAGCGGCAGGTGTATCGGAGTCACGGTATCCGAGCCAAAGAGTAGCTAAAACCGAGTGTACGGTTAGGAGGTCTGAGATGCGAACTACAGTCATAATGAAAGCGACAAAATCTCCCCGTTCATTTTTGGTCCCAATATTATAACCCTGGGCCTGGAACGAACCCCACTTCTTCACCCCCCCCCCCCCCCCCCCCACACACACACACCACCCCCTATTTCACTTCATCAGCTTTAGTGCCTGATGTGTGTGTGTCTGGTGAGATGTCGTATGCTTCTTGTCTTTCCTCCACCACCCTCCCCACCATCTCCACCACCAATACAACCCTCTCTCTCGCCATCATCTCCACCACCACCCCTACTGCCACTGCCATCATCATCACCACCACCTCTACTGCCACCACCATCTTCACCATCAATACAACCTTCTCCCATCATCACCACAACCCCTACTGCCATCTCCACCAATACAACCCTCTCTCCATCATCATCTCCACCACCACCCATACTGCCTACAACTTTATCTTCATCATCATCACCACCACTACCACCACCACCCCTACTGCCGCTGCCATCTCCACCAATACAACCCCATCCATCATCATCGTCTCCATCTCTATCACTCTATTTACTACAACAATAACTACACCACACAGCTACATACCAACACCAACAACAACACCCACCACCACTACTACCACCACCTCTTCATTTCTCCATTAACTATTCCCCACCACCACCACACTACTTTTCCATCACACTCTCTCACCTACCCCCTCCCACCTACCCCCCCCCCCCCTCTTACCACCACCACCAACCATTCTCCACCTCCACACCACTTTTCCATCGCCCTCCCTCCCCTACCCCCCCCCCCCCTCCTTACCACCACCACCAACCATTCCTCACCCCTACCACCACCACTTTTCCACACCCAGCAACCCCCCACCCCTCCCTCCTCCCCCTCTTCTCTCCCTCACTCCCTCCTGTCTGCGCCAAAATGGAATCTAAAGAGAGCGGGAGACGGGGGTAGGATGGATGGGGACGATATCAACAATGCTAAACCAATTGAAGCGGTCCGGTTAGCGGCAAGAAGAACGTTGACAGCCCTCACATACCTGATATATGTGGTGTGTGTGTGGGGGGGGGGGGGGGGGGGATTGTGGTGGTGGAGAGGGGAAAGGGGAAGAATTGTGGTGGAGGAGGAATGGTGGTGGTCATGGTGGTGGAGAGGGGTGAAAGGGAGAATTGTGGTGGTGGTTGAGGAGAAATGAGGGTGAATTGTGGTAGTGGTGGTGGTTGAGAGGGGGGAGAAGGGGAAGAATTGTGGTGGTGGTGGTGGTGGTAGTAGTGGAGAGAGGAGGATGGGGGTGGGGGACTGTGGTGGTGGAGAGTAAGAAGAATTTCGGTGGTGGTGTGGATTTAGTTGGACAGGGTTCGGTGATATATGGTGGTAGTGGTGGTGATAGGGATATTCTGGGATGTAGCGGGGTTGAGATATTGTAGATTGTACACTAAAGAGCCTAAATTACTACTCACCCATAGGAATTAGTATTGAACCCAACCGAGACACTATAATAGCTTAATGCAATACAGATGCTTCAGAACTTGGCTGAATGTTGCGTAACGTTAAGTTATACATATGCTGAAAACTGTACACTCAACGACATAAATCCGGGCCCAATATCAACCTTCGAACTGCACGGTAGATACGGTAGATATTCCCTTCGCCACATACAGTAATACCGGCGGTGATCATCTGAACTCCGTAGCGGCGACGGACGTGTTTCGGCCGTAATTCCCCGTCAATCTTCCACGTAGAGCCCGGTGTCGAACCCCAGAAGTGTCCTCGCGATTGCAAATGTCTTAATTGGCTCGAAGGACTGGAACGAAGGCAAGATCGGGTTTGACAGTCCAGGATGAATTATTACGGTGGTGGTGGCAAGTCGGATTTAAATGATGTTAGGAACTTGATGTGCGTGTGTTTTTTTGTATTATTATTATTATTATTATTATTATTATGTATTTATTTATTTTTATTTTATTTATTGTATTTATTTATTTTATTTATTGTATTTATTTATTTATTTATTTTATTTTTTTGGTGGTGGGGATTTAACCCTTTCAGTACCAGTTCTATCTTTAACTTTTTTCGGGCTACTATTACACGATTATATTCAGGCTCAAAAGGGCCTCCATCAATGATCAGGCTTTGAACTATCTCACATACCGGTACCCCTTTGAACTATCTCACATACTGGTACCCCTTTTTGCTACCACAGCTCCTCCTTAAACTGCACATAATCGTTTAAATATTGCTATAACTAAAAAAAAAAAAAAACGTCACCGGCACAGGTGTTAAATAATGTTAGGAAACTTGATGCGTGTGTGGGTGTGGGTGGGTGGGTGTGTGTGGGTGGATGGGTGGGTTTGATGGAGAGAGTAGTCTATAACGAAATGACACCCAAAGTTATCCAAGTGACGTCATTGGTGTTAGATCTAAGTGTGTGATGTGTGTTTGTGTTTGTGTGTGTGAGTGTGTTTGTGTTTGTGTTTGTGTGTGTGAGTGTGTTTGTGTTTGTGTTTGTGAGTGTGTTTGTGTTTGTGTTTGTGTGTGTGTGTGTATGTGTGTGTGAGTGATCAATTGCCTTTAAACATAGCATAGCGTCAGCGCTTCATATACTTGCGTCCATCCAACAAAATACGTCTGAGGCTCAATTGCGTTGTAATGGATACTTAAGCGTAGTTAGAAGTATGAATATGACGAACGAATTGCGGAAATTATATAAACAATTTCTACGCCGGAGATCAAATTTCTACGTCGATATAATTTAGTTTGGGAATATAATTTCTACGTCAAAAACTTACAATTTACGCCGGAAACCGGAGATACAGTCTGCTTGTTGACAATACAGTACTGATTGATTGTTGGAAATACAATGTCCACGTCTAAAAGAATATTTCAATGATAAAAATACAACCATTATGTCGGAAATATGATACCCCCTTCAGAAATACAATTGCCGTGCCATCTATACAATCTCAATGTTCAATACAGTCAGACCGTCAACAGTACTATCTAAAGTTTGGAAATACATTTCTACTCGTAAGTACTAACATTAGCGTTGGAAATATTATATCAATCTCAGACATTCAATATTAGCTTCGGAAACACAAACTCAACTACAGACATACATTATATACGGTTTCAAAGACATATTTTCATTAATTTCATCGGAAGTTTTTGGTGTTGTGGTGAAGTTAAGGGGAGATATCCACTTGAGGGACATTTTTCTGGACCCCTTTCTCCCTCCTGTTTAGCCTCATTGTTTTTTAAATTTTAAGACGTTCGCCCCATTAGTTGGATTATTTTAAGAACTTTTGCCCCATTTCTGTCAATTTGAAGACCTTTCGTTCCATTTAGGTGTCGATTTTTTCCAGGCGAGCGATAGCGAGCCTGTAATTTAAGAGGAATCGGCCTTCGGCCTGGACATTTTCTACCGAAAAATGTACACATTTATCTTGAAAGGGGGTGTAATTTTAAGATTGATGGAAGTCTAGGGAACAAACTAAAAACCTCCCATTAATAAAATATAGATTGATATAGATACTACGAACTCGGTATGGAGTTACTATATCAGATAATGTCCCTGGAGCGAGATTTCCACTTGAGGGATTTTTTTCTGGACCCCTTTCTCCCTCATGTTTAGCCCCATTGCTTTTGAGATTTTAAGACCATCGCCCTAGTAGTTTGGATATTTTAAGACATTTTGCCCCATTTCTGTCAATTTTAAGACCTTTCGTGCCGTTAAGGTGTCGATTTTTTCCTGGCGAGTGATAGCGAGCCTGTAATTTAAGAGGAACCGGCAACCGATAGTATTGTTATATTTAATTTATGATAGTATTGTTATATTTTCGCGACCGCCAAACTCTTATTATATTAGCATGTTCATGTTTAGTTTATCATATGTAAAACACACACACACCCACACATACACCCACACACACACACACCCACACACACAAACCAGGAATAAAAGGGTGTCTTAAAGTTCCATGCACTCTATAAATCATTAAGGGGGCCCCACCTCGCTTGTTTCTCTTTCTCTCCCTCTCTCTTTGGCTTGTATCCATTCGGCCCCATTCAGCCTACTGTTTTAAGACGTTCACCCCCATCCAGGTGTCAATATTTTCCTGGCGAGCGGTAGCGAGCCAGCATATATATATTTTTTTGTTTTGACAAGCTAAATTTGTACATTTTTCGATAGAAAAATTTCTCCGGCGAAGCCGGATTTCTCCATACAATGCTGGCTCGTTATCGCTCGCCAGGAAGAAATTGACACCTGGATAGGGATATACGTCTTAAAACAGTTGGCTGAATTAGGCCGAATAGATACAAGCCAGGGAATGAGAGAAAAGGAGAGAAAGATAAGAAGAAAAAAAACAGGTCCCCCCCCCCCTCTTAAGTTGCATAAAATGGTGTCTAGACTTCCGTGCACACTCTGGATTAAGTTGCATGACTGAAGGCTATACTACCATGATAATATTTTGTTAAGGGGAGATGGGTCTTTTTTTCTGGTCCCCCCCTTCTTCCTCATGTTTAACCCCATTAGTTTTCACATTTCAAGACGTTTGGCTCATTGTTTGCCGATTTTAAAACCTTTCGCGAATATGAACTTTTCGTATAATTTAGGTGTCGATTTTTTCCTGGCGAGCGATAGCGAGCCTGTAATTTAAGGGGAATCGGCCTTTGGCCGGGACATTTTTCTATCGAAAAATTTACAAATTTATCTTGAAGGTAGGCCTTGGGTGGGTGTTTTTTTAAACATGATGGAGGTCTAGGGAGTAAACTAACAAAGGTACATGTATGAGCCACTAAATACGTCCAATATTAAGTTGCGTGATTGAAAACTATACATACCATGCTAATATTTTGTAAGTATGGCCATGTGGGAGCTCCGATCACGCCATTGAGGAGGAGGAGGGTGTCTGATTCATAATATACCAGGTTAAATCGGGCCTCTTTAGTATGGCATGTCGAAAGGTTGGGTGGTGCAGATTTGGGATATCGCGGTGGTGGTGGTGGTGGTTTATCGATGAGTTATGGATATAGGGAGGTTTGGGCGGGGGGGGGGGGGGGGGGTATAGAAAGCGATAGTTAGGTTATGTAAATGTTTCGCTTAAGGGAACCCACCTCGCTTTTTTTTTTCCTCTTTCTCTCCCTCTCTTTTGGGCTTGTATCCATTCGGCCCCATTCAGCCTATTGATTTGCTTATTTATTAAATTTTCGTACGGTATATTTTTATTATTATTTTGTGTTCCTACCTATACCTCCATCAAGCTTAAACAACACCCCCAAGACCCCCTTCAAGATAAATTTGTACATTTTTTCGATAACAAAAAATGTCCCGGCCGAAGGACGGTTCCTCTTGAATACAGGCTCGCTATCGCTCGCTTTTTTTTTTTTTTTTTTTTTTTTTTTTTTTCTATATTCCAACTTACTTCCTCTCGGGCATAGGCTGAGAGCCTTAACATTCACCGCTTTACAATGAACAGTGAAGCCCGTGAGGTCTTGTTCCAGTCTAGGGAGTGAGACATGTGAAGCACGTAGAGTACAACGAGCACCTGCCATCTTGCCTTCACATGAGGCACGGTGCTCACTCATTGCCCGAAACGACCCCATCTCTGAAGCCACCTCGTTCCCGTGCTTCACTGTCTCACCCACTACACTCGGACTCTCACACTTACATACACACAACGCCACCTGTTGAGCAGATAACTCACCAGGCATTGCACCCCTATAGCATATTTTGAATATGGGAATGTTCATACAGTGCTATTTAATCAGGGAACAATGAGGGTTTTTATTGACGTTTCGGTGGGCTTGTGGTAATGCACTGATACCAGGTACAGCACAAATTCCATCCCAATAATATCTTCCCATTGATACATCGGGATTTGAACCCGGGACCTTTGGATTACCAGGCCAGTGGCAAGACCACTCCACCACACCTCCCCTTGGAAGAAATTGACACGTATATTGCATGAAAGGTCTTCATATTGGTAAAAGAAAAGGGGCGACACATCTTAAAATCGCCAAACTATTGGGCCGAACCTTTTAATATCTGAAACTAATGGGGCTAAACATGAGGGAGAAGGAGTTCCAGAAAAAAAATAGCGCCCCCTTAATAAAATTGGACATATATTTTCAGGTAGTTACGTTCACTTTCATAACGTTTTTGTCAGGGGGCTTGATAATAACGTGTGTCAGGAGGCTCGGTTGTTGTGTTCACTATCACGAAACGTTTTGATAAGGAGGTGGCGTTTCAGATGACTGCGTTCACCTGCCCTTAACGTTTTGGCAGGGGGCTCGGTTGTTGCGTTCACTATCACGAAACGTTTTGATAAGGAAGTGGCGTTTCAGATGACTGCGTTCACCTTCCCGTAACGTTATGTCAGGGGCGTTCACTATCACGAAACGTTTTGATAAGGAGGTGGCGTTTCAGATGACTGCGTTCACCTGCCCTTGACGTTATGTCGGGCGTTCACTATCACGAAACGTTTTGATAAGGAGGTGGCGTATCAGATGCCTGCGTTCACCTGCCCTTAACGTTTTGTCAGGGGCGTTCACTATCACGAAACGTTTTGATAAGAAGGTGGCGTTTCAGATGCCTGCGTTCACCTGCCCTTAACGTTTTGTCAGGGGGTTGGGTCGTTGCGTTCGCTGAGACGTTACGGAGCGTGTATGAGCAGGGTCTTGGTCATTAGTTATGCTATTGTCGAGGAAGAGTGGAAGGAAGGGTTTGGTATGGGGTCCTGTATGCCCTTAAGGGAGCTCACCTCGCTTTTTTGTTTTTATCTTTCTCTCCCTCTCTCTTTGGCTTGTCGATTTTTTCCTGGCGAGCGATAGCGAGCTTGGGAAATTTGTCTACCGAAAAATGTACACATTTATCTTGAGGGTGGGGGGGGGGGGGATCTAGGGGGTGTTTTTATAAGTTTTAGAGAGGTCTAGCGAAACTAAAGGATATATGAATAAATTAATTATCGTAATAGACCAACAAAAAAGCCACTTGCCCCTTAAAACAGCCACTTGCCCCTTAAAACAGCCACTTGCCCCTTAAAACAGCCACTTGCCCCTTAAAACAGTCACTTGCCCCTTAAAAGTCACTTGCCCCTTAAAACAGTCACTTGCCCCTTAAAGTAATCATACACAACGGGAATTATCCATTTAAAGCCTCACCATCAACAACTTGATCGATACAAATACTGTACTTTTAGCGGTATGCATAAATGTTCAACTTAATATATTCAAACAACTAAATTACAGTAGCTTACTATAATTATTTAATGAATAAATGTTCAACTTAATATAACCAATTCAAATAATTAATTTAGCTTACTATCATTAATGAATAGATGTTCAACTTAATGTAACCAATTAAAATAACTAATTTAGCTAACTATAATTATTTAACATTGCCATAATGATAGACTCAAACATTAATAACTTCATTACAAAGAACAAACTTAATATAATAAATTGAAATAACTAAATTAGCTTACTATCATTATAATTACAGACTCAAAAGATTAATACCTTCATTAACCAAATAAAATAACCCGTACTGTAAGATCTAGCTCCAAACACCTTAGAGGACATTTGCTATTTTAAGTGTCAGCATTATTATAAAAAAAAAAAAAAAAAAAAAAAAAAAAAAAAAATAATAATAATAATAATAATAATAATAATAATAATAATACCACCACTAATTCTAACAATGACTTACCTTACTATCATCATTAACTCATCAATAACATCCATATCTTAGCAACATCACTAACCTCATTACTAAGAACAATAAACTGTGCATTAAGATCCAGCTGCCCCCCCCCCCCTCCCACACACACACACACACACACAGAAGGTTACCCCTACAGAGAACAGTTGGGGTACTCTAAACAAGGCTAGGGTAACGCGATACTACTGTTTACATACCATTTCTGCCCAAGGAAAGGGGGCCAGAGCACGGTCGTCTATATTTTACTACATCTAGAACGATATACAGACCTGGGGCTAGAACAAGAGAGGAATAAAGATGGATAGATAGATAGATAGATAGATAGATAGATAGATAGATAGATAGATAGATAGATAGATAAACAGAAAGACAGACAGACATATAGATAGATAGATAGCATGGACAATCGTACTGACTGTAGATGGTTCGAGCCCCGCTGAGAGGAAAACATCTAGTAGCTTACGTGTATTTGTGAGGTATGCATAAAGCCAAATTATATATATATATATATATATATATATATATATATAATCTAACACTCATAGCTATCACACACCCATATAGATCATTCCGTATAAAACCCTACTGCCTATCTTATAACACGCTACCCCTTCTGCCCCCGCCCTCCCTCCCACACCTTACACCCCCCCCCCCTCCCCCCTCCACCCTTTATACCCATACTGCATACCCATCTTGGCAGCTACCCGGTGTTGGTTTAGCTGGCGAACTCTTGGCTTTAGCTGGCTGGGGTGTTTATCATTGCCAAGCTAGAGTTACGGCGGTGTCGATGAATTTATGTTTGTGAGAGAGAGAGAGGGAGAGGGGAGGGGAGGGAGAAGGAGGGAATTGAGTGTTTGTAACTTTGTATGATTGTGTATGCATATTTGTATCGTGTGTTCTTTTAGTGTGCAAGAGTATATTTCTGTTAGAGAGAGAGAGAGAGAGAGAGAGAGAGAGAGAGAGAGGGGGGGGGATGTAACATCAGAGGGAGTAGGGTGATGAAGAAGAGAAATTATGTGGTGGCGAAAAAGTTGTGATGTTAGAGAACCGTTTCGCTGACAGGATGGAGCGTTTACGATGTTTACCTTAAAGTATGGCTGGTTTTTTAAAGTGGGTACGTGTGAGAGAGGGAGAGAGAGAGAGAGAGAGAAAGTTAGTTAGTTAGTTTGAGATATTTAGCGAATGAGTGTTAATATGTAACTTGCGATTTTTTTTTAGAGTGACTCATTTTGACAGTTATTCCGGCTAGCATTAGATGATTTTAGAAAGTTCAGGAAGGATCTGTTGGAGTTATAAGGGTAAAAACGATCTCAATTAACTCTCCAACTTTTATAAACATATCCGAATCTGAATAAAATCGTCTCATAATAGCCAGAAAACAGAAAATGAATGCGTAATCGGGTCTTCAGAGCGAGAAGTAAGTCAGTGGGAAGGAATGCGAATAAGCATGAATTTGTGTATGTGCGTATGTATTTATGTGCGTCTGTGTATAGGCCTAATGTAGATATCATGTAGATATCTGTATTCGTGTACGCTCATGTGTAGGTAGTGTAGTGTATGTGCAACAATGGCGTTTTGTGTACGTAACTTTTGTTGTATTTATTTTCCCTTTGTACACATGTGAGCCAAAGATGTGTATGTATAGATGCAGGTAGTTATGTAAGCAGTGTGTGTGTGTGTGTGTGTGTGTGTGTGTGTGTGTGTGTGTGTGTGTGTGTGTGTGTGTGTGTGTGTGTGTGTGTGTGTGTGTGTGTGTGTGTGTGTGTGTGTGTGTGTGTGTGTGTGTCGGTGTGTGTGTGTGTGTGTGTGTGTGTGTGTGTGTGTGTGTGTGTGTGTGTGTGTGTGTGTGTGTGCTACTCAGTTACTTGTTCGTCAAGGGGAATCCACGCAATGCGAGCTAAGCTCATTATTATCGCGCCTCCTTAACTGGGAATGTATTGCGTGAAATGCATGTAAGTGTTTTATGTACTGTTGGAATGGCTGTGGATGTGTGTGTAGTCTGTATTTTAGCCAATTGGCGACATTGGAAACGAAGGCTTAGGGTGGATCTGTATGGTACCATTCTCACTATAGACGGTACCGTCTCGCCCGAAGGCTTAGGTAGCCATCAGCTTAGGTGAACCATATGATACCCATCTCGCCTTGTACCAGTTTTGCCAACCCCAGATGGGACGTCACAACGTCGTCCACTTATTCCAGGTACCTATTTACAGCTAGGTGAACTGAGGCTAACACATGAAAGGACACAAGCCCAATTTGTCTCCGCCCGGCCGGGGATTGAACCCCCGACCCCTCGTGTGTGAGACGAGAGCTCTACCTACTAGGCTACGGGCTGTGTGCGTGTGTGCGTGTGCGTGTGCGTGTGTGTGTGTGTGTGTGTGTGTGTGTGTGTGTGTGTGTGTGTGTGTGTGTGTGTGTGTTTACAGTACCCCCCATATGTTAGTACACACACACACGGAACGTTTGAGATACAGCCACCAGAAACATGACATCTTTGCTATGATAAAGGTTGATGTTTGTGATAGTGATGAGATGGGGGTTTTGGTGATGTGTGTGATGATAGTTGTGATGTATGGATAAGGTGAATAGTCTATGGTAATGGTTTTGAAAATATTGATGAGGATTCGTAAAGCTGGTGATGGAGGTAATATGTTAATATAATTTGATTCTTATTTGTGTTTTCATAACAATGATTAAGACCTGTTTATTAATATAACCCATTTATAAAGAACTTTAAATATATCCTTCACTATCCTTTCTACCCGTAATATATATATATATATATATATATATATATATATATATATATATATATATATACCGGTATATGTATATAATGTTTTCTATGTAAATTTGTAACCCTCTCTCCCCCTGCCAATCCTTCTCCCTTACCCTCAGGTCATTGAGTCTTGACTGGAGGAGGCTCAACTCTGTGTGTGCGTGTATGTAGGTGTCTACGTGTGTCTGTGTGTGCGTGTATGTAGGTGTCTACGTGTGTGTGTGTGTGTGTGTATTTGTACGCGTGGGTATTCAGGTGTGTGCGTGTGATTTGGCTTATATCTATTCCATGTTTGTATATTGATGTACCGTATCTAAATGTATCTTATTTATCTATAATGGTAACTATGTGATAGAGATAGATGAATAATATTGTGTGTGTATGTGTTGGTAGTGTTTATATTTGCTTCTGAAGTATAAGTGTACAGTACTTCTATATTAGTGTGACAAATTGCCAGCTGCAGCGTGTACTTCCTCCCCATCGTTTCCTGACTGCTTGAGAGTATATGTACAGAACGCTGCTCGAGTGTGTGTGTGTGTGTGTGTGTGTGTGTGTGTGTGTGTGTGTGTGTGTGTGTGTGTGAGACTGTGAACATGTCTCCCTGTGTGTGTACTTTATATTATAATTAAAAGAGGTGTTAAGTGAGAGGCATTGTGAGAGGCGCGAGAAGTTCACTGTGTGTGTGTGTGTGTGTGTGTGTGTGTGTTGGTGAGGAAGGGGTAAGGTGGAGGGGAGGAGGTGGAGGTGTTTGTGACAATATTTACAGGAGCTTCAAGATCGCGCGAGGGGGGGGGTGGGTTATTGAGGTTGTATGTGGAGATAGAGGGAGTGCGGATGAGGGGGAGGGGGGGGGGGGGTGATTAGCAGAGTAGCGCGTAGATAAGGTGGGAGTATAGCTAATGTTTGTTTACAGAGGCATTGTGAAAGAGGGATAGAATAATATATATATATATTACATTAAAGATAGAAATATCAAGTTGTCTTTATTATCGTATATGAATAGCTAAAATGTTGGTTTATAGTTCAAATTATGTCTAGAAGTGATTATATGGCCAAAACATTACTATGCATGTTAATGTTCTATTCCTTCAAGTCTTCACAAATATATTGCTCCAGTTTGACGCCCAGAGAAAGATTATTATATAGATATAGATATAGATATAGATATACAGTATATAAGTAGGAACTTATATCTAGAAAGATTGATCTATGCAAATTTTTAAAAGCAAACCAATTTCCCTTGCAAAGATTATAAAAGATCAGCATTGTAAGGGCATTAGGAATATACATTATGGGAGAGAGAGAGAGAGAGAGAGAGAGAGAGAGAGAGAGAGAGAGAGAGAGAGAGAGAAGGAAGTGGAGTAGGTAGGTGTGTGTGTGGGGGGGGGGGGATGGGTAGTGTAGAGAACCTTCATTAATCATGCCCTTTTTAATTCTGTGCCCTCTATTGTTCCCACCCAGTCTCTCTCTCTCTCTCTCTCTCTCTTTCTCTCTCTCTCTCTCTCTCTCTCTCTCTCTCTCTCTCTCTTTCTCTTTCTCTTTCTCTTTCTCTCTCTCTCTCTCTCTCTCTCTTTCTCTTTCTCTTTCTCTCTCTCTCTCTAATTTAGTTCTAACAGTGCAAGGTCTGTGTAGTCAGTGTATCTATGTAACTCATTCATAAACCTATACAGTGTATATATATATATGTGTATATATAGAGAGAGAGAGGAAGTATGGAATCACTCGCCTGGAACAATAATGGGAGGGAAGTGTAAAAATAGATTGGTATCGACAGATATTAGAAAGGGAGTACAAGATAATATCTCTCTCTCTATCTATCTATCTATCTATTGTATATTATAATCTATGCATCTTCTGTCTGCCAAAGAGTGTGCAAACATTTCTCATATACAAATAGAGTTCATATTTCGTCCTTTACACCTTTCATTTTCATTATAACGTCTGTAAAAGCCAATTCCCCCATTGACATGATTATTACAACATAAACATCAACTAGTCACGTGTTCCTCGGTTACTACGTCCATTCATCATAACGCGAGAACCGACACCGCAACCCTTTTTCCTACTTTTCAGCTAAATTATATTATGCTAATGAGTCGCGGTGAAATATCTGCATTAAATATTAGCATCATTAATATTGGACCGACGCTTGACTCTCCAAACATGATGTGAAAGAGTGGGTGTATATGCTTACAGACGGTCCCAATTTGTTATAAGCCATCATGTTTAGCATAATACTTTTCGAGATTTTTAAGATGTTCGTTCCTTTAGTTTGGCGATTGGGAGACCTTTCGCCTCATTGTTTTGTCAATGTTAAGACCTGTTGTGCCATTTAGATGTCGATTGTTTCCTGGCGAGCGATAGCGAGCCTGTAATTTTTGAAGGAACCGGTCTTTGGCCGGTAAATTTTTCAGTAGAAAAATGTCAAGGCCTAAGGCCGGTTCCTCTTAAAATTACAGGCTCGCTATCGCTCGCCAGGAAAAAATCTACACCAAAATGTCACAAAAGGTCTTAAAATTGACAACGAAATGGTGGGAAAGGTGTTTAAATCGCCAAACTAATGGAACGAACGTCTTAATATGTCAAAACTATTATGCTAAACACGAAGGAAAAAGGAGTCCATAAAAAGCGAGTACTATCCCCTTAACTATTTGCTAGGATGGATGTACCCGTCAGTCTCAATTTTTTTTTTTTTTTTTTTTATTTGTGACGGTTTATTACTGCATATAATTATTTAGATTCAGGGTGTCAAACTGAAGCCATTTTGTTTTAAGACTGGCATGAATATGACAGGGAATGCAAGAAAATTAACATGGGGGGGGGGAACATTGATTTAGCCATTTGATCACTTCCTAAGACATTTGATCACTTCCTAAGACATTTGATCACTTCCTAAGACATTTGATCACTTCCTAAGACATTTGATCACTTCCTAAGACATTTGATCACTTCCTAAGACATTTGATCACTTCCTAAGACATTTGATCACTTGCTAAGACATTTGATCACTTGCTAAGACATTTGATCACTTCCTAAGACATTTGATCACTTGCTAAGACATTTGATCACTTCCTAAGACAGTTGATCACTTCCTAAGACATTTGATCACTTGCTAAGACATTTGATCACTTCCTAAGACATTTGATCACTTCCTAAGACATTTGGTCACTTCCTAAGGCATCATCTGAACTGTAGACCATAAATAGATGTCTACATAATATACAATAATTAGGACTCAAAGTAATGGACTCTACTTTCGTTCGACACCCTGTTTAGATTATTATGCAAATTCCTTTCACGGTTTGAGGTTCACTTTCTATTAGCTCGTGTGGCACCTAATTTATGTGCACCGCAATTATATACCTGGATAAATTGATCTGGTTAAGGGGAGATTTCCACTTGAGGGACTTTTTTTCTGGACTCTTTTCTCCCTCATGTTTAGCCCCATTGCTTTTCTAATTTTAAGACGTTCGCCCCATTATTTTGACGATTTTAAGAACTTTCAACCCATTTCTGTCCAATTTTAAGAACCTTTCGTGCAATTTAGGTGTTTCTCGAGATTTTATCCTGGCGAGCGATAGCGAGCCTGTAATTAAGAGGACACACGCGCGTCTCAGCCGGGACATTTTTCTACCGAAAAATTTACAAATTTATCTTGAAAGGGGGTCTAGGGGATGTAATTTTAAGTTTCATGGAGGTCTAAGCAACACACTAGAAACCTCCCCTTAAGTTATTCGAAAAATGCAGTTCCACAAGTTTTAAGTATATTCCAAACTAATTAGGGCGGATGTCTTATCATGTTTCCTCTCTTAATCATCGGCATTTATAAGCTTACATCTGAGTTTGAATATTTAAATATTAAAGAGGGTAAAGTTTATTTATTAGTTTACTTATATATTTATTATTGTTTTAATAGAAAAATTTATCTGCCAAAGGCCGATTCTTCTAACTTACAGGCACCTGAATGGGATGAAGCGTCTAATTATCGCCGAACTAATAGGGTGAAACGTCTTAAAATCTCCAACCTGATAGAGCGAAACAGGGGAAGTCCCAAAAGAGGGTGAAAGGTCTTACAATCTTCAATCTGATAGAGCGAAACAGTGGAAGCTCCAAAAAGATCTCCTACAGACCAAATGGGGTTAAGCATCAC